>VWZW01002568.1:1684072-1811572 GCA_013397115.1 Edolisoma coerulescens
CCCAACTTCTCACACTGATTTCTTGATTCAGAATTTTCAGCCAGCCCATCTTTTAAGACTCCAGTCTGTTCAGTTTGCTAGAGATGAGTTTATGACACCCAATCCATCTGCAGAATCTTTTTTGGGATGTCTGAGAAACAGAGTTGTTGTTCATGATGACTAATATAACTCACGATGACTAATTTACCACCAAGATCTAACTCAGATTTACTGACAGTCAAATCCATCACCAGACTAAAATCAGTAGGATTTGCAGGGATCTATTGGCTCAGACCCATACATGTGCAGTAAAGCCATAAAATTCCCAGTTCTTATGTTAGATAACAGGTTTTACAATCTTAAAGTGGCAAGATTTGAATTCAGAATGAGGGAGGATTTTAGATAAAAAGAGCATAAAAGAAAAATAAACTTCCACATCTTCTATCCACCCCCTACCTCAGATTCCCACCAATTCTTTTGAAAAGTGATGTTTGCAGTTTTTCCAACCTGCTTTTATCAAGCCTCCTGTATTATTTTGTTGCTGCACTAATGTGATAGTTAACTGTTTAGAGTTAATTGTTAATCCAGCCCAGAATATTCTTTTCTAAACAGTCATTAAATGGAGGTGGACGAAAAAGTGAGAGACAGAGAGAGAAAGAAAGCGAATAGAAAAAGAAATATTTAAGAATGAAAGAACAAAAAGAAGACAATCAATGCAAAGGCAACTTAATTGCCTTTATTATGAAAAAGAGAAATTAAAGAGGATTTCAATTTTAATGATTGGAATAGGCTCAAAGGGAAAACTATAGGAACAAAATATGACTTTTGAGACAATTCTTTCTTTCACCTATTAAAAGAGAAGTGTATCATGGATCCACAACATAAACCTGCCCCCTCTGTGTCGATCTGAGGCTTTAACTCTTGCACCAGCGTGTTTCCAAGGACACTCACTGGTTTCTCAGCTGAGCCATTTAACCAACAAATTATCAAACCAGTTAGATGAAAACACAATAGTAGTTAATCAGCTTTTACAAGCTCACACATTGAACCCCAACTGTAAAAACACTTCATTAGTAGCTTCTCATTTGTGTGGCTTTTCTCTACATCTCCTGTGTTCCACTTCGAATATTTCTACGAGATACAAACCAGCCAATAAATGCTTGAACTCCTCCGTGTCTTTACTGAGGGACCCCTCTAGAGCCTATTAACACCCATTTTATGGAAAACAGAGCAGGTAGCTACCTCCACCATGTGTTGGCACTCTCTAAAAGGCTGTTAATGCTTTGTGTTTCAGGGCATAACAAACTGAGGCATTCCCAGGGAGGGGGGAAAAAAAAAAGTAAGCCCAGTGGGTAAAAAGTAAATATGTGAAGATATCTGTCCTGAAGAATAGGGCTGAAGAGAAACTGGAACATCTGAGAGAGTAATTTTGCCAGTATACCAAGAAAAAATCATTGATTTTTTTTTTTTTTGTTTTAGTTTATATATGTTGGTGTAGCTTCTATATTCCCCAAAGAAAGGAGTTGTACCAAAAAGAGGAGAATTGTACCAAAAATAAGGTATATCTTACCTTTGTTAGTACACCTATTCTAGAACTTTTACCAGATTTCACAGTGGAGAGGAAGCATATGATCAATCTAATTTTAAGGGACAGTGTGCTGCCCAACAGCATTTTCAGATCCTCTTCTTCTTCCCTCGACTCATTTTCAAGCACATGGGCTAATTTTGAGCACATTTGACTGAGAGGAATAGATGTCTCAGAGATATGATGTCCTGACAAGTTTTGTGGAAGCTGGCAGCTGGGGAAAGGAAAGATAACCAACAGTGCCCTCACCATGGGAAAGAGAGTTTAAATCCCTTCTTTGCTTATTCCAAGGAGAAAGCAGCCTGCTGGCCCATCAGCACATGCAACAGCTTGCCCAAACACACAGAAGTAGGAGAAAGTATGAGATTATATACAGAAGGGTGAGTGAATGAGAAGAAATTAAGTGAAGGTAGGCAAGTACAGAAATCAAGTTTAATTCTTGAGTCTAGAAGATGTTTTACTTGTAAACAGTTGTGACTTTGATAGCAAAACTGTATAATATATTCTTTATACTTCAGTATAAAGACAAGGACTGTGTTTCCACATCTGAAGTGGCTTGCAAATGATATTTGGAGCTACTGGAGGTACATGAAATCAGGTCTGCAGCTTGGAGAAATAAAATATAAGCTTCCCAGGGTGAAATGCATGTGCCCTAAGTTGAAAAACTGCAAGCAAGTTGCTTAAACCTAAATCTGCCACCCTAAGGCTCAGTTTATAGTCAGAGAAGAGCAACAAGTTCCTCTTAAGGTGATTCATGTATCCTGAGATAAATAGAATGAATCTGTCTCAGAAGGCTTCCCTCCATTGACTCTGACAGGAGCCTGGGGTAAGGAGCTCAGATGAGGTGTCTGACTTCTCCCTGTCTCAAGTGAAGAGATGCAAATCTTAGCCCTGATGACACAAATGGGTTTTGGTTCACTCCCTAAGTCAACTTGTGGTGCAATGAAACTGAGTTCAAACAGGCTGGGAGAAAACAGTTCCAATTTACTGCAGACGAGAAAAGAACTCTTAATTTCTTGTCTCAGAGCTACCTATTGTGCAATGTTTCACTTATTGAAGGAAATAGAAACTTGTTAAGGACTTGACTTTTAACAGAATTGCACTTCTGCCTAAATGGAGTTTGGTTTTTGCCTTTAATTTCTCTGCTTTTGTGATCAGCGCTTAGAAAGAAACATGTCTCTCCTTTCTCCCTTGAAAATATCCATTTGAACTAAAAAAATAAATTAATAAATAACCTAAGTGAAGTCATCTCCTCTTTGTACCTTTTCTCACAAGAACCCGAATACTTGATTATTAACTGGGACAAGCCACAAAAATGAGTTTAAACTTACAGTGGTCTAATATTGAGGGCTGGTGAATTTTGAAATGATCTCTATTCACAATATCTGTCCTTTTGGAGCTGTTGGTTATGTACATCAAATATTCAGAAAGGAAATAGCAACACCACTGCACAATCTACAATGAGCTGCAGTCACAGAGCATTTAAATTACACAAATGCTGGTGATACTTTCAGTTTCTGTTATGGATGCCAGCCAAATTCTGGAAGGGTACGAAGCTGTGCCAGGGGAGGTTTCGGGTGGATATTAGGAAAAGGTTCTTCCCCCAGAGGGTGGTTGGGCACTGGAACTGATAGGATCTTATGTAATTTTAACCAGGGAGAAGTTAAGAGTCCAACCTAAACTAATTGCTTAGATGTGCTCTGGAAGTCATCAGAATGAGGTAGGAGTCATCTGGCTCCCATGGACAGTCCTAAGATGGACTAAATAGCTTTATGGAGGTGCTGATCTGAATTCATTGGCCTAAGCACAGGTTTTAAACAGCAAAGATTAAAAAGAAATTAATTCCACCCTGAAAATGAACCTTTGTAATCCCTCCTGCTACAAAAATTATTTTTATACCTGAAGGGAGGGTGCAAAGGGGACTGAGACAGGCTCTGTGCCAGGTCCCAGTGCCAGGACCAGAGGCCACAGGCACACAGGGAAACACAGGACATTTATCTGAACATCAGGAAACAATTGTTATTGTGAGGGTGCCTGAGCACTGGCACAGGTTGCCCAGAAAAAGACTGGATGTCCCATCACTGGAAGTGTTTAAGGTGAGGTTGGATGAGGCTTTGAGTAACCCTTAGATTCTATGAAATAAACCTCCAATCTATCAAAAACAGGTTTTCTGTAAAGGGCTTATTCAAAACTTAGTGTAACCAAACAACCTGGTCTGTGACAGGTAAAATCTGAACCAGGCAAATAAAGCAAGAAAGGGTGATTGTTTATTAAATAGAAATTTTCTACAAAATGTATCTAAATGACTTTTTCCCATCTCCTACAAGACCTGTACATTCCAATCCAGTGCAGCTTTCTGGTTGGGTATGATGCTGGCTGCTCACATTCCTTCCCTCTTATTGCAGGGAAGCTGGAGAGAGATGACTTGGAATTTGTAAATGACTTCTCTGAAATGGATGTGCACAGACAAGAGCTATCCAGGCAAAGCAAGGGGAAATCTCTGAAGACAGGGAACAAGAAAAATAAGTGTATGTCCTAATAATTAAGTAAAAAATCTAGAATTTTTATCATAGGCTACGTAAGAAAAATTGGTTAATTAATCTGGTTTTTTTTTGTTTAGCTTTTCCCTGGTTTTAATCAGCACTGATTTGATTACAACCATAAAGACATTAATTCTAGAGAAACACCCCTAAAGAGAAGCAAACTTCCAAAAACAAAGGGGAAAATATTTCTGTCATGTCCTTTTATTATTTAACGATTTTGAGAACTCTCTGAAGAGTTATTCTTAGATGTTCAGGGGTTCCCAGGGGTTAGTTTTGGGAAATGTAGGGTTGATCTAAGATATTACCACTCTGGTTTTCCATCCTGCTCCCCCGTCAGATGTAATCACCTCCCTTGAAGGGCTGGTGGAGTACGTGTCCAGCTGTCTCCACTGCTTGTTTGCAGTCTGGTGAATTAGCTGCTAATGAAGAAAGGTTTCAAAGGTACCTGACCAAACTTCAGTGGATAATTACACTCATAACTTCTGTTCTGCTGGTTTTAGTCTAGGAGATCTAATACGACTAGTAACTTCTGGTAACGAGGTGGCAATAAAAACCTGGGAGATGTCAGCAACTCTTTACAGCTGTTTGCTCAACTGATGTGATGGGAGCCCTCGACATATGAATCTAAATGCCTGTGTGGACTGGAATGGCTATAATTCAATTTGGCTTAATTTACTTTGAAAGTTAATTCAGTTAAATTGAATTAAGCCTCTTTAATTTTGAACAAGGGTGTCCATGTTTGAGTTTAAAGTAGTTTAATTAATCCACTTAAAAAAGCTAATTCAGATTAATTTTGGTGAGTACTGTTATGTGGATAGGCCTGTAGGTTCAGTTAAGTAACATCAATTAAGGTGTTTGCTTTCAAGAAACATGTTCCTCCTGAGCAAAGGTGGGTGAACAAAGCTTGGATAAGTTGTGAGATGGAGCAGAAATGGAAAGGCAAGGGTGGAGGAGTAAAAATTTCTCCCTGAGAAGAGTCCACACCATGCTGCTTGGCTTGGACTTGATGGCTGGGAGTAGAAAGATGAAAAAGCAAATTCAGTGCGAGAGTCATCGTCACCGGTTCTTCTGTAAGAAATAATAAGGGCTCAAGGAATAAAGAGCTGAAACAGACCTCAGAAATACTCTTGCTTTCCAGGAATTTTTAGTGACAACACACTTGATCTGTTAAGTCAACTCAGGAATTTAAAGCCACCCCTGACTACAGCATAGTTCCCTCAATGAGTGTACAAATAAGCCTGGCCTACAAACACCCCCTTTCTGGGACTCATGGAATGGTTTGGGTTGGAAAGGATCTTCAAGATGACCTCATTCCAACCCCCTGCCATGGGCAGAGACACCTTCCACTAGACCAGGCTTCTCAGACCCCCATCCAACCTGGTCTTGTACACTTCCAGGGACAGGGCATCCACAGCTTCTCTGGTCTTCCTCAGATCTGCCCAGTATTGCCTGTTTTATGGAATACTCTTGAACACCAGCTCTATCCAACTGTACCAGGTGGGGGAGGGCATCCCTGGGCTGTTACATTATCAATGTCTTTACATCTGAAACTCAGCAGTGTGACTGTGGATTAGCAAGAAAAATTGCTGCTCTTCTCCATCACTTGCCCTCCTTCCTCAACGCCTTTCTCAGTGGAGCTGTTACCACACGTCCCTGTGGGGAGAGAAAGGCACACGCACAAGATGGTTTTCAGTGAGTACTTTAAAGGTCCTTTTAGGCTTCACAGGTAGAGGTTTTTTACATTTCCTCCCCTCTGGGTGTGTGAACACTGGGCCAAACTCGAAAGTGTGATGTGGGAAACTGGGACGGGAGATAGGTCAGTCAGTGAATGGGAAATGGTGTAAAGGACTGCAACTCAGCGGAATTTAGTGTTAACCTCAGCAGGGAAGGGTCTGGAGTCAATGCCACCAGTCTGAGAGAAACACCTTTTCCCAGCTCACTCAGCATGTGAGCTCCTTGAGGCTGCCTTTCACCTACTGAACATGCTCACAAATGAGTAACTTAACCACTGAATGCATCATCTCCAGTCTCTTGTCCTTTTTTTCTGTGCCTCTGTAAGTGTAGTCTGCTTACAGACATCTACACACTCACATGCACATCAACTTTAGGCAAAATTGCGTTTCTTCATCTTTTCCCTCTCTAACAGTCAAACCCTGGTGATCCTGTGAACGCAAATCAGCTGCATTTCTGGTTTAGCTGTAATCTCTGCTGTATAGCTGAGGTCTGTTTGATGTTCTTTAAGTGGTGGAATTGAAAGAACATTTCACTGCTAACTGGAAGAGCTACTAGTTTATTAAATCCTTGATTTGAAATCTTGCTGTCAAAGAAAACACAGTCAGCTGATGCTGTGAAAGGATTGCATCGTCAATTCTTGCTGAGCCTTAAAGCTGACGTCAAGTATAAAGTAAAGTGACATTAAATGAACTGACAATCTGAGGTTTTGAGTGTAAACCTCCAGGAAATAATAACTTGGCTTTTCAATGTAAAAAAATAGAGTTTATGGTTAAAAATAAAATAAAGGAAAATAATAAAAAAATAATAAATTTTTATAAAGCAAAACCCAGAATACTATTTTAGAGGATCTTTTCCTTCCCCTTCCCCCTCTTTTCAATTTAATGTTAGCAAAGCAGAGGTGACAGAAAAGATTTATGAGAAACGTTTTTAAAGGTGGGTTCACCGTGTGTGTAAAGCAGACAGTGTCTGAAGGGCCTGTAGCATTTGCACTTTACAGAAAATGACAAAAAGTGACTATTGCAGCAACAACCAGCACGGCAGAGGTGGAAATTGATTGCACTGGGGGAAATCTGTAAGAGTGGTGTGTGATAGGCAGCTACTAGGCTTTAATGTCCAGCTCTGAAAAGTTCAGGGGTGAATTAGCAACTTGAATGATTTTCTTGTGGGTTGAATTTAATGAGTATGAACTGGAACAGGTCATTTTGTGAGTTAGATGCAGGCTGGGGAGAGAGATGGGAAAATGCCATTGCTGAACAGAAGCCAGATGGAATTCTTGCCACTAAACAAACCTCGTGATTGTCACAAGGATCCAAACCAGGATTGTTCAGCCTGGAGAAGAGGTTTTGAGGAGACCTCATTTTGGCCTTTCAGTAAGGATGGGGGGCTTATAGGAGAGAGGGACAGTGACTTCACACAGGCAGATAGTGACAGAACAAGGGGTTACCATTTCAAACTATAAGAGATTTAAATTACATGTTAGGAAGAAATTTTTCCTTGTGAGGGTAGGGAGGCCCTGGCACAGGTTGCCCAGAGAAGCTGTGGCTGCCCTTGGATCCCTGGAAGTGTTCAAGGCCAGACTGGATGGGGCTTGGAGCAACCTGGGATAGTGGAAGGTGTCCCTGCCTAAGACAAGGGTGGAACAAGATGATCTTTAAGGCCTTTTCCAACCCAAAACAATCTGCCATTCTCTGATTCTCCTGATTTATCTTTCCAGGGTCTACATGGGATGTCATAAAGTTAAATCTGGGTATAAAGAAGGGGTGGGAGGAAGGCGTTTTAAGTTTTTTTTAGTTCTGCTGTGTAATCCATTGGCAGTAAATTAAATTAACCTTTCCCAGTTTGAGCATGTTTCATCTGTGAAGGTGATTGGTGAGAGTTCTTCCTGATTTTATCTTGATCCACACGCTTTTCTGTCGTATTTTTTCCTCTGTCCTGTGTATGGAATTACAGAATCCTAATTGGTTTGGGTTAGAAGGGACCTTAAAGCGCATCTCGTTCCAACTTCCTGCCATGGGCAGGGACACCTTCCGCTATCCCAGGTTGCTCAGGAGCCATCCAAGGTCAACATACCACATTATGGATGTGCTACTTATTTAATAAATATTCTTGTTCATCTCATCTTTTTTTATCTCCTCTTTTCTCATGTTCAATTAAGTTCTACTTTTGTAAAGTGGGGGAAAGGCACTTGCTATTTCAATAAAAGCTTTCCAGATGAAATGCCAAAGAATATTCCATAGGAGCTAGATGCTATTATTATTCTGAACAAGGGGTAAGTCTGATTTTTCTTTTTTTGCAATAGCTTTTCCTAAATATGATTTCAAGTCCTTTTCAATTTAAGGTCAAATTGTCAGGAAATATAAAAAAGGTGCCAGTTACCTCCTCCAGAAAACACATCTCCTGCCTACTAGCATTTTAACTTGTAATGAAGGTCCTTTCCTTCTTGAAAATGTCCTTCAAGATTGTCAAGTTGTTTTAGAACAAAGAAACACATGCCTGAAATAGTGTATGGTGTTTCAGAGGCAGCAGGACAGGCTGTGTGCAGGCATTCAGAGCACTCGACTCTGTTTCAGCCCTGTAAAATTCACTTTTCATATGTTTTTTTGTCAAGAGCCAACTCTTTCTCTGCTATATTCAAAGATAAAAGAATGGTTACTTGTGGCTATGGGAAGAGCCTGTCTGAGAGTTGTACCACTGCAATCAGGAGAGAAGCAAATGGATGTCCCATTGATGGAAGTGACCAAGGCCGGTTTGGATGGGGCTTGGAGCAACCTGGTCTAGTGGAAGCTGTCCCTGCCCATGGCAGGGAGCTGGAATGAAATGATCTTGAAGGCTCCTTACAACATACACAATTCTACAGCTGGGGGATGGGGCAGTCACACCCGCTCTGATAAAACTGTGCCACCTCCTCATCACCTTCACAGTCAGGGATTTCTTCCCAATATATCCCATCCAACCCCATGTGGAACTTCTGTGAGGAAAAGTATGAGAAAAAAAGTCTCTGTTTCTATGATGGGACTTGACAGGTTGATGAAAGGGACATGCCATGGATCTGCCAGACCTGATACTTCCTTCTATTTCCGTACTCCTATAAAGTGCTGGAATTAAGTCGGTGAATCAGAGATTTGGGATTTCCTGCACTTCTGTTTCTAATGCAGCATAAAATGCTTTCAGGCTCGGCACCTCTCAGGACTGAGAATCAGCGGTCCAATTTGGCTTTGGGACACCCCACACAGAGTTACCCAAGGGGAGAGTTGACTTGTTAAAGGTCTCGTCTGTGGCCTGTGGCAAAGCCATAAGTTGCATGGTGATCTGTCCTGTCCCAGTCAGAGTACAATCCTTGTTTGAACATGTTATGTCTAAGTTTAACCAGCCTTGAGCTACTAAAGACACCCAAGTAAGTCTCATTTGAATTTTCATTTGTCATGCAGGTCAAAGACTGCACGTTATTGTTTGACCATCTCAATGAGAGCATTCAAGCCAAGAAGTCCAATGGGAACTTGGGTACCCTGTATAACTGGATTTTGAGTAGTACATTGTCTTGGCTGGATGCCTCAGAAGTGTTTATGTGAAAATAAGTCAGACTAGGCCGACCGGGTAGTTTTGTGGGGATATAAACCTTTCCTCAAAATGGACTCTAGATTTGGATCTTACTTTAGATGAAAGTATAGATGCTATTTTTCAATATAAATTGCTCATTTTATTCCTCATGGCTATTCTGTCCCTGAACTGTAAGTACCTGAGCTCTCCAGCATCTTAAATACACTTTTATTTTGCATTAGCTCCAGATTTAGATTAAAGTACATGAAGAGGAAAAGAGGTGATTTCTGGCAAGATAAGTGAAATTAGGCCAATTTACATTAGATAACAACCTTTTGTCTCTGCCTTAATTGCTCTTTTCTCCCTGGTTATATATAGAAACTTTCCATCAAGACAGTTATCAGTTTTAAAGAAAGAAATAAAGAGGGAAGGGAAGGGAAGGGGAAAAGAAAAGAAAAGAAAAGAAAAGAAAAGAAAAGAAAAGAAAAGAAAAGAAAAGAAAAGAAAAGAAAAGAAAAGAAAAGAAAAAAGAAAAGAAGACAGAAAGAACATTTGTAGTTAGCCACGTCTGAACTCCTGTCTTGCTTGAATCTTTAAGTAAAAGATAAAAGAAAGCAGTAGTTAGGATGTGCTTCTGAGATTGAGCTTGTAGGGAGGAAAGCTACATTTAACATATTGCTCTTATTTAATTCAGCCAACTTTCCCACCCTGACTTCAAAACGAGCAGGCTTGATGGATGGAGAAGGGGAGTAATTTATTGTGAACCTACTGCTCTGAAACAGGAGTACTGATAAACTTGGCAGTTGTTCTGAAAGGAATTGTGATTAATACTTTGGGCTAGAGGATAAAGCAATGGATAATTTCACAGAAATTCAAATGCTGAAGGAAAATTGCAGTTAGTCAGAGGCAAACACTCTCATTAGTATTTCTATTTGTATAACAGAATGTGCACCAGTGAATTGAAACATAAAGGCATACACACAATAGAAAAGCAAGCATTATTTATGAAGCTGATTTATATATATTCTACCCTTCTCTGGTGTTAAGATTCCTCAAAATATTGCACTTTCTCCCCCAAATTCCACGATAGCTCACAGTCATTTTTCTGTAATAACAGAAGAGCTCTTGTTTTGATTTACATGGTTTAATCTGTAGTATGTATTTACACCTGTTCTCTTCCCTACTTCAGTTACATTTCTCAGTTTACAACATTCCTGGTTTCTAAATGGACAATCATTTTTCAAAAGTAAGATTAGTCGTAGAATCAAGGAATAGTTCAGGTGGGAAAGGACCTCAAATCTCATCTCGTTCCCATCGTCCTTGCACTAGACCAGGTTGCTCGGAGCCCCTAATCACCTTGGCCACCTCTCTTGCCAATAGGGAAAGATAACAGAGGAAGGTTTATCTCAAGTGAAACATCTAAAATACCATCAGAATTGGAAATGTCTGGTGAAGAAAGGTCACAGCTGAGACTCCTGACAGCCTCGTATCTCAAAGGCAGAAGGACTCTGTGATACCAGTTTTGAGCCAGACTCAGGTGCTCCTTTGAAGAACAGAGGTCTCTCTGCATGGAATATCCCTGAGCCTTTTGGAAATGGATCTTTCAGCAGAGACACACTAAAGAAATATTTGACTGAGAAATGTGCAAATAAGTCTTTAGCTGTATTATCACCAACAGGAATTTGTTCTTTGCATATGATCTTTCCTTACTTCAGAAAACAGATGGAGAAAGATATGACGTTAAAAAAAAATGAGTTTCTGCCCAAACATAGCATCTACAGATGCTAAGTACATGTCTTTACATGTACATACCATAAATTGTACTTAAGGCAGATTTTAAGATCTTTATTTAAAGGTGAAGGAAAAAACGGTTTTCTTGCATTAACCATGTTTGCTATTAACTGCTGTATTCATTTATGAGGATGCTTAAAACACAGAATTATTAGATGTATTTACAACTTATTCATAAGTAAGAATATAATTTGTTGATAAACGTTTTTACAATTTTATTTATTTATAGTTACTCCGTTTGCAATGCAGTCAGTAGGAGCTGCAAAATCAAATTCATCCAAGAACTGTTGCTGGTTGCTAACTGCTAGTACAGCCTTTAAACTCTGTACCTCAATGTTTGCAATTTAACCATAATCAAGACAAAACTCCATAGTTACCTTTCCCAAGATGTTTGAAATTAAATGGGAAATGAAAAATTATTTTTTTCTAAATGCTGTGGGGGAAGTAAAATCAAGCAATTTAACTACTGATGAGAATTTGCCTGAGTGCGGTCAGCTCAAATACCACATCAGAATTATTTAGCAAAACATTAAGGTGCATTGCACATCACAGAATCATAGAATGGCCTGGGCTGAAATAGAACATTAAAGATCATCTAGTTCCAACCTCTGGTTTGGGCAGGGACAACTTCCAGTAGCCCAGGTTGCTCCAAGCCCCATCCAGCCTGGCCTTGGACACTTCCAGGGATGGGGCAGCCACAGCTTCTCTGGGCAACCTGTGCCAGGGCCTGTAAGCTCCTTTCATGTACTGGAAGGTAGATATGGTGTAGCAATATCTTCCTTGATATTTCATCAAATACAAGAGGAAAGCAAGGTGGGATTTCACTTGCAGATTAAGCCACTTCACCAAACATTCAATTGCTCCATCATGTTTCCTAAATGTAGGTTCAATTGCTATCTGACATGCCCTAAGGTACATCACTGTCTCCCAAATGAGTAAAAAAGCCTTTCTGTCCCAGGTTCTTTTCCATGACAGCAGTATGGAAGCTGTGGGTGCCCTATGGTATCTTAAACCCTAAGCACCAAAGTTTAGGCAGCTGAATCAAGATACTCCGTTCAGCGTGAGTTGCACTACAGCAGATCTCCACTGGGTACCACTCCATGGGGCAGAACTCCGTACACTTGTTCAGTTTCTCATGGTTGGGTTGGGACAGATGTACTGTTTCACAGGTCTGGTCAAAAGTTCAAGACTCACAAGATATGGTAGATCCAAAAGATTCATCTGTCAGCTCTTCAGGTCACAGAATTCCCAGAACAGGCAAAGGAGAATGGAAATAGTTTCTGCAGACTTAAGCTCTGGATTTTATGAAAGCCTGTAAAATCTGAGATGTTTTAAACCTGAAATCAATGAAGTGTCATTTTTGAAATATTGGGGTGCTTTGAGAGTTTTTCAACTGTTTGTTATTAATTATCTATTTAAAAATTACTTTGTTTGACCAGTTCAGAATCTGCTTTGAGGGATCAGGAGTCTGCTTGTGCTCCATGTTGGGCCATGGCAGAAGTTCCAAAGAAAGGTGGAAAAGCCTGATGATGTTTGTAGAAATGTTGTAGCACAACCTCTCTCTGCTGTCTTCTAATAAACCATTTTTGAAGACAAACCTTATGTCATGTGTTTCCAAAAAAATGGGACTACAGGGTAGACTTAATTCTGTCTTTATAGAATTATAATCATGGCATGGTTTGGGTTGGAAGGGACCTTAAACACAATCTAGTCCCAACCCCTCTGCCACAGGCAGGGACATCTTCCACTAGACCAGGCTACTCAAAGCCCCATCCATTTATATTTTAAAAATCCCTGTTTTGTCAATATTTTTGGTTTGCTCAAGAAGGATAATGAAATCTGAAGGTTATAGACAGGTACTTGTATGAAAATCAGGGCATCTTAGAGTTCACTTTGAAATATGCAAACAACAGCTGGCCCAATATCAAAGGCTATAGACAAGGCAGCACATTTTTCTAATAGCTCTTTAGGGAAACTTTGCCCTACACTGCTATTAGGTGCTATCATTCAGAGGCATGATTTTAGCTAACATTTTTATGCTGATTATAGTCAGGTTTATGTTTCGATCTCAGCTGACCCTAGGGAATTAATTTCTGATTCAATTAAATGACTAGGTGACATTCGGTCTGAATTTTTACCTGAAATTAAACTCTGAGAAAGAAGAGTTCATCTCAAATTGCTGCCCTCTACCTCCTGAACTATGCTGCAATACCTTAATGAGTACTTTATAAAGCTGGGCATCCAGGTTTCCCACCTTGGCATTGTCATTGCCATGAACTGTTCTTTGGGAGCTTGAAGGGTGACATCCTAGATTGCCCAGAGAAGCTGTGGCTGCCCCATTCCTGGAAGTGTTCAAGGCTAGGATGGACGGGGTTCAGAGCAACCTGGGATAGTGGAAGGTGTCTCTGCCCATGGCAGGGACTCAGAATTGGATGTCCTTTAAGGTCGCTTCCAACCCAAACCGTTCCATGATTCTATGATCCCAAAACTGCATTCTATCATCCTCTTATTTACTAAATGTGTGACAGGTGTTATTACCCAAGGCGGATGAGTCTTGTATGTTTATCTGGATTGTATCTGGGCTGCTTATAATTAATTAGTTCCAAGAGAAATCAATGGACCTGTTTGCAAAAGTTACTGCAGAAATTTAGTACAGCAAATATTACCATATAATTCTAAGGTAATTCTAATTCACCATTTAATGTTCGTTTTTTTTTTTTTCTTCTTGCTTATAGCACAAGCATCGTATATCTCAACAATATTCGGAGAATCCAGAAAAGAAACAAAATTGTGAAATCAAAATTCCATGCAAACACAATCTCACTGGAAAAGTTACAGCTATGACAGACAATTTTCTAAGGTGAAGAGTTACTTTTCAGAGGAAGTTAATAACAATTTCTTCTCCAGAACTCTACAGAAGTTGAATATCATATATTCAGCATCATCAGAGCATGAAGGATGCTCATTTATCATCTGGAATGACACTAAATGCCCATGTTTGGACAGTTGAATCAAACCCTGAGAGCCTACACTGAAATGCTTTACACTTTCATTTGTCCTCCTCATCTCCCTTTATAGTCAATAGAGAGGAAAAACTCACTTCCAGGTGACAATTAAACTAAGACTGTATGTTTGGCCAGATTAATCTAATCCAAAATATTCCAGAAGCAAGAGGTAGAATAAGGATGTGTTCACCTCCAGATGCTCAAGTTAAGTTCTTTTATTCCTCACCCTCTGGACTCACAGTTGTGAAATTTTGGATGCTCAACAGTTGGCTTTGACTGAAACACCAGGAAACAATCCCACCTTTTTTTTAGTGATTTGAACACTTCTCCTGAAGAGGGGAAATGCAAGCTTAATCTCCACATCTGAATGACCCAAATATCCCTTTTCTCAAATGAATACTTTTGACAACTCAAATCTGCTCTCAGCTCAAATCTGCCTCAATTCTCTGGCTCTGAATCCCGCTTTCCCAGCAGGATTTATTCCTAATTTTAAAATATGTGTCTTGGACACTGAAATTCATGTTTTCCCTTCGGGTTTTCCTTTTTTCTTCCAGTATCTCTTATCTCCCCTGCATTAGATAACCATGTAGGCTGTTAGTCCTCCCATTTTCAGTGCCTAATTCTTTGTATTCCAGAGAGAATCTTTATACTCCAGGTATAGATTTTGGAGTGATAGAAAAAATAAATCTCGCTACTCAGTATTTAATGCCTCAGAAAATCCAGACTGTTTATCTACCTAAGTAAGGAGTTACATTGTCCTCAAATTCAGATTCCAACCACAGCCTTCATCCCTGTCCTTTTTTTTTGACGGCCTGCTCTGCAGAACAAGTAGCACATTCTTAATCTATGTATGTAACTACCCACAGCAACTTCAAAGATAAGTTAAGCACTTGTTAATCCACGATTATCAGCCACGAATTTTCAAAAATCACTGCAGATGCCAAAGTGTCATGACAGCCCTAAAAAATGAGATTTCTAGTTATTTAAAACTGAAGTAATTTTTCTGGTTTTTCCTTGTACTGTTCTTTTTTGTGCCCTAAGGGTGTTTCAAGGTTTTTACATTTATTTTTTTTCTTTACCCAACAGACTTAAAACTTAAAATAATAATGAGTGAAGGTAGCACTGTGCAAGGCTGTGATTTAAATATTTCTGCTGATTTTGGTAGGTTGTGTATGAAGTCATTACTATCCTTGTGTTTCATTCCTTATTTAAAAATGAGGACAACAGCTCTTCCATACTTTAAATGAGTTTTGTGAGATTAAGTTAATTAATGTCTGTGAGGTCATCTCTTTTAATGGAGCATGGGAAGTTTTCAACAGAGCCTGTGAATTACTTAGAGGATTAAGAGTAGAATGGAGGTGTAAAATACTCATTATCATTCAAGCCCAGTGTCAGAAGTTGTTTGATTATTGCTTGTGTTATACTGAGTTATTTTGCGCTCATCTTTCCCCTGCAATTCACAGGGGTTTATGAGTTTTTTCAAGGTATTGGGCATTAATCAGTCTGAGGAAGTTTCTCAAAATCTGACCTTGCTCCTTTCTGCCTGAATACCCTTGAGTTGTCCAAACTCACTTCATCCAAGTGCAAGGAGTTACTTTCCTTCTTGCTCATTCTAAATTCCTGCAAAATAAAATTGAAAGGAAGGCTTATATTTAGCTCAGTCATTCCTACTTTTATTAGAAATTGCCAAGCTTTAAAAAAAAATAATTTAAAAGTGTGTTGTTTTCAGCTGAGAAAAGTATTTAATCACAAACTGAGATTTAAACATATACGTAGCTATTCTTTATGAAACTCAGGTGCATGCTTTGCCAAAAAGGTTTTCATTTAAGCATGAACTTAAATACAAACTTATGTGTTAGACCTCAGCTCAAGGCAGAGACTAAACAAATGCCTGAGTAAACACATGCCTGAATTTAGGCATATGCTTTAATTTTAAAATGGAAATATCACTGAGAATAAACACATTTTAAACATAGCATACCTTGGTAAAGGAGGACTTGGGAACCTACTTCTACCTGACAACCGAAAGTGCTTTTCCTTCTGTTTTCTGTGGCTCAAGCCTGGCAGTTTCTGCAGCAGTCTGTGTTACAAATGTGTGGAATAAAGACTTGTAATGAACATTTTGGCAGATCCTAGAGAATGATCCCCTAATCAATCAAGACCAAGGCTGTTTTATCACTGGCAATTGAGCAACTATAATTAAAAAAGGTGTTAATAGTGATAGTGATAGTGAGTGATAGTGACAGCAATAACAGCAACAACAACAATAATAGTGAAAGAAATCCCACCAAATGGCAACGCAGCTTTCGGTTGATGCCATCCATTTTTATTTCATGTGCACTATGGAAAATTCACTGATTTCCAGTCCATTAAAACACATTTCAGGGCTGTGTTGTTTGAAGTTACCTTACTTCAGAAACAGCTCTTTTCAATTAACTCTGAAACCTCTTTCAACAGCCTTTCATAAATAGGCCAACATCAATGGCATGCTCGGAGTCAGTGTGTATCTCTAATGGAAATGCACAATGGGCCACGCTCCATGCCTCCAGGGAGAACATCTTCCATTTCAGACAGATTCAATGAGAAGTTTTGCCAGCTATTCTGGGTCTCTCACTTTTTTGTCTCAGGTTCAGCTCATAGCTGATCAATGGCTGTGTTTTTTAATTACACTGTACGGTCTGTAATGATTTGCCACTCATTGAACCTGGGTGTTCTTTTTAGGCAGCACAGGGTGAAAGCAAGGAAGGAGAAAGAAAGTGCCATTAACCCTCTCAAAGACAAGAGGTTGGGATGTAACGCATCCTACTATTTTGCTTGACAGCTGTTTGCATGGAAAGGGGGAAAAGCCAAAGTTAGAAGCCTAGACTACGTGAATTTTTCACAACCCAACACTTGCAGTGAACATTTTCTAGTTAACCTAAATGAATTGAGAGTCTAATGTATGTTTTGAAATAAAATTTTATATTAATACTAATGTATTCAATATTTTAATGTAATATTTATGTTACATTAAAATAGTTATTTGCTATACATGTGGCTCACACTGACTGCATTCTCTGGAAACATGGAGTAAACTTCTCATCCTCTTGCCCAAAGAGCAGGCTCATAGCAACTCTTGTATCAAGGAAGGTGTTTTAACAAAGGCACTGTCATACCTTTACAAATCAAACATCTTTTATGTTGGCTTTGTCTTCCATACTTCTGAGTAGAGTGTGGACAATGCCAGTACGTGGCTACCAGTGTGTTCCAGATGCATTTCACACATCTGGAAATGTGCTGAAGTGCATCTGCACTCTCCAGCAGAGCACAAAGCAGAAATTCCCAAGCTAAAGCAGATTTGAGCTCGTAAGTCCCCGCAATCCCTGTCCATTTCCTTCTCCTTGTCACATCTCCCTTCAGCAGAGGTTTGCATTTAACCATTTGAAAATACACCCCAGGAGCTTCAGGTTCTTCTGTCCGCCCCTGAATGTGATCCTTTTTTCTCTTGAAAACAGCCTTTCAATGGCCTTTTTTTGGACTTAAGTGTGAAAAAATACATGCTCAATTCTTAGCCATAGGAATACAGGTATGCTGGGATTCTGCAGTAGGTTTCTAACTAGAAATGAAACTTGGAACAACTTCCCCTCAATAAGCACAAAAAAGGCAGATAATCTTATGCTTAAGTTCAAGACCCGTTAAGAAAAGGTGTCAGGTGTTGTGATTCACGGGCAGAGCAGGAGATTACAGCAGTTGATCTGGGGACAGGATCTCTTTCAGATCTTTGCTCCTGAGAAATTCTGACCATTTTAATAAATGCCTGAGCACAGATACAGGAATCCCAGTTTCAGCTTTAGTTTTGGAGAGTCTTCCCCTTCAAAGACTCATTATCTGATGATGCAGGGTGTATATTTGCTGCTATATTCTTTCAAATGTACTGTGCCTGGCACATTCAAAATGAAGCAATATCAACTGAGTGATTTCCCTGCTCTGTATCTCTAATTTTCATTCTAAGACTTTTCTCTTTTCATTTCTGAGCTCTCCCATATAATGCCTGGCAAACATTAAGCCCAGTGCAATCCCAGTTTCTGATTGCACATCTAACTTTACATTTTAATGGCAATGATGGTCCTAATGGTGGATAAATTAGTGTTTCAGATTTCATCTTGCAGCTGGATATTCCAGTGGACAATTTAGTATTTTAACAATTCAGAAAGTCTTCACATTAAATCACAAAATACTACTTTTAGGATCTTTTCAAAGAATGGGTAAGGTTGAAAAATATCACAGTGGATCATCTCACTTGTCCATAGGAGACACGACAGAGAAGGAAGAATAAGAGTCAATTGCTTCTAAAACTACATTTCCAATTTCATTTCAAGTTACAGATTTTTAATTGTGATGTAAATTAAGAAGGAAAATATATAATATAAAATATATAAATACAAAAATACAAATTAAGAAGGCAATACATAAAGAAAGAAGCATAAAATGAGATACAATGTAAATAAAAATTTTAAGATTCTGCTTCAGAATTTTATGAAGGAAAACATTATGACTTTCAAGACACTTTTCTTTAGTAGCACTTTTAACTGAAAGAAAGTTTTCTGACTCTAAAATTCAAATTTCGCTGTATTTCGGGAAGGTTTTTAACTCATTTAGTCATTGTTTTCTCCTAGATTATATAGTATGTACCTGAATGGAAGATGAGATTTCTTCTATGTAGGTTAACTCCTGAATCATGATCCATATAATTTTTTTTCCCCTAGACCCAGAGATTTTGCACCTCCTTCTGCATAGTAGCACAAGCTATAAATGGGATGGAAAATCCTTGATTTCTTACAATTCTTTCCCCTGCTGTCTTCCCAGCTTCCAGTTCCTTCCTGTGCCCTTAGTGCACAGAATGAGAGCTCAGGAGTGCCCATGGATAAAGCCACACTTCCAGGAAATATGAGGAATTAGTTTTGATCAGGCCAGGCTTTCCATTCCCTGGCAAAGTGCTCTAAGTGGCTTGCAAATATCTTGCCCAAAACATGGGGGACACAGATCTGCTATTACCCAGTTTGTAAATCTCAACTTTGCTTAGATGTTAATCCCAGTTAAAGGGAAATGGTTTGCAGAGTAAATTCCCTGTGCTGGCTCTAGACAAGGCCTTTGAACACGCACAGAAAATGACTGGTGCAAGTGGAGGGACCTTTGCTTTGAGGCAGAGCTTGTGGATGACTCACCTGGACTTGGCCACATAAATCTAACCTGTGTTGTACTTCTATCCTTTGAGGGATCTGGATCTAAATAATTTCAATGAACTTTCAGATATAACATAAATAACACTCCAGCACTCACTGTAATTCAGCTGTAGCCATTATGAATCAAATATATCCCTCCAGGCCATGCATTTACCCCAGAGATGGAGTTGGCCTGCAGTTGCTGGAGCTCTGTTAGTCTGAATATATCAGGCTTATATGGGGGAGTGAAAATATAAATAGCTTTGCATGTAAAAGCCTAAATAAAAGAAAAAAATCTCCTTGTTGCAAGTCCTCAGATAATTTCTTTTTTTCCTCCCCTTTTTTTGGTGTCCTGGCTCATGATCAAAGCCTGAAATGAAAGAACAATACCTTCCCTCTGAATCCCAAGCCATCAAAACCCACCAAAAATCATTCAGGACAAGGTAGCCTACCAAGAACACATCAAAGCTCATAGTAAATCCTAAAGGCAAACTTAAATTTTACTGATTTTGATGGAATTTAATCACAGACTTAAATAAAAATCAAGAACGTGATTAGATGCTTTCATGAGTCATTTTCATGAGATGGATCATTAAAACTAAGTATAGATTTCAGTCTCTAATGAAGAGAAAAAATAAAATGTCTAATTTTATCTAAGTAGTTCCAATTATATATATGGGTTTCTGTGGTATTTCAGCCAAGATGAATGTGAAAGTTTTCTGAATTGGGGTCCAATCTTTTTTTCAATTTAGGGACTAAAGATGAGATGGAATATCTCATAGTGGAACTCTGAGAAATTCCTCATTCCCATCACATTAGTTGGATGGGCTCACAGAAATGCAAATGTTGTGTTCCATGGGAAATTGTTTTAACTGCAGTTCTTGTAATTTTTAATGCACAAAAAAGCCCCAAACTTGTTCAGGCAGCTTCCTCATTTCAATTTTACCCTTTTCTCATCTATTAACACTCACAATCTAAAGCTGTCAGGATCTCCTGTTCTGCTGAAGTCACCCAAGACAACTTTGGAACCAGTTGCTGTGACAGTGAATGTGGACATTCATGAAGAAAGCTTAGTGCTAAAGCTGAGAGGTTTTATTCATATTCTCAGAGGCAATCATCAAACAATCTGAGCAGCCTTGAAAAATAATTATGGGCCATTTATATTGTATTCAGTTAAATTCACTGTTACTACAGTTATTACTGCTGCTGCTATTTCTATGACTAGTGCTGTTACTGCTACTGATGACAATGATTGTAATGAAAACATAAAAAAATGGAGCTTTTAGACATCTAAACTCTAATTTTAAACTTTAATCCAAAACTGCAGTAAGATCAACAGGCACTGTCACAGGCTCCCAAAGCTTGGCTGCCCCATCCCTGGAAGTGTCCAAGACCAGGCTGGACAGGACTTGGAACAACCTGGGATAGTGGAAGGTGTCCCTGCCCATGGCAGGGGGTGGGATGAGATTAAGGTCTCTTCCAACCCAAACCGTTCTGTGATTTTATGATTTAGAGATATTAAGAGTTAGTGAAAAAAAGACATACAAAGATCAACCTAAAGAGACATTAAAAGGCAGGCGTAGGGCACATATCCCTTAAATCAGTGGAATAGCTAACTCCAAATAATGAGTTTAGAGATCTACAAATCAGTTCTGTAAACTGCCATGCAAAAACCCACATCAGAACATCTCACGTATTTTAAGGTGCTGAGTTGAATCCACCATTTTTTATTAGATCTGGATAAAAACCAGCACTGTGTTCCTGGTATGCCTTTCTACTTCCTGCACAGAAAGGGTATTAGACATGAAAAATGTCCTTGAAGTAGAGCTGTCAGTTCCACTGTATAAACTGTGCTTTTTCTGAGACCATCCAGGCTTTGGCCAGCAACAAGATTTTTTCATCACGAAGGAGCTCACATTTAGTTAGCAACATGTCTGCATTTCCCCATATGGTTCCTTCCAAGGTGTTGTGTCATATACAATGATGTCACATTCTAAAGGAAGAAGGAAAAAAGGCCTCAAGCTGTTTTCTTCCTTTTTTAAAGCTTCACCGATTATGTGGTCGCTTTAAGCAGCCTGCTCATCTCTAGCGTGCAGTTGGTTATCTGCTCTCCTTTATTTGAGCTTGCATGTATTCACACAGCTTTAAAAGAAAATGAACAGCATTTCTTACCAGAGATCCAGTGATTATCTACCCACGTTTTCAGTCCAATGTATTTCCACTGGCTTCTGAAGTGTGAGATTTTAAAAGGTGCAGTGTAAGGGTTTACATCTTTATCCAAGCTGCTATATTTACATGCCTTGTAAACCTGTGGTGCTTAAGGCTTTCGGCAGCTCTGCTTTGATTTCATTTGTGGTTTTATAATTATTGTTTTATTCTCAGGCATATTATTCTTGGAACGCCAGCTTTGTAATGTAATGGGAATGTCCAGGAACATCCTTTGTTCTCTCAGTAAAACTACTTACATGCGAATGTATGAGTTGCACACGAGGCTTACACATGCTATTTCCCGAGTCTAGATTTTTTTTTTTAACGTATGAAAGATTTTATTTTATTCTTGATCATTATTCATGCACCTCTATAGTAAGAAAATACCTCTTATTTTTCACCATGAGTTAATTTCATAGGATTGTGGCATGGTTCGAGTTGAAAGGGACTTTAAGACCTTAAAGACCTTAAAACTCATCTCGTTCCAACCCCCTGCCATGGGCATTTCTTATTCAGTGCTTGAAAATATTCTAAAAAAATCTTTTTGGAGACGTCAATAGGAATCTTTTTGGTGGGGGTATTCAACCCATTTTGAAATCAAGCATATTTAAGTTTTCCTATATTTCGCATAGATTGTTCCATGCCATATGTAAAACATGCTAAGTTTCTCTTTCTGGAAAACTTATAGGTTACTTTTACAGAGGCACTACTGGAAATAGATTCTCTGCTGTCTGACTGGTGGTTTCAGCTAAAGGACTACTGGTCAAACCAGCCTTGTGATCTTCAGGTCCTCCTCTGGTTGTGTACTTTCAGGAAAGTAATTTTAAACCCTGTGATTTCTTTTGCCATGATTCGTTCTGCATAAACCACATCTTTGTGCAATTTAGCAGAGCTCTGAGATAGGGTGGGTTGGATTCATGGTGCAGGGGTCTGAACAGCAGAGCTACAGACAGTCTGACTGTCTTTAGTCCCCTAGGATATTAAAGGGGAAAAGAGATGGTATCTGGGTTCAATACAGATAATCCTTAAATTCTTATCAAGTAACCTGCTCTAAATGTGACATTTCTTCTTAAAAATAGAAAATTCTTCATGCTAGCTGATTTGGAGATATTTTCACTGCAGAGGTCTACAGTATGGACAGCTGAACACTGTTCCCATCCTCCATGGCTGAGAATCTCTTGCAGGTTTTTGTGCACATGATTATCAACACACATTTTTCATAATTCATTTATTAAAATGACAGGGTCTTGTTAACTAAAAGAAATGAATTTTCTGTTTAGACAGATGTTAACCTCCAGGTGTGCAAGCTTCTCTACAAGGATAGCTGCATGAATTCACCTGGAATACAAACTGCATAGACTATTTAAGTAATATTTACATCATTGGATGTATTGGTAGAACAGGAAGATACAACATGACTACACAAAATCAATAAGAATGGAGCTCAAATTGTGGATATAGTGCATGGGATCAAAGCAAAACTCTATATTTTATGTTTGTGGTGTTAATACTGATGTCCAGCACGATGCTCACGGTAAGCCAAAAGGGTTAGCTCAAGAACAATCACAGTTTGTTCATAAGTTGTGCAATAAATCCACATGATCCAACAATCCACATGAGATGTTCTTTGCTTGAGACAAAACACGACAGCCCTTCTTGGCACCCAACTTGGAGTGGTGGGCTTGGAGGGTTTGAGATAACGACAGATTTGATTCTAATGTGAAAGATCGAATTTATCACTGTTATTGCTGTTTAGCTCTTAATTTTCAGGCTGTTAGAGATATGAGATAGCAGGAGCTGCCGCACAGCATGTAAGAACCACAGCAGTACCAAGCATCTCTCCAGGAAGTATCCAAGGATGGCATAGATATAAACAATTAAACACAAAAGTACGTTCTCTGCTTGCATCTCCCGTCTTCTTGGCATCCAACCTGCCAACATTTATGACCACGTTAAACACCACTCCTGCTTTTTGTCACCTCATTCTTAGCTAGATCCTACTTAGAGTCCTGCCTCCAGCTCTGGGATCTCCAGCCCAGGAAGGACATGGACCTGTTGGAGCAAGTCTGGAGGATGCCATTGAGATGATCAGAGGGATGGAGTGTCTCTGCTATGAAGAGAGGGTGGGAGAATTGGGATTATTCAGCCTGGAAAAGAGAAGGCTTGGGGTGACCTAATTGCAGCCTTCCAGTACTTGAAGGGAGCCTACAAGAAAGGTGGGCAAAGACATTTTACAAGGGCCTGGGGTGATAGGATGAGGGGGAATGGCTTCAAACTGGCAGAGAGTAGGTTTAGATCAGATATCAGGAAGAAATCCTTCCCTGTGAGGGTGGTGATGCCCTGGCACAGGTTACCCAGAAAATCTGTGGCTGCCCCATCCCTAGAAGTGTTCAAGGCCAGGTTGGAGCAACCTGGGATAGTGGAAGGCGTCCCTGCCCATGGCAGGGGTGGTGGAAATAGATGGGATTTAAGGTCCCTTCCAACCCAGGCCGTTCTATGATTCTGTGATCTTCATCATTGCATTAATGGCATCAGTTACATGACCAGGATGAGATGTATCTGGCCAAAGGTAAACATTTCAGTAGGTCAGATATTTGTACCTTAAAATTGTGTGTTTCTCTCTGTTTTCTATTAAGGGATCTCAGGGTAACTAAATTAGGTGTGATCGTGTGTATTGTAGATATCTTAAGATCAATAAAATAAGCTTCAACCTCAAGTTCTCTTCAGTTTTGTTTAAATTATCTCACAAGTAGCCTTATTTTCCAAAAATGTCTAGGGATTTTGAAAGCCTCCTCTGCTGAAAGCCAATCTCAGACCATGGACTACCGGAAGAGGTCACTTAGTGTGTTGCTCTTCCATGAAAAATCAAATTTACCTCAGTGATTTCTGGCTGATGTTAATTTAATCTATTTTTAAAAATATGAAATACTGAAGACTGCAACCTTTCCAGGTTTTACTAAAAGTTTTTTCTTAATATCTAGCCATGGCTGAGCTTTAGTGCCTAATCTCATGCTCAAAATATGAAGCAGAAAATGGAAGTATTTTTTTTTACTCAAAAGCAGTAATTTTTTGGTAGCAGTTGTCAGAGTAAAAGAAAGAGAAGCATAATTTCACAACAGACCTATATTAACCATACTTTCCTGGGGAAAAAAATAGTCTTCATTTTAATCTTCTAATTAATATAACCAAAAAATACAAACAAACCTTGAAACTCATAATCAAACTGGCTGTGGAAACTTATATGGAAGTTCTAGTTTCTTTTGCAGATTAAAGGACTCGTTTTCAAAATCTCTAACATATGTTCACTTCTAACATTTATTGACTGTTTCTGTGTTCTCTTTATATTCAGTTGATACTCATGAATCAGCACTACTGCAAAGGTAAATCATGGAATCACAGAATGCTTTGGATTGGAAGTGGCCTAAAAGATCATCCAGTTTCAACCCCCTGCTACGACCAAGGACACCTTTCACTAGACCAGATTGCTCCAAGCTCTGTCCAGCCTGGCATTGAACACTTCCAGGGATGGGGCAGATGCCACTCTTGTGTAGCTGTCACTCTTTCTTACCTTGGAATAAGCACAGAACACACAAAACAATAGTCTCCTTCTTTCATCTGTGTGGTAATGTAGGCACCCAGATCCTCCGAGCTGCAAGTCCTCCTCCCCACCCAGCCAATGTCCTGAGGCAGCCACTGTGCCCGTGTTAGACACACCTCCCACTGCAAATGCATAATTTTCTCATCTGGGTCATATGAATAATAATAGAGACAGGTCTTTTTTCCCCATTTTTTGTTGCTTTCAATCTGACGTTATTTCAGCATTAAATGGCTGAATTCACTGGAATTCACCGAACGTTGTAACTCCTTGCAAACCAAACTGTATTCCAGGGCTCTGCTGTGGCAGGTTTAAGAGCTGCCATTTGGCTTGGAGATCCTTTGTCCCCCTTGGTTCAGACTCAAGCTGCACTTCCTATAAATCCAGTGAATAGAAGAAAATTCCCTTCTCATTGCAATCTCATAAAGTAAATTGCCTTCTCTTTTTGTGAAATTTTCTTCCACAAATGACACATTTGACTATATTTTTATTTCCATGGGAAGGGAGAGGTATCCTCCATTTCTTTTTAGCTAGTTTTGAAATATCCATGATGAAGGAAGAAAACATGTTAAAACAGGAAAGAGCAGACTCTAAAGAACAAGAAAATTGTCAACACTTTGGCCTTCTCAAGCTCAGGAAAAGAGCTGTTGCCTCACACTTTCATGGAACTGAAGATGTTAATGAGGAAACAGGGTAGGGAGTGAGAAAGGGAAACAAAGAATGTGGTTCCTGGGCCTTTATTTTGTAAATATTTGGACTTGCGCAAATTTGTTAATTGAGGCAATTGATTTTTGCCTGAAAACGGTCGTAATGTCTAATTCATTAAAGCCTAAAATAACATCCTTTGGGCTAAACGGGGTCATTTCATTTGTAGCCTTTTAGTGATGTATTAACAATTTGGAAGCATTTCGGTGCATATCTTAAAAAGTGCCACATTAACAGGAATGGGCCTGGAGAAAGAAAAAAAAAAGAAAGAAGTTACAAACACACATGCATGCAGGAGCACACACACACACACACACACACAAACGCACACACACACACACAGAGAACACATGGCCTCCAGCCCCTGTCCTTCCTCTTCGGCAGCATTTTAAGGTCTGTGTTTAATATTGCCAAGCCTACTTGAGTGATAAATGCAACTGTATAAAAATTACTTATTACAAGCTGTCATGTTGCCTCACTCACATCACAGGGCTAGAGGCACTGTACATAAAGCTCGAATCTCCACCTTGACAGCATCGGCAGCGCTTTAAAATAAAATGCTTTCAGTCATGAATACAAAACATAATTTACCTTTTCATAATACTTCAGTTTGGAAACACTTTGGAAAGCTCATGTTACCGTCAAACCTTTACCTGAGCTGTGCCAGCACCCAGTTAATTCTGAGTTGTCAATTTACTTCAGCACTGCTTTCCATCACTCAGCCTTTGAAGAAACATTAAGCTGTTCAAATTGCCATCCCCTTAATTTTTTTTTTTAAAGTTATATTTATCCTCAGTTCTTTGGCGGTGAGTAGCTGACACAATAGGATTATTCCAAGCATTAAATTACAATTTGGGAGAGTGCCTGCTTGATGTGTTTCTTTTTCAGAACCCCCCTCACTTGCTGTGTGTTCACAGAGTCAAAAAATATTCCTGACTCTCATCCCCTGCTTTCCCCCCACCTTTTTCCATAGAGTCTGGTTACACAATTCCCCTTGAATTGCTCCTCCCTTCCAACGTCTGGCCGAGATCAGAGGTTTAATTCCTTGCTGTGGTAGCCCAGCCACCCCTTTTCTCCTGCATTACTACTGTACTGATGCTTAAACATAAAAGCTCACTGTAAGCTGTGAATGTCAGCGAGATGGAAATTGGAAGTGAAGGTTCCAGGGAGACTGGCCGGGTAAGAAGTGATGCGTTGTGACTGTTTTTATAGTTGGTCATGATGCATACAGTATGTGAAGTTCCCATCTGTACTGGTGTCTGCCCACCAGCCACCCTGCCACATTCGCAAAAGTGGCTCCAGCACCGAGCGCAATCGGAACAGAACTGCAGATGCCTCCCTTTAGCCCAAATTTCTTTTGACAATGTTCACATCCAGTTAGGGCCCAAAGTGCTTGTACTTGTCAGGAGGGATAAGGAGTGAGGAAAGTAGTCCCTTTTCAAAAGCGAAACAGAATCGCCAAAGGAAATATTTTCTCTTCTTCCCCCCTCCTCTCCCTCTTCAGCTGCCCCCGTCTTTGCAACTCCCTGTCCTCCCCCTCCCTCCTCCAGAGATGCAATGTCCAAAAAAAGAAAAGAAAAAAAAAGAGAAAAAAATAATTAGATTGGCATCTCCGATACGGCTCTACAGAAATTGTCTTTTTATTTTTTGTCCAGCGATTGGTAGAGGAAGAAAATGCAGCTGGGAGAGAGGCAGGGAGGGAAGATTTTGGATTTGACAGGACTGACTACAACAGCCCACAGGAGACATATCGTGCCCACGAGCTCTGGGATTCAGCTACAGGGGGATTTGCTGTCCCTAGTGGGTTGCTTAGCTTGGTGACAGGAATGGGTGCATTTCCTATGCTATTTGAAGCTATTTTGATTCCACCCATACAGATATCATTTGCTAGAAACAAAATCTATTCTGCGTCATATTCTTATCTTTCTTTTTATTTTTTTTTTAATTTTCTTGATTTTAATTTATTAATGGATCATTTAGCGAATAAAGGCAATGGTACTTTTGTTTATAATACAGAATCAGAACTCAAAGATTTTCTGGTTCTGATAGCTGATGACATATCCATGATCTTCAACCTGCTCTGGCCACAGCTCTGTGCCTCAGTTTCCACAACTGTAGAACAGTGAAGCAATGCAAAACTCTGTCTTAAAGGGCTCTGGAGATGGGTTCCTCATCCTTTATTTGGAGGATATCTGGTGAATGATGCATTAGAGATCAGAGCAAGCTGCAGTAGATAAAATCATATTAGTACAAAGAATCACAGAAGAATGGAATGGTTTGGGTGGGAAGGGACCTTAAAAGTCATGTTGTTACAATACCTTCCACGGGCAGGGACACCTTCCACAGACCAGGTTGCTCCAAGTCCAGTCCAGCCTGGCCTTGAACACTTCCAGGGATGGGGAAGGCGCAACTGGGCAACCTGTGCCAGGGCCTCACCACTTTCTGAGTAAAGAATTTAATTCTAATATCTAATCTAAACCTGTTCTCTCTCAGTTTGAAGCGATTCCCTCTTGTTCTGTCACTCCAGGCCCTTGTCCAAAGTCTCCCTCCAGCTCTCTTGGAGCCCCTTTAGGTCCTGGAAGGCTGTAAGACATTAATAAGTGTTTCTAATCAAGCAAATATTGGCAGCTGTGACATTTCCACTGTACTCATCCTGCAAAGTTCCCTCACCCCAACCCAGTGCTCCCACCTGGGCATACCTGATGTAGAAGGAGCTTCACCCACTAAATCCAGAGGACTTGCAGAGATCTAACCTATTCCTACTTCAGTAGAGGAAAGATGTTAAGAGGAAATTTCCTGCTCACATTAGAGTGAAGATGATTTGACAAAAGCTCTTAATTTATCACCTAAATAAATGACCTTACTATTTAAAAAAAAAGAATCTTTTTTTAATTTGGAATACAAATGTATCTGACATGCTGTCCAGCTACCTCTCCTTATCTTTTAAAATCAGTAAGAATTCAATAGCAATAAATATTAGATTTACAATATATATTATGTATTGTATATACCATCTATAGAATAGAAGGTAAACAGGAATTAACTACTAATAATTAGATCCCTATAAAAAATTATCCTTATATGTTTAAACACAGTAGTAAATTTGGATTTTTTCCATAGTTTGGTTTTGAACAGAGCTAGAAATTTGGGGAAATTTAGGCGTTGAAGCACCTTAAATATTTTTAGACGCTATAAATAATGCTTTCAGTTCCAGTAGGTGTGTTCAGCAAACTGGCTGAATTGAGATTAAAAGATCAACAAAGCCAAGACCACTCTGGTTTCGATATTGGATTACAGCATCACATCAGAAAAAACCAAAATTTTACAGGAACCTTGGGCTGAATGCCAGTTGGTTGGCTGAAGTAATGATGACTTCCATTTTTTTTTGCCCCTTGTCCAGGGTAGCTGCAGTGTAGCCTCTGGCATATCTGCATGTGGGACAGCAAAGAATATGTTTGTGGGCACTGCATGATCTGAAAAATCTTTCGAGCAAAGTAGGCTCAGCTCAGCTTTAGTTCACTGCCAGCTCCTGAGGACTCAGTTGTGTTTTCCTGGTTCTTTGGGAAGAGCTGCAGTTGCACAAGGCAGCTGAGGGATTATATCCAGGCTGTTGGCATAGTGTAGCAACATGACTGTAAACCTGGAAAAAAGCCAGAGGGAATGAAAATGGGGAGGAATTCCCCCCCCAACCAGCCCAAGCAACCCAAAACAATCCCAAACAACCCAAATCCCCAAGCAACCCAAAACAATCTTAAGATCAGGAAGATAGTTATAAAAAAACTATCTTCCCAGGTAGTCCTGAAGCCCTGGATTTTGTTCCTGGAAGAGCTGGATGTGCTTTTCCTCCATGTTCTCTTCACCTCATAATGGATCTGACCCAGGTAGCTGTTTCACGGTCCTAGAGAGGAGACAGAAAAATTCAGGGAGGACAGAAAACAGAAATCCATGAATCCGTGTTTAATCTCAACATCAGCAGGGATCCTTAGCACAAACTTTTATTCCACTTTGCAGAGCAAACATCTGATGAGAGGGGTACAGCTAATTTATTCCCATGAGACTCAAAGGGAAATGAGACTGCAGAACGGACAGTGTATGAGCTGGCATCACACAAACAAGCAACCAAACAAACCAAAAATAAAAGGAAGGGAAAAAAGGCATTTAAGGGGGTTAGAATAACTGAGATTTTACCTTCAGTCTTAATGATAAACTAACAGGAGTTGAGTCACCAGACTGCAAAATTTAATGTACCCAAATGCCATTTAAAATCTTTTTTTGAGATAGTACAAAACCAGCCCAGGCAAATCCGTACCAGCCTCACAAAACTATCATCGAGTATGTTTCCTTCACTGGGAGAGCACTCATTATAATGCTGGAATTCCATTATGTGGAGGAGCTGGTGCAGTCAGCTCAGTCACTGGCATTTGGAAGAGCTTTAATTAGCAGATTTCCCTCTTCCTCTGCAGTTCACTGAAGGAAAGGATTGATGGTGTGTGGAACTGGACATGATCACACAGAAGTTCTCTGAGATCTTATGTAAAACCATAGTTTCTAAAAAGAGAAATACTCAAGACCAGTCCACTGCTTCTTATCAATAAATAAAGGTTTGAAAAGGGAGATGATCTTGTGTTGAGGTATTGAATTACAGTTCCAAAGGCTCCTTCCTAGACTCCTTCCGCAATCTCAGGGAAGTAATTTTGGTCCAGCCTATCTTCAAGTTTGATATGTATTCTAAAATTATTTACTGAGCTTCCTATTATGGACAGTGGAGAAGGCAGGAATCATGGGGTGGTTCCTCACTCTTCCTGTGCTTGCAGGTGAAACAGGACAAGGATGTTTTCCCTGGCTCTGATGCCTCTTGCCACTATCCAGCACTCCATGCCTAAACCCTTTTACTGTATAAAAAGGAGATACTGCACCCAAACTGCATCTTAGAGTGTTGTAAGACAGCTTCCAGATAACATCAGGGATTTCTTTGGGACAGTGCTGGATGCCTTAGGCTAAATGTAAATCACTGGCCATTCTAATAGCAAAAAAAAAAAAAAATAAAAAAAATAATAAGCTCCTATTATAAACGACTGGACATCAAGCCAAGTAATTGCAAATGTTTCCAGACCCTTGAGCAGAAACAAGCAGTGAAATTTCATGTTAGAACTATACGAAATCTCTTGTTACAGCACACAGCCAAGTGGTGCTTTGCTTCTTTAAATTTTACTGGGAATTTTTAGGAGGAAATTAGAAGCTGATAACTACCAGGGAATTTTAGGAGGAAGAAAAATGAAAGCTATGTTTGCACAGGTTTGTGCAGTTGGAAATAGCTGAGTTTCACATGCCTCTGGCTCTTATGTTTGATTCCAGCTACTGCAGTTTACTACTTTGTTTTTTGGCTTAAGTGTAGATGTAGGAACTTTTCCACTGACTGCACAAAAAGAAAATACAAACCCTTCTTGTGACACAATCCCATTCTTTACTGTTTTTTAATTTCTTCAAGTGACATGCCCATTGCTTTGGTGTGCCTGTTTAGGGAAGAAGAGTCCTCTGCTTTCTTGGTAGGCAGAGCTGGGATTGTGTGTGACACATGAGCAGAAGAGGGCAGAAAAAAAATGAAATGTGTGAAATTGCCTCCCAGTCCTGACCTGGAGGGACTGTCCATAGACTGGAAAAGTCCACACGCAAAATATTCATCCATCTTCCCTGTGCACTCTATGAGGACTGTCACCAGGAGTGCCAGTCTGCACCAGCTGAGTGATGTGCCATTTATCTGCTTGGAATTGAGTCTAACAAGTCATTTTGTGTAGCCTAGGACAGCAAATATACATCTGGTGAAAACAGCGTTCAGCTTCTTATCCATCCGTGGAAGTATCCTCAAGGCCAGGTCGGACAGGACGTGGAGCAGCCTGGTCTCTGGAAAGTCTCCCTGCCCATGGAGGGAGGTTGGAATGAGATGAGCTTTAAGGTCCCTTCCAACCCCAACCATTCTATGATTCTATATTCTGAGTCACATTTAAGCCAGAAACCAAAAGTAAAGCACTTGCTATTTCATGATAAATTCCCTTGAAGTCAAACAAAACCATTACAATTCTCTTTGGTACTTTCTCTCCTTTTAGAACTATATTCTCTTCTTATTCAGAATTTAGGTGTATTCTGGACCTCCGATATGAATCTATCAATCAGACTTGTCATACTGTGTTGTTTTTTGGATCAGAGCTACAAGTGGGAGGTTTTCCATTGACTGCACAAAAGGAAGAGTTGGACCTCCTTATGCCACAATCCTTTCTTCCTCTTTCTTAACTTTTTTGACAGGATAACTTAGCCCTGTCTTTGAATCAGGTTACTTCTTTGGCTGTACTGGCTGGCAGTGAGTATCAGCCATTTTAGATGAAGCCTTGTCTGCTTCTTCTCTGGCAACGAAGGCTCAGAGTATTAAATTGAAGTCTTTGAACTCAGCCTGACTATTCTCTTTCCCTTTTCTCTCCTCTTAAAGTGAATGAGAACAGGTTTTTTGTGCACAAGTATCTTTATGATATTTCTGCACCACCACACAACACTGCTGCTCATTGGAGACGAAGAAGGATGGCCCAGTCTATACGTAGCTGTTGTTAACTGGGCTAACTTGTTGGAAAAATAATCTGATTATAGAACAGCAAATAGTAATTTTTATTTTTTTGTTCTTGGTACTTTATATCTGTTTTTCAAAAAATCAAAAAAATAAAGGAGAAAATGGTGGTGAGACCCTGGAACAGGTTGCCCAGAGAAGCCATGGCTTCCCCATCCCTGGAAGTGTTCAAGGCCAGGTTGGATAGGGCTTGGAGCAGCCCGGGATAGAGGAAGATGTCCCTGTCCATGGCAGGGGTGTTGGAATGAAGAACTTTTAAGTCTTTTCCGACCCAAACTGTTCTGTGATTCTGTGATTCTAAGATAATTTACAACAGTTTTTGTTTGTTTTGTTTTCAAAACATTTCACAGATGCTGAAACTATTAACTAAATTATTTAAAACACATGGTTGTGAAAGGTATTCTTGCCTTGACACCAGATGAGGCACATTTCTGTATTTTGGAACAGCAAACCAAGGAAAGACTTTACACAAACTTCTGCTAATTTCCTATTTCCAGAGTTGAATTTAGGGAATCTGAAAGAATTATTCTACCTTTGTGAGACCTTTGTCTGAGCAATGGATAAATGTCAGTCACTGGTAGAATCTCAGGATCCTCCTTGCTGTATTTGTTGGCACTGACAGCATGATTGAAGATAGGGATGACACACAGAAAATATATATATTTTTAACACACTTTTAAAGTACTTTAATTTGTTAAAGCTTCTGGAGCTCATATAAATTTCCTCGTTGGAAATGAAGGTTCATTTACTGAACCCCAGCTGGCCATCTCTGACCACAGCTAGGCGTGAATATCTCTGGGACAGCACAGCAACTGGGAGCACACAGCGAGCACAAAATTCTCCTCCAGCCTCCAGTAAGTTCTGGATTCGGGCTGAACCAGGTTTGTAACTTTATTTTTAATAGCTCTCCACGAATTTCTCTTCCAGGAACTTCTTCAGTCGATGCCTGTAGGCTTTTAGGATCCAAAGCTCTCTGCAGCAAAATGAAAGTATTCACTACTCAATTATATTCTGCGTGAAGAATCAACTCTGGTAGTAAAGCTGTGCTGGTAAATTATGCGGTGGGTGGTTGGGAGTGCTTCTTTGTATACACAGAGAAATGCAACTCTCCGCTGACTGCCTCTTGATTTTTAGAGGATTATCACTTCCTCCACATGGATGGATCAATGACAGCCATGTCCCTTCCTCTCTTCCTCCTGGTTTCAGTGCACAGTAAAAAATGGGGTGGGTAGATTGATCCAAACTGTGGACTCCTAGCTGGATAATCCTGCTTGAATTTCTGATTTATCTGTGTTTCTCTCAAGAAACATGGATTCATATTTAGGTCTCCCCCTTCACAAAAAAGAGAAAGATATTTGTCAGGTGTCTGTCTCCAAACTCATGTAGGGCAAAGATCTTCCTTTTGATTACAAATGGCATTGAATGGGCTGCATCCTCCAGATCCTAAGAGGGATTTGGGGCTGACATTCTGAGCATCCCTGCGTCTTTAAATCAGTGTCTCCAGAACTGACCTTGCAGATCGAGGTGCCTACATTTCCTGTGCAACAACTGTTAATTCTGCTTGGCTTCAGAAAACTTGGGAAAAGTTAAGTGCCTTAGGTAGGTACCAACTTAGTGGTAAAACACCTGAGCCAGCTGAGGGAAGTGGCTGGCATGAAACACCCTCTGTGTCTTGGTTTTGGGGAATTCAGAGAAAGATTTACCCAAGGCAAGGAGCTTTCTTTTGGTCATAGGTCTCTAATTCAAACTTTTGGGCTTGGATAGTGAGAGCAGTATTTTCACACCTGCCGGGAGAGGAGCTGCCAACACTCATCTTTTACATAATGGTCCCGTGGTTAAAACATTGTCCTGGGAATCTCAGAATTGGAGTAGCAGGGCAGTTTTAGCCTGAGAAAAGTTTAAATCTGCTCTTCCCATACCCCTGTAGCAGGCTTTAACCAGATCTATCTAAACCATATAGGGTGGAGAGACAGAATTTCTCCCCTTTCTGTCTAACACAGGCCATGGGTAACCACATGCAGAGCCACAAGTGAAGCAGACCTGAAGAGACACATATCGTGGTTTATTGGGTGGGATTCTTTGCCAGGAAGGGGGAATGATGGATTCTGGGATCTGTTTTTCCTCACTTGCTTGACATAGTTGGTATTCAGCAAAAGTTTGCTGAATGGCTGTGATAATCCAAGGTGATCTTTAATGATGCACCTTTCCTGAAGGAATAGGTGTACCTGGAGTAAGGTGTTCTGGCTGTTTAGAACAAGGGGACAATCTGGGAATTGATATTTAGCTACCTAATCATAACATGCAGCAAAGTGGTTCAAAACCGGTTCAAATCTACAGTAAATCTACCTTGAGGATTGCTGGTATTTCTCTGCAGAATAAAGAAGGCTCGTGCACTCCTTAGAGCACCAAAATGAACCTGAAATGGCACAAAGATGTGATCAGTCAAAGTTTCATTCAGGTGTGAACCTCACTGTTTGCAGGGAAGCTAAAGGTGAATAGAAAAAATCCAATATCTGTGTACACTCAGGGCACACAAAAATGCACACAAATATTAGATATGAATTGCTTACATCTAATTTTTCAAAGCAGAACAGACTTTGTACACCATTTTGAATAACTGAGGCAAAATAAAATATTGATTAATGATTAGCTTAATGAGCAGCATCTGTTCTTAAAGCATGAAGTCTTTGGAAGAAGAATAGGCAACCAGGGAATCAAAGCTTCCAGGAGGCAACTTGTGTGACGAAGGACGAAGGTGTATCTGCACAGGTGGCAAAGTCTTGCATGTCTTAGCTTTGCAGTGCTTCACTTCAGTGGCTTTTCTAATGCTCTTTTAATGTTTGTGTTCAAGCCTGGATGGGCACTTATGCATGTGCATGTGGGATAGAACAGGGTAAGCATAAATCAGTTTCTTTTCAGGCCAAAAGAAACTATAAACACACAGGACTGTTGAAAAGGTTCACAATTTGTGTTCCAGGAATATCGTGGGACGTATTTCCAACAATAATTTTCTACAGATATTCAGAGGGATTGCTCTAAACTGCATCTATGGGAAATGTCATGTGCTCATTGCCACAGTTATTGATATTTCTTTTGTGGCTTGTATGTAAGAAAAGATTTGTTGTGTGTGGACATAAAATGATTGCCTTTCCCAGGTCTCCATTTCTGAAAGTAAACTCGGTGGTAAAACATACTTTCCTTCTTCTCCAATGTAGTTCCCCTTGAAATACAACCAAAAAGAAGAATCATTCACTGTGAACTTCTGCTTTTCATTTGGTAAATAATCTAAATTGAATAATAATTAGAAAAGTAGAATGAAGTTGGGCAATTTTGGCAGATATTGAACAAAATCAGGAGCCTTAAAAGGTTGAACATGGAAGAAACACACTTCATTACAGAGGAATAATGTGGTTATTAAAAAAGTAATTAAAATTAAGGATGGGCTTTGTAATCAACTCTTTGACCCAACCTCAACGAACACCAATAAAATTAACAGGAATTTGGTAACACTCGAAACTAACTTGCGCTTTCGTATCACCTGGCACCATATCCACAACTGTGTCTCTCCAGGGCCTGCCATAACTGAACACAACAAATGTAGGAAGGAAATGGAATGGAAAATAGATTTCCAAGTGCAGTAGACCACAAAATCACAAAATTACAAATTACAAAATTCGTGTATATTCAAAATTACAAATTCATGTACTGTTTTTCTCGGTATGATATTTTACATGTGGTTACCAAATTTTAAGGGAAATTTGGTTGAAATCTATTGGGAAAAAAATATACTTACCTTTTACTTGTTTAAGCTGTAACTAGATAATTTAAGATAGATCTATTTTAAATTCATACAACGTTATTATTATAGAGATTTTTAACAATTCCAATTGCATCAAACAGAATTTTTTTAACCTTTTTAGTTTTGCAATGAAAGGATAAACTTGGCATTAGCTGGTGGCATTATTATTATTATTATTATTATTATTATTATTATTATTATTATTATTATTATTATTATTATTATTATTTTATTAATTTGTTTTTTAATTCCTTTCTTTTTTAATGGTATCAAAGAACTGTGTCAAATTATTCCTATGAAAAAAATACTTAAATCAACTGAAATTTCACAGAATCACAGGCTGGAAGTCACCTCTGGAGGTCATGTGGTCCAAGCCTCTTGCTCAAGTAGAGCCACTCAGAGCAAGTTGCCAATGACCATGTGTCGATAGTTTTTTAACATCTCTAAGGAGANCAGCAAATAGTAATTTTTATTTTTTTGTTCTTGGTACTTTATATCTGTTTTTCAAAAAATCAAAAAAATAAAGGAGAAAATGGTGGTGAGACCCTGGAACAGGTTGCCCAGAGAAGCCGTGGCTTCCCCATCCCTGGAAGTGTTCAAGGCCAGGTTGGATAGGGCTTGGAGCAGCCCGGGATAGAGGAAGATGTCCCTGTCCATGGCAGGGGTGTTGGAATGAAGAACTTTTAAGTCTTTTCCGACCCAAACTGTTCTGTGATTCTGTGATTCTAAGATAATTTACAACAGTTTTTGTTTGTTTTGTTTTCAAAACATTTCACAGATGCTGAAACTATTAACTAAATTATTTAAAACACATGGTTGTGAAAGGTATTCTTGCCTTGACACCAGATGAGGCACATTTCTGTATTTTGGAACAGCAAACCAAGGAAAGACTTTACACAAACTTCTGCTAATTTCCTATTTCCAGAGTTGAATTTAGGGAATCTGAAAGAATTATTCTACCTTTGTGAGACCTTTGTCTGAGCAATGGATAAATGTCAGTCACTGGTAGAATCTCAGGATCCTCCTTGCTGTATTTGTTGGCACTGACAGCATGATTGAAGATAGGGATGACACACAGAAAATATATATATTTTTAACACACTTTTAAAGTACTTTAATTTGTTAAAGCTTCTGGAGCTCATATAAATTTCCTCGTTGGAAATGAAGGTTCATTTACTGAACCCCAGCTGGCCATCTCTGACCACAGCTAGGCGTGAATATCTCTGGGACAGCACAGCAACTGGGAGCACACAGCGAGCACAAAATTCTCCTCCAGCCTCCAGTAAGTTCTGGATTCGGGCTGAACCAGGTTTGTAACTTTATTTTTAATAGCTCTCCACGAATTTCTCTTCCAGGAACTTCTTCAGTCGATGCCTGTAGGCTTTTAGGATCCAAAGCTCTCTGCAGCAAAATGAAAGTATTCACTACTCAATTATATTCTGCGTGAAGAATCAACTCTGGTAGTAAAGCTGTGCTGGTAAATTATGCGGTGGGTGGTTGGGAGTGCTTCTTTGTATACACAGAGAAATGCAACTCTCCGCTGACTGCCTCTTGATTTTTAGAGGATTATCACTTCCTCCACATGGATGCATCAATGACAGCCATGTCCCTTCCTCTCTTCCTCCCGGTTTCAGTGCACAGTAAAAAATGGGGTGGGTAGATTGATCCAAACTGTGGACTCCTAGCTGGATAATCCTGCTTGAATTTCTGATTTATCTGTGTTTCTCTCAAGAAACATGGATTCACATTTAGGTCTCCCCCTTCACAAAAAAGAGAAAGATATTTGTCAGGTGTCTGTCTCCAAACTCATGTAGTGCAAAGATATTCCTTTTGATTACAAATGGCATTGAATGGGCTGCATCCTCCAGATCCTAAGAGGGATTTGGGGCTGACATTCTGAGCATCCCTGCGTCTTTAAATCAGTGTCTCCAGAACTGACCTTGCAGATCGAGGTGCCTACATTTCCTGTGCAACAACTGTTAATTCTGCTTGGCTTCAGAAAACTTGGGAAAAGTTAAGTGCCTTAGGTAGGTACCAACTTAGTGGTAAAACACCTGAGCCAGCTGAGGGAAGTGGCTGGCATGAAACACCCTCTGTGTCTTGGTTTTGGGGAATTCAGAGAAAGATTTACCCAAGGCAAGGAGCTTTCTTTTGGTCATAGGTCTCTAATTCAAACTTTTGGGCTTGGATAGCGAGAGCAGTATTTTCACACCTGCCGGGAGAGGAGCTGCCAACACTCATCTTTTACATAATGGTCCCGTGGTTAAAACATTGTCCTGGGAATCTCAGAATTGGAGTAGCAGGGCAGTTTTAGCCTGAGAAAAGTTTAAATCTGCTCTTCCCATACCCCTGTAGCAGGCTTTAACCAGATCTATCTAAACCATATAGGGTGGAGAGACAGAATTTCTCCCCTTTCTGTCTAACACAGGCCATGGGTAACCACATGCAGAGCCACAAGTGAAGCAGACCTGAAGAGACACATATCGTGGTTTATTGGGTGGGATTCTTTGCCAGGAAGGGGGAATGATGGATTCTGGGATCTGTTTTTCCTCACTTGCTTGACATAGTTGGTATTCAGCAAAAGTTTGCTGAATGGCTGTGATAATCCAAGGTGATCTTTAATGATGCACCTTTCCTGAAGGAATAGGTGTACCTGGAGTAAGGTGTTCTGGCTGTTTAGAACAAGGGGACAATCTGGGAATTGATATTTAGCTACCTAATCATAACATGCAGCAAAGTGGTTCAAAACTGGTTCAAATCTACAGTAAATCTACCTTGAGGATTGCTGGTATTTCTCTGCAGAATAAAGAAGGCTCGTGCACTCCTTAGAGCACCAAAATGAACCTGAAATGGCACAAAGATGTGATCAGTCAAAGTTTCATTCAGGTGTGAACCTCACTGTTTGCAGGGAAGCTAAAGGTGAATAGAAAAAATCCAATATCTGTGTACACTCAGGGCACACAAAAATGCACACAAATATTAGATATGAATTGCTTACATCTAATTTTTCAAAGCAGAACAGACTTTGTACACCATTTTGAATAACTGAGGCAAAATAAAATATTGATTAATGATTAGCTTAATGAGCAGCATCTGTTCTTAAAGCATGAAGTCTTTGGAAGAAGAATAGGCAACCAGGGAATCAAAGCTTCCAGGAGGCAACTTGTGTGACGAAGGACGAAGGTGTATCTGCACAGGTGGCAAAGTCTTGCATGTCTTAGCTTTGCAGTGCTTCACTTCAGTGGCTTTTCTAATGCTCTTTTAATGTTTGTGTTCAAGCCTGGATGGGCACTTATGCATGTGCATGTGGGATAGAACAGGGTAGGCATAAATCAGTTTCTTTTCAGGCCAAAAGAAACTATAAACACACAGGACTGTTGAAAAGGTTCACAATTTGTGTTCCAGGAATATCGTGGGACGTATTTCCAACAATAATTTTCTACAGATATTCAGAGGGATTGCTCTAAACTGCATCTATGGGAAATGTCATGTGCTCATTGCCACAGTTATTGATATTTCTTTTGTGGCTTGTATGTAAGAAAAGATTTGTTGTGTGTGGACATAAAATGATTGCCTTTCCCAGGTCTCCATTTCTGAAAGTAAACTCGGTGGTAAAACATACTTTCCTTCTTCTCCAATGTAGTTCCCCTTGAAATACAACCAAAAAGAAGAATCACTCACTGTGAACTTCTGCTTTTCATTTGGTAAATAATCTAAATTGAATAATAATTAGAAAAGTAGAATGAAGTTGGGCAATTTTGGCAGATATTGAACAAAATCAGGAGCCTTAAAAGGTTGAACATGGAAGAAACACACTTCATTACAGAGGAATAGTGTGGTTATTAAAAAAGTAATTAAAATTAAGGATGGGCTTTGTAATCAACTCTTTGACCCAACCTCAACGAACACCAATAAAATTAACAGGAATTTGGTAACACTCGAAACTAACTTGCGCTTTCGTATCACCTGGCACCATATCCACAACTGTGTCTCTCCAGGGCCTGCCATAACTGAACACAACAAATGTAGGAAGGAAATGGAATGGAAAATAGATTTCCAAGTGCAGTAGACCACAAAATCACAAAATTACAAATTACAAAATTCGTGTATATTCAAAATTACAAATTCATGTACTGTTTTTCTCGGTATGATATTTTACATGTGGTTACCAAATTTTAAGGGAAATTTGGTTGAAATCTATTGGGAAAAAAATATACTTACCTTTTACTTGTTTAAGCTGTAACTAGATAATTTAAGATAGATCTATTTTAAATTCATACAACGTTATTATTATAGAGATTTTTAACAATTCCAATTGCATCAAACAGAATTTTTTTAACCTTTTTAGTTTTGCAATGAAAGGATAAACTTGGCATTAGCTGGTGGCATTATTATTATTATTATTATTATTATTATTATTATTATTATTATTATTATTATTATTATTATTATTATTTTATTAATTTGTTTTTTAATTCCTTTCTTTTTTAATGGTATCAAAGAACTGTGTCAAATTATTCCTATGAAAAAAATACTTAAATCAACTGAAATTTCACAGAATCACAGGCTGGAAGTCACCTCTGGAGGTCATGTGGTCCAAGCCTCTTGCTCAAGTAGAGCCACTCAGAGCAAGTTGCCAATGACCATGTGTCGATAGTTTTTTAACATCTCTAAGGAGAGAGACCCTACAAGTTCCCTGGGCAAACTGGCGTTGCTTTAAGAAATTTTTCCACTGTAAACGTGTTGTTTGACATGATAGGCTAAAAAGTAACAAACACAACTGTAGCAGAAAACTTGTGGATAAAGTGTCAAAATAAAATAGAATAAAAAATCCTTTAACTAACACAGCTACTCCTTGTGGAGAATTGTTCAATCTATATCAAATAAAGGACTTTTTCATGAATACAGGATATGTCTTCTCTAATAAAGTTTCTCAGTACAGTCATACTGTTTTAATTACACTAAAGGCAGATGCAGTCGCAATTCAAATCATAAAGTCACAGAATCACGGAATAGTTTGTGTTGGAAAGGACGTGAAAACTCATCTCATTCCACCCCCTTGCCACAGGCAGGAACACCTTCCACTATCCCAGGTGGGGATACAAAACCTCTTTGGTGGCACAAAAGCTCACAACATCATGGCAAGGCAGAGGATGGATTTCCTCTGGTTACGTCACACGCTCAAGAGGATTTAGCAGCAGCAGAGAAATAGAGCTGCTCTATTCTTAGTGCTGGCAGGACAGGTGACAGAGCCACTGAAATGTTGTCATTTCTGTCACCAGCCAGCTCCGCAGGCACAGACAGAGAAGAGGCAAGGAATTAAAAGGCAGAGGAAGGGATATTCCTTTCTGCAAGAGCCCTGCAGCCCTCCTGTGCCCCAGCCAAGGCTGAGAACATGCTGTGAAGTGTTGTCCCCTGCCCCGTGGCTTTGTCTGTGTGGAGCCAAACTCACACTGTGTGTGGGAGGGAACCTGGGCAGAGTGAGGGGTTGGAGCTTGTCTGTCAGCGTCAGGTGGAAAGGGAACCACCTTCCTCCTGGGGATTAGTTCCAGTTCATATTCTACCTGGTTTTGGCAGTTTCACAAGCCATCCCATTATTTTTCCCCTTGTGAATATGAAACAACAAGAGAAGCATAGAAACAATCAAAAAAATCATAGAATGGTTTGGATTGGAAGGAACCCTGAAGATCATCTTATTCCACCCCCTGCCATGGGCAGGGACATCTTCCACTATCCCAGGTTGCTCCAAGCCCTGTCCAACCTGGCCTTGGACACTTCCAGGGATCCAGGGGCAGCCACAGCTTCTCTGGACAGTCTTTGACAGGACCTCACCACCCTCACAGGCAAAATTCTTCTAAATCAGCTATAATTCCTGTGTCATATCTGCCAACGTAGTGTCCAATTTATCAGCTTACGCATAAAATTGTGTGGTTACAGATAAATTCAGTCAGTACAACTCCAGAAAATCTCCTTTCCCCTTATTTTCTCATCTAAGTTTCAAATTCACATGTGACATATTTTTATACGAGGGGTTTCATAGGGGTTTCCGGTGATTTTTGTTCTCCAACATAGATTCAAAATATAGGATAAACATAACAACTGGCAAAACAGATCTGGGATACTCTGTGAAGGAGAATCAACTCCTTACCAACTCAATCCTGGTCAATCTGATTCCTGGGAAAAGAAGTCTCAGATGAACATTGTTTTACCAGTTCAAATACTACAAAAAGCTATCACTGTGTGCTGCCTTGAAAACAAACAGACTGTAATAAATGGATATATTGTCCTGGAAATTAAGCCACCTTTCACTGTCCTGAAATTAGGAAAACCAGAATTTCCTGGTTCCAGGCAATGGAAAAAAACCAGCTGGTTTGGCATTGCATCTGTAATATTGGCAAGCCTGTTCTGCAAGTTGTTTGCACTCACCATCCATGAAAACCTAAGTGAAACTGCAAACCATCTGTCTGTGGGGTGACTCTGAACCCTGTAGAACATCTCTTCAGTGTTTGGAACCATTCATCATTCCAGCAGTCTCTGAGACAGATGCTCTATCTGGGTGCAATATGCAAGTTTTCCTCGGTCATAGAATCATAGAATCCCAGAACGGTTTGGATTAGAGGGGACCTTAAAGCTCATCTCATTCCATCCTCCTGCCACGGGGCACCTTCCTCCAGACCAGGTTGCTCCAAGCCCCATCCAACCCAGCCTTGAACACTTCCAGGGATGAGACAGTCACAGTTGTAGAATGCACAGAGTAGAAGTTGTATATTTTGCTATCACAGATATTTTAAAAACTTGAAGGGGGGAGACAATCCTGAAAATTGCTCCTTAACCAGTTTCCTTTCATCCTGAAGCACATGCCACTGAGCCTTCTGTTCCCACATGACACCTGCACTCAGTAAATCAGAAAGTTCTCAACACAAATTTGTCTATCATTCTCTGTCACAATTGCCAGATTTAAAATAATTGTGTAAACCCTCATGAAAGAGTCTAAATGAGAAACAAACTTGGTAGCTTGGGTTTCTCTGTTTATTGGAACAAATTTCAGTTATCTTTAAGAGAGTGAAAAGGCGACAAAGAACTGCCCATTGTGGGCCCTCACATTATAACAATTCTTTTTCCAGGACTGTCTGTGCTGTGAATATTTTCGTACAAGCATGAACAGATGCCATGATGAGAATTTGACTTTAGAGAAACCAGGACCCTAAGTTATTTTTTTAACAACTGTATAAAGGAGATCACCTGGTTGTAAACTAGCTACTGCTTGGGATTCTGTTTGGTGGTGTTGTTTTTCCTTCTTGCTTTTATTTAAATGAGATTTAGGCAATCAAGTTGATGTTTTTCACAGACCAAACATCTGAGAGATTTCTTCTCTGAAGCCCTGGCACCAGTTGGTGGTGGAAACTTGGATCTTACCCCCCTCTCCCCCGTGCCACAAACCTACAGATGCCAAATCTGGCATTTGCATCCATGACAAGTGTGCTGCCTTGCCAGCTTGTTTCACTGAAATTGGCTCCTGCTGGGAGGATCTGCTCACAAACTTGTCGTGCTGGCACCTGACCATTTTTGGGTACTATCTTTAACACGACACATCTGTTGTAGGCACACAAACTCTTTAGCTGGCTCAAAGCACCACGTGACGGCCTGTCCTATTTTATGGAAGTTATCCAGCCTTGACGCACTCTTGGGTACACAGCTCAGCAATTCCACAGTCTTGGTTACACTTGACAAGCCAGGCTGACATTAGCAATCTTGTCTCACATCCCCCCTTCCACAAGGAGTAATCACAGTTGCCTTCCTCATCCGTATGGCTAAAACACAAGGCTAAGTCATATGGTTGTCGAGTTGGAGACATATTGGGTCTGTTTGACAACTCCTTTTTTCAAGGCTCTCTAAATAGTGCAGAAAATTGTGCTGCAATTAATTTTGAAAATGCTAAGTGTTTATTAACTGTGAAAGCACTGAAAGGAAAGCAAAAATAAATGGTTGTCAGGATTCCTGCTATAATTTCCTAAAAAATGGAAGCAACAGTGGCTGTAAAAAATCTGGGACAACCTCTTGTTTCACCTTCGATTTCAGCTAATTTGTATTATGAGAATTTGTGTATATTGTCCACTTTATATCCATTATTCTTTGGCAAGGGTTCTTGATAGCAAGGATTATTGATGTTGAAATTACTCCTGCTTCTTTGAAAAAACTCAAAGTACTCAGCTCTAGAGGAGAGAGCAATAATGTTCATGGATTTCAATCAGACCAAGGCCAAGAGAGAAGATGAAAGAAACTGAGTTCATGAAGGCTGTAAAAACCTCTAACCCTGTAGCACAAGAACAACCAGAGAGCTGTCTAAACCATGCCCTATGGCTGTGCTCTATTGAGATCCTGCCACACAAATATATATGTTGAGTATTTCAGTACTTACTAATTTTGTAAAGCCTGAAAGGGAAGGAATACAACCACAAAATAATAACATAATCATAGAATCATAGAATGGTTTGGGTTGGAAGGCACCTGAAAGATCATCCTGTTCCAACCCCCTGTCATGGGCAGGGACAACTTCCACTATCTCACATTGCTCCAAGTCCCATCCAACCTGGCCTTGAACACTTCCAGGGATGGGACAGCCACAGCTTCTCTGGGCAACCTGTGTCAGGGCCTCACCACCCTCGCAGGGAAGAATTTTTTCCTAATATCCAATCTAAACCTACTCTCTTTCAATGTGAAGCCATTGCCCCTTTTCCTGTCACTCCAGGCCCTTGTCAATGGTTTCTCTCCACCTTTCCTGCAGGCTCCCTTCAGGTACTGGAAGGCCACAATTAGGTCACTCCGAAGCCTTCTCTTCTCCAGGCTGAACAATACCAAGTCTCTCAGCCTTTCCTCATAGCAGAAGTTGTCTATCCCTCTAATAGCTTTGTGGCCTCCTCTGGACTCTCTCCAATAGCTTCACGTCCTTCCTGTGCTGGGGAGGACATTTTATTATAATAATATAATAACATAATATGTTTTTTATATATCATGATATAAAGTCATGTGTTTATACACATGCACACATGCTGATATCTGTGCCCACCCTTCATTTCCTGTGAATCTACATAATTATACGTCAGGTCACATATACTTATGGGTATAAATATGGGGGTGTTTAGAAGGTGATAAAACAGTATAAATGAAAAGTTATTACCATTCCTGTACCTATCACTACTTCTTTCTATCCAGCCCTATAAAGCTTTCCTCTTCTCTGCCTCCATGGATTTATTCCAGCTCTCCAAATTCCTGTACTACTTCTTATTATTTATTACTTATTAAAAAATAATCTACCCATATAAAAATCGCTTCTCCCTTCTGCATGCGGATTTCCTGCTCTATGCAAGCCCTTGGAAAGCAAAATTGAGTCCTGAAACAGTCCTAAACATGCCAAAATCTTTACAATCAATTATCCGTCAGCCCTGCAGGGGGAGAAAGGGGAGAGTCACAGGGTTGGTTTTTTTTTTTCTGAGATCCTTTTGCACTTGCTTCTAATCTATGAAGAATCCAGTCTAATAAATTTGAAAGTTGGGCGATTTTTATGTTGCAAAAAGGTGTCCTTGGCCCAGTTTTTCTTCTTCTGTCCTCTCCATCCAATATATAAAAACAATCATGCCATGTGTTTCCAGGGCAAGGACATTGGAGGAAAGGCATTACAAAAATTAATCCTGATTAACTTGTGTTTTTCTATTTCTTTGCTCGCTTTCCCTTAAATATTCACGTGGAATATTTCTAACATCTTGACTTTAGAAGGAATGTGATAGGAAGTGAAGTACTGGATTATATTTTCTGAGAAATATCCATTGCTGATGGTTTTTGAATTCAGATTATGCAAGTAGCTTTCAAAAGGGTTTGGATATAGCTGATCTTGCATCCTGGTCTCCTATTAAGGAGAACAGAAGAGGATTTCATGCAAGCCTGTTCAGCTCAGCTTCCTAATGTTTCCACTCCTACAGGTAAAATGGTGGGGGAGGTAACACATTGAATTTGATTTCCGCTGTAATTTCTGGCTTTATCAGGGGTTTGCCTCTCCTGGTTTATCTAATACAGTCTGAAAAACACCTTGAAGTAAAACATTGTGATCATGTGGTCTCGGCACATATAGCAAGAATAGGTCTTGTATAAAATGTGTCTTAATAAACTCTGTTCAACAGCCATTATTTATACTTCATTCCTGTCTTAAAAGAAAACCAGATCACCTACATTACATGCAAGGGCAAACAAATATTCTGAAAGCATGATTTGGGTCAAGTAATATAATTTTATTGAAAGCATACTAAAACCACAAGTCGTTCAGATTTAGCTTGGTGAGCTCTGAAGTGACATCTTCATCTGCAAGATGTTATTGACCTGGTTGTTTTCCCATCGTGGTGTGAGTCAACAGACCTGTGTTCATCTCACTCAACTTGAAGCACTTACTCAAGATCTCTGTGGCAACACAGGCTGCTTTTGGAGTCAATACAAAGAAAGGGATAAGTGTATTCATGGAATGGCTTAGATATTGGGTAGGTTGGCTGAGTCTCCAGAGATGCCTCTCTCTTTCTTTCTTCCCTGGCTGGATAATAGTTCTACACTAGCCCAGGCACCTTAGGTCATACAGGAAAAATCTGGGCCTCAATTCCTATGAAAGGAATGAGATTCAGATCTATAGGGGACTGTCTTGATGACACTGTGCAATGTAATTCCACCTCTATGTCCATCTACACTTTAGGTAAGGAAGATCTTGCAAGATGGACTTTTCAAAGATTGCCTCCAGCTGTGTCACTGTCCAGCTGTGATGGTGTTATAGAAGGAAAAGGGATATTGACAGCTTTGTGTGAGGAAACACGGCCTCAGAAAGTTTCTTTCCTCAGTGCTCTTTATCATGGCACTCCCCACCTTTCCCAGTCCAATGGCAAACGCTCCCAAACCACACGCGAAATACCTTTGTGCACAAGCTGTGACACAGCATGGAAAGATCAAAGGCTGCTGTCTGACTGCTCATCTCTGCTACTGTTGAAAAAATTTCCAGGTGCAGAAAATATCCTTAACCCTTTCTTCAGCCTGATTGTTAAAGAAGAAAGATTTAACTTGTTCTTACATTGCTTTAACCCAGAAATTCTGTGGGTTGTGTGTGAGAAAGTTTTAGGGGAAGTGGGTTGGTGTTCAATATATTTCTTTTACTTTTTTAAAAAAAATGGTAAGAGAAGCAGCAAGAAACAAGAGGATAAATAGTGAATATCAGGCAAATCAACATCAAGCTTGTCCAATCAGACAATCACAGAATCACAGCATGGTTTGGGACTTTAAAGATCATCTCTCAACTGCCCTGCCATGGCAGTGACACCTTCCACTAGACCAGGTTGCTCTAGAGGTTGATCTGGATTTATTATAAAGCATGAAGAGGAATTTAACAGCCTTGCTCTGCTATCTTTTCTGCATACCATGGTGTGTGTCAAAGGTATGCTGGGGCAGGAATGTGGTGGAACTGGAGAGAAGCAGCAGCATTGCAAAACCTCTGTCAGCCAATTTCAGCCAAAATTTGATAGATGGGGTACAGATTGCAAGGATGTTACAGGCTTGGAGTTTTGTAAAATTGCATGGCCAGACAGAGGGAAGACTTACCATTAGTGACCCGTCTGTAGAGTAGACTCGATGCAATCTGAGTCATTATCGATACCAGATAATCATCAGAAGAAAGAAAATCTCTGAATTTTACAACCATTCACAAGCCTGAATTAGATCTTGCACCTTCCTGGGCATGAGAAGAAACAGTTGGAACCACAAACCCATTTCCAACCCAGCTTCACTCGTCTGACTGATTAAAAATAACTGATTTTTTTTTCATTTTTTGAGGCCTTTTTCTCATGCTCCATTGATTTATTCTCTGTCTTACTTTGTCAGAATAGGATTTGGACTTCCAAGATCCTTGTGGGCCCCTTTCATCTAAGGATATTCTATGATCCTTTGATTTCAGTAGAATTATTTGCCTTTATTTGTCTTACAGACAAGTAAAAGGACCTAAGTGATAAGAGTTGAAATGGACCAAAGAAATTAATACTGTTGGATTAGAATTGCAAGAATGAAAGAGAAGAATACTGAAAAAAAAAAAGTGAAATGATTTGCCCGCTGTCACATAGAAAAGCAGCAGTAGACATTGGTAAAAATAAATATTTTTTGCCTCCAACCCAAGATAAGAGAGATATGAAATCACCTTTGCTTTTAAATGCCAGAGCAGCAGAAAGAAATTACATTGGACTATAGGTCCGACCTTGAATTTAGGACTCAGGAATCTTTCCAAATTAGGAAAAGAAAGGACAAAATCAGGTTCCAGATATTAAGTACAAAGAAATCGGATTTTATGTTGATACCTTGAAATAGAAACCTGGGAATCCTGAATGCCAGCGCTCTACACAGTTATAACTGTGATATAACTGTGTCTAAACAACAGTTCCCCCCCAAAATTATCTGCTTCTTTATCCTGTATTTGTGGATCTGGTTTTGTGCTCATAGAAAGACTGCACGAGTCAATTGGTGGGAATTTTTCATTTCTGCTAAACCAGCACTTTTCTTTTTCTTTAACACTAATAACTCAGGCCCTGTGTCTCTCATTTCATAACCCAAAGGTATGGAAGCCCTACTTGCATTATGCTCTGTCAGCTGTGTTACAAAAATACAGATTTAAAGCTCTAGTTTTCCCTCTTCTGCATGTTTCCAATAATGTCTGGATAAGAACTGCTACAGGTGCCCTTCTATGTTTAAAATTCTCTCTCCTCAAGAAAATATGTGTTCCTTCAAGACCAGATAAGCTCAAGGAAAAAAAGAAGATTGTGATAATAAAGAAAAAAAGCGGAAGCTCTCAGTTTACAGTGGTTCTGTAGGATCATAATCTGAAGAAGTAGCATTTGCTTTCTCTTTCTTGAAAAATAGGTCATTGCTCCCTCCCTCACACCTGCAGGAGGGCAGAAAAGGGATTAAGAGGAGTTGTCTTATCAGAGTTGTGAGGATGAAAGGGCAGGACAGAGAGCTGATTTTGCAGGTCCACCATTGCCCCATCTCACTCTGTTTTCCATGTCCTCATCGGGCAAAGGGCTTTTTCCTGGAGGTGTGTAATCCCACAGGGGTCCACCACTGAGAAATGATAGGAAAGGACATTTTGGAAATGAAATGTAGACAGCAAGAGAAATCTTACTTGGTCCACTTCGTGGTTTGTTTCTTGTATCAGGGATATAAACTCAAGGGGGAAAAAAGAGGAAAACAAAAAAAGGAAAGGAATAATTATTTCATTTCACACTAATTCTTATCTAAAAGGGAGAGGGCAAATTATACCTTTCTCATATCACAGTAATGTTTTGCTAGTCATATACCTCCCCAACATGTAGGGTTTCTTGTGTCCAAACATGTTTTTCCTTTCCTCTGATGGAGAGCCTCTTAGAAATAGCATTAAGATCAAGGAAATTCAGTCATTATTTCTTGTATCCTCTGGCAACTCTCCACACCAAAATTTACTACTTCATGTTTGGAGAGGGAATCCTTCCCATCAGCTACCAACTCAGAATCATAGAATCATAGAATATCCTGTTATATCCAGAGAATATCCGTAGAATATCCATAAGGATCATGGAAGTACAACTCCTGGCCCTGCCCGGGAGCACCTCAAAGATCCCTTCCAAGTACACCAACAAGGGCCATCATGCGTCGCTTCTTTCTCTTCCTAACTGCATATCTTCCCTAGAGTAATAATCACAGATATCTAATATTTGTAAATTATATCAGAAAAAAAGCCCACTTTAATAAAATACACTTTAGTATTTGGAAACAAAACAAATGTGTCTCTACCACATATGTTGCACAGGTGTTTTGTTGGCTGTAAAAGGTGTCAGTAGTTGACGGCCATCGCTTGAGAGCTGATAGGGATGAAGAAAGTCTAAAGAACATCTGTGATTGTGGTGGAGAACAAGGGAATATAGGAAAAAAAACCCCCATGGAGAATTTGATGAGAAAGCAAGAGAGCAATGTTATTAAAGCTCATGTCAGACTGTTGAACTGACTACTGAAAAACAGTAGATGCTCCACCACTGAATTCCTTTTCACTGAGTTTGTCAAAACCATTTGGGGCATAGGACAAGAGAAACTCTTCCACGGACCTTTGGACTAGAAGAAGTTGCCTTCCCTCAGCAGTATCTCCTACCTCTGTGCTCAAACATTTTGGAGGAGAGCACCTGATAGCCTAAATATTTGTGTTTTCTTACTTAGATAGTTAATTCTCCAAGTAACATTTGCCATGAACAGAAATCCTTTGTGCATTTCACTGACTTTTCTCAGATTAACCCTATCCACCACTTGCCCCCCGAAGTCAATATAATATGACATCTCCTGAAAAGATATAGTAATTATAGAGTCTTTGATTTGACACTTTTGAGGAAAAAAAACCTGTAAATAAAAATAGTTTCTCTTACTACCATAGGTGCCTTTGAATCATAAATTAGAATTTCTTGTCCTAATTTGCCATTGACAAGTCTTAGAGGCAGAGTTAAGACAAAATTCTTGAGCCAGCAAACTTGCTTCTACAAGTACAAAGGAATTTAAAGAGTGGCCTCGGGAAGAAATGGATGTAGCTGTCAGTCGCATGAAAGAATTTGGAAACAGAATGCAATGCTTTGTCAAATGGTGGGATTCAAATGTAGAGGCATGTCATTGACCCTGGTGCTCAGCAACACATATTTCAAATCCCTGAAGATTAATGGGGAAGATGGTTACAGCTCTCACAACAGCTGCTGGAAAGTGTTCCTATCTCACGTTTTAATTACATGTATTTATACAGTAAAAAAAGTCCTAAATGCAATATAGCCTGTAGTATGCAACAATTTTGAACATTTATGAGATTCAGGCAATTAAGAGTCTAAACTTTCAAATGTTTCCAGATGGCACACTGATTAACAATTGTGTGAATTTAATATTTGTTTAAATGCACTGCTCTGTAAAATATTTCTTAATAGTATGTGAATGCATTGCAATGAATCCAGGCACAACTTTTCTTCAAGCACAACTTGCCTCATTGCCTGAAGAAGTGGAAATCTCATTAGCTGATTATATAGACCAAAAGCAGTAGCAGAGCAGTAGTAAGAGATAAAAAAGATTAAAAAGAAGCTGAGCTACCCCTTAACTTATGAACGATTTTTCTCTTTATATGCAGGTCCTAGTGACAGTTTTCATGCAAGCCACTTACAAGATCAGTCCCCCAGTTCTTGCAAGTGAACCTACTGGTGAGGACATTTCCTTGGGGCTACCAGCATTATGGATATTGACATCAGTTGCAGGAATGCTTGGACTCCATGGTCTTAGAGGTCTTTTCCAACGTTAATGATTCCAAGATTCTATGATCTACGGAATAGGTTTGTTTTTAAAAAAGCACTTAAACTTTAGTTTTCTCAATGGGCTTTAACTACTTAGATTACTAAAATAATCTGTCCTTGGTATTTCCAAACCTTCCCTGTTTGTACTATTCTTAATGTCGGAAACTTGAATCAATGCAGTCCGTCACCCTCCATCAAAATATTTATTTTTGTAGGTGAAATTTATTCTAGAGGGGAGAGATCTTGTGATGATGCTGGCAATCAGAATCACAGAATGGTTGGGGTTGGAAGGGACCTTAAGGATCATCTCATTCCAACACCCTGCCATGGGCAGGGACACCTTCCACTAGACCAGGTTGCTCCAAGCCCATCCAACCTGGCCTTGAGCACTTCCAGGGATGGGGTAACCACAGTTCTCTAGGCATAGCTATTGCTATATATCTAGAGTTTGCAGAGATTTTTGTTGAAGTTTACGGTCTAGTTAGTTTAAGTATTTGAATCTGATACGACAGTCAGAATTAAAAGGAACAGCCTGAAAAAGCAATATCAGAAGCCTTATAAACCTTCTGTTCTGAAACCTAAAAATGGAAAAAACCGGAACTATCTATAATCTTAAAAAATATGGCTTCTGCCACGTTCAGGAGAAACCATTCCCTGATTTTTTGCAATACTTGTAATATAGGCAAGTCTCAGAAAACAAGATTTATCTCACCTGTCACATGAGCTCTGTAAGCTCTGCATCCAGAAAGGAGCGGTGCAGTAACTTCCTTTGATAATCAATGCAGAAAAATACATGCCTACCAAGTCAGACTCTTTTCCTAACTTTTAGACCCCACGAGGTGATGAACAGCTCTCTGAAAACACCTCTTGTTCTCTCCTGTGTGTAAAAGGAGCCTGGTCTGACTACTCTAGATGTAGGTGTCTAACTTTGCTTAAAGTACATAAGATGAATCCCAATAATAATGGGCACAGTTTACTCTGAATTCCAAAATAAAAGTTATGAATTAAAAACCTAAGTCTTTTTGTGGGTCAGGATCTGCAGTAATTAGAAAAAGACATGGAAACATCCATATTTTGGCAGAAATTATCTAGTTTTCATGCCTGACTTTCAACCTTGATGAAGCTTTTTCAATAAATTTCTTTCTGAGGTACATTTTAAATTTTTAGTTATGCCTTTTCCGTTTCCCTTTTTTGCCCTTCTTTCCTTCTTTTCCCTTGGGTTATTTGAGCAGTTTGCAAAGATGGTGACATTCACATTGGAGCAGATTTCTACATTCCATATAAACTTGAGGTTTTGTAATTAAACAAAAAATGAACATTCATTTGTAAATCTGAAAAGGAAAGAGAATGAAACCTTAAAAATTAAAATAGCAAACTGAAATAGTATGAGATTGTTTTAATAGATCCAGGAGAAACAAGGGAAATTTACCCCCAGGCTGTGGTTCCCGAACACCTGTAAAGGAAATTTATGTAGCAAATTATGTGGTGAGTTGGGTGCGATTTTAAGGACTGCTCAGAAGAAAGAGCAATCTCTTAATTTGCTTCCACATGGGAAAAATGCACAACTGGAAAAAGTATGAGGAGCAGCCAAAGGAAGACAAACCATGAATGATGATGAAAAGAAAGAGCACTGTGTTTTCCTTTTGTGAAACAGGATGGACTTGAGAATAGCTAATTGATTTAGAGCAGAGAGCCTGGACATTATATTTGGATTTCCAATTTATCTGACACCTTGGATAAGACACTGGGTTTTCCTGTTTCCTTTTCCACAATGCCTTGACTGCTTGGGTTGTAAACACAATGGATGGAGATGAGATTTTCTCTTTCCGTGTCTCTGACCACAGTCTTGCACAACAGTGCAACTGGTGAAAATGCCTGACATACCTGTAATTCCATTTAGTCTTCTCTGTTTGGTGTCAGAATCTTGAAAATTAATTTACTTTCTCCTTGACTGGGATTATATTTGACTTAAAAAAAAAAAGGAAAAAAAAAATTAACTCCATTGGTCATTGCATCATTGTGTTGAGATACTATTAAATGAGGGAGGAATTTTTACCTGCCCTATTATTTTTCCACAAATGGTGCATCTGCTTTCACCTCCTATTTTTCAAATTGTCACTGGGTACTGATTTTGTTTCTCTCATTGTTATGACAGCAGCAAGAGGGATTTTTTTTCAGCAGAAGTCATGAAGACAAAATTTTAAAGCCAGTTTTTACTTGTCCAGAGTAGGCAGTGAAGGAGGAAGGGGAGAATGAACAAGATGCTCTTCTCCCCCTCAGAAGCAGACGCAACCGGTCCACTTGACAGTGGAAAACCTGTTCTGAGTACAGCCCCCCATATAATCATCATAACTTCATTGAATCCTGTTAAAATACCGTGTTATTTTTAAAAAAATCATATTAAGATTGTCCTACTGAGAGAAAGAAGGACCACAATTATATCTATTGCTATGCAGCCAGACAGTACTGCTAATCTCAGGGAAAAAAAAAATTTACATAAAGTTATTTCCAGGAAGAAACAAACACTTTTTCAATGTAGCAATGTAATTAGCATAGGCTTCCATATCTGAATTCTAATGAATTCATTCCTATTTTTTAGTGTTTTATCACCACTCCCTATTCCAGATCCTTCATGTGATATATTAGTCTGTTTGGATTTGATAGGCAATAAAAACAGACCAGTCAGTCTGTTAGTTCTCTAACCCTCTTGCATTTAAGAAATAATATAAATAGCATCAAGACAGAGGGAGAAATCAATGTGTCAATTATTTATATAGAAAAAAGTCTACCTAGTAAAATGAAATTGCTTAGTTCCTAAAGGGCAGAGATGAACTTTTTTGGCTGCTTATGCAGAAATGTTATAAATATTTAAATGTAAATAATAAAATCTTTACATGCATAAATAAACATGAGATTGATATTACATACACTACAGCAGCAAAATATGACAACTGCGGCTTCTTCAGGAAAATGGATATTTCCTGTGACTGAATTGAGAATAAACTCAAAGCTAATAAGATACCTCACACACACTTTGAATCCACACTGCTTTCAAGCAGAAATTTCCCTGGGTTGGTCTCCTTTTAGAAGAGGTCTGAAGACCTCTCTGGAAGAAACATTCAGGACGAAACAGAACATGGGTGGCGATTTCTTTAAACACAGGATGCTTGGCTCTGTGAGGCTACAGCTGCAGGAATTTTAGGAGTTGGCGATAATAAAGTTATCAGCTATTTTGTCCTTTGTTATAGTCCTTATGACTGCAAGAAGGAAGAGGTTGACCAGTCTGAGGGTCTGCTGCCCTCTGCTTTAAACCTTCATGAATCAGTTCGGGGTCACCTCGTTGTACGAGGCACATCTCAGCAGAACGAGTCTAGTCCAAGCCCATCAGCCCTATTTTAACAAGAGGTTTGGCTTTGAACTTTTGGGTTTGTGTATGTGATTTTCTGGAGAAGAGGAGTCTCAGGTGGGGCCTCATTGCTCTCTACAACTACCTGAAAGGAGATTGTGGAGAGGTGGAAGTTGGTCTCTTCTGCCATCTCTCAAGCAAAAAGATGAGTGGAAGTGGTCTTGAGTTGTGCATGGGGAAATTCAGGTTAGATATTAGAAATAAATTTTTCACTGAAAGTGAAATGTCTGGTTAGGCTTTGAAGCACTGGAATAAGTTGCCCAGGGAGGTGGTGGAGTCACCAGCTCTGGAAAGTGTTTAAGAAGCATTTGAATGTGGCACTTGGGGATGTGGTTTAGGGGTGATTATAGTGGTGGTGAGTTGACAGTTGGAACAGATGATCTCGCAGTTCTCTTTCAACCTTGATGATTCAGTGGTTCTGTGATTCTGTAATTTAATAAAACAAGTCATGGATCAGTTAGAGGTCAGTCCCATCCTGCTGGTAAGGAGCCTGACTTGTAGACACATGTCTAACTCCTCTTTCCCTCCAGACAGGGTCCAAACTTCTTGCTCGGAGCAGTCCGTAGCATGTGCAAACCCCTTGGACCATGCCCAGGCAAACTCTAGGAGAATGTTAGCCAGAGCAAGCCAAAACCATACAGGAAGCATGTGAATTATTTAATATTCTGGATAACTGGGGAATGGAGGTTGAGAACAGGCTCTGGCTTTGATTTATTTGTGGCTATAGACACAGCGTTTGTTCCCAGTAGAGAGTTATGAGGTCTTGAAGAACTCCATGTTTACAAAAATACTCTAGAGACAGAGTCTAAGACTACAGGAAAATCTATGATAAGCCTCTTTTCCCCACAGATGCATTTAAGTAATTTCCCTTTGCTAACAAGAACTTATTTTGTGGTGTATAACTGTTCTAGACTCCTAAGACAAATAATCATCTGTAACATTTTGCCAACTGTACACATGACTGTAAATACACAGAATATAAATAATTCTGTTCTGCTAAGTATGGAAATTCAGGATTACCACTCAACATTAAAAATAACACCATCAACAAAACCAAAATAAAGGCCTAGAACAGGTCTTGACATAACATCTCTGCACTTGGTGTTATTTGAACATCAGAGTTCATACCTCAGACCACCTGCCCAAGTGAGAGATGGAAAATGTTCAGGACTGTTGAGCACTCCACATATTTTCATGGTGGCTCAGCAAAGAGTTTTTTAACACAGGGGTTTAATTCCGACATATCAGGGATCCCATGCCATCCAACACTCCTTAGACTCCTTTTCCCACCTGTGCACTGGACTAATGGCAGCTGACAGGGCTGAGAAAGCAGGTACATTGCAATGATTGCAAGTTCCCAAACTGCTCCGGGGCTTTCCCAGCTTAGTGGGAGCAAACAAGATCATTTTAAAAAAGCCGCAGGTGCACACCACACAAGCATGGATTTAATGCTAGATCAGGAAATTCTCTGAAATTACACTGTTTGGAATTGGAGGACGGTTCATAAGCAGTTTGGATCATGACACCATGCTGAGAATTTCTGTCCAGAAGCCTAAGGAATGAGAGAATCAGCTTGGAAAAATCAAAGGAAAGCTGCCTGGAAAATTTCCAATGAAAATATTTTTTCCATCTGAAAATGCTGAGCAATTGTGCATAGAATGTGTGGCGGAAATATTCTGATTTCAGTTCATTCTAGTCTACCCAAAACACACAAGTAAAGAATGGAATGTCCTGGTCAACTCAAAATACTCAATTTAAAGTTTTTTTGAGATACTCTGATTTTCTATTTTTAAAAACTGTAGTTAAATAGAAGTTTGTTCTAAGTTTAACTACAGCCCTTCAGGGTTACTTAAAAAAAACATTTTTCTCTATATGAGTCCATTTTCCTGTCATAAAAATGGTTCACTTTTATTTTTTTTTTAAAATCACATTCAAAGAAAATTTAAAATCTGTTTCCTTCTTAAGTCTGAACACCCACCTGAATGGGTGCAAGTTTTCTAGCAGGAGAAACAAGAGTATCTGGCTAAATACATTAATGCAGCATAGGAACCTGGCAACTTGTAGGTTCCAATTTCAGTTTAAAAATAGAAACTCCTCTTCAAGCCACACACAGAAAGCAGATACTGAAACTGGATTGGTTCCAAGGTTCCTTACATAGTTATGAAAATCTTAGTCATAACACAGAACTCATCGCCTTGGTTCCTCCAACAAAAAGCAATAATATTCACAAAAATAATTGATAACCTTGCCTTTTCAGGGTAAATTGACCAGCACAGTGTCAATATAATGTCAGCAAAAAGACCCAAGTTGCAGCAGGCATGGAGGATAGGAAGATGAGGGAGTTAACCACACAGACAGAGGGAAACTGTAGACCATGGAGGGAATCCATGCAGGAGCAGGTTTTCTGTCAGGGGCTGTGACCTACGGGGGAACCAAGCAGGAGTGGTCTGATCCTGAAAGACTCTCTGATCCTGAAAGGATAAATCACATGGAAAAGGCCCCATGCTGGAGTAATTCCTGAAAACCTGCAGATTTTGGGAAGGGCAGGCATTGGAGAAGTTTGGGAAAGGCTGTATCCCTCAGGAGGGACCTGACACTGGAGCAGGGGAACAGCCTGAGAAGGAGGGCATGGCAGAGGCATAAGTGCTATGAACTGATCCCAGTCCCCATTCCCTATCCCCTCTGTGCTGCTCGGGGGAGAGAAGGCAAAAGACTCAGGAGTGAAGAGCCCGGGAAGATGCGGGGAAGTGGTGGAAAGGTTTTTTTGAGATTTGCTTTTATTTGTCACTATCCCACTCTGTTATGAATTGGCAAAAATTTAAATTAATTTTCCCCAGGATGAGTCTGGTTTACACATCGACTGTGACTGGTGAGTGATCTCCCTGACCTTAACTTAGCCCATGAGCTTTTCCATTTCATTTTCTCTCCCTGTTCTGCTGAGAAGGGGGAGTGCTAGATCATCTTGGTGGACACCTGGTGAATAGCAAATTTTCAGCCACCACAGTGAACTAAATTTGGTTTAAGTTAGTCCCATTAGTGTCTCTAGGAGGGTTTAATCTCACTTAACTTCAGATGCTTAACCAGGCTGACATATCTGAGCCAGTGACCTCAGTTTCTCTTATGGTAGGCAGGGAGGCAGAACTCGCTGAGAAGGGTGAGGGGGCATTCTGAGGCAGAATTCATTGGGCTGGTATGAATTTGTTCTAAATATTCCCATTTTCCCTTATTCGTCATGAAGAAAGCTTGGACAGCCAGCTCGAATATGAGCTAGTGGTGTTTTATACCCTGATTATGCAATCTCAAGAAATAGCAGGGTTTTTTCACTACAGGTGGGCTCTGATGGTCATATGGTGAAGGTATTTGGACCTTAAGCTTCTGTACTTCACAGGAAAAGAAATAATGAAGAGATGCAATATCTCCCCATTACCTCAACCGTCACTGGGGTTGTGAAACTGCTCTTTTGCAATACTTTCAGGTTTGTTCTTGGAGGAATGCAGATCTCCAGGCTAGGTCTTGCAACAGCCACTCACTTAGCCCAATACTGAACTAGTGCTCAACCACTTTCTTTAACAAGAACGGTGAAAGCTTGGCTTGATGTACATTCCAGAAACGTGAATTTCTGCTCAAGAAACCCAGCTGTTCTTAGGGAGACACTGCACAGTCAGGCACTTCACTCTCTATCAGGAATTTATTGTCCATTCAAACATATTTGGTCTCTCAGTTTTTTTCTTTTTGGTAGAAAGGCCGTTTATCAAACAGAAATCTGACTGCTTCCCTCAAAGAGCTGATGTTATAACCTGAGATCAAATAAGAGTAACGTACCAGCTTTTTCTTTTTTCTGGATTCGGAGACTTCCATGGAACAGTAAGGAATCTAGAAATTCTATCCAAGTTGTAGAAAGTGTGATATTTAAAGACTTTCCAAAGTTATTCTAATAATTTAAACTTTAAGAAAACTTGAGCTTACCTTGTAAAAACTTGACATTTCTCAATTTGAATCATAGAAGGGTTTGGTGGGAAGGGACTTTAAAGATCATCCTAAAGTCCAATCCCTGTTCAATAAGCAGGGACATCTGCAACTAGATTGGGTTCCTTTTCATCTAATTTGACTTGGAACACTTTCAGGGATGAGTCATGCACAACTTCTCTGGGCAAACCGTGCCAGTGCCTCATCAACCTTATTGTAAAAAAAAAAAAAGGTCTATCTTATGTCCAATCTAAATCTACACTTGATTTTAACAGTGCATATTTATTTGGGAATGGAATGTCATTTCAGTACAACATATGGAATATTTAGAACATTAGCGCAAGTCTGAATCATTAATCTCATCTCTCACTGGAACTGCTAAATGAGAATGTCAAAAATTTCAAAGTTGGTTTTTGGTTTAACTCATTCTTCCCAAGTCTAAGTCTGATGTCTGGAAGACAACTGTCACGTAAGTTACAGATGACTGTGATTTTAGTGTAAATGCTGAACATGAAATAGTTCACTTACACTGCCACTTCCCTGACAACATCCAGAAATCTGTTCTGATTCTTAGTAGAATTATGGGCTTTGCTACTGAGTTCTATACATTGGTGACAAGCAAGGGATTTCTAGGTGCGGGGAAATGGGAATTTCTCAGTTCAAACTCCTTATAATTTAGTTACCATAAGGGCAGCCCATGGATTCCAACCTTTGGAAAAGGAATTTTCTGTTTGCTTTTAAGCTGTTTTATCTAGAGCACGTGCTCTTATGCTGCTTTGTTGTAGCCTTTGAAAGCAGATCCGTGATTTCAGCTCTTCTCTTGCCTGGTGTAGAACAGTCACTACAGGGATATCGGAAATCAGTATGGAATTCAGCTTCATGTTCCTTAACAGTGTAAGACTGGCATCTTTAAAGAGTAACTCATCCCCAAAACTCTCTGTAGAGGAGATCTTGAGAACCGACTTAAGCCAGATGTTAATTAACAGAAAACTAAAAATAAGCACAATGAATCCCAATAGCAACATCTTATTCAAATCAGGTCAAATTTTACTGGTTATTACATCTACATATTGCAAAAAAAAAAAAATTCCTGTGTTTACTCCTGAGAAGAAATACAATTTGCTCTTCATTGTATTCCAGGGTTCAGTAACAATAACACAATGGTGTGACTGTTTACCCAGTGGCTTAAAAGGACCCATTTTGTATTTAGTAATTTAAAAAAAGAAAACAGTGTTTCTTTTTTTATTGGAGAACCCCACTGTTAAATATCTCTCCAGCTAATGTTTAATAACTACCTTGCTTTATCTTGTACCAATCTTGACAATAATTAACCTGAAACAACTGCAGTTGTTTCTAATATAGAAACATGTTTACTTTGACAATTTAAATTTGCCTGTTAAATAAAGGGTAAACAGTTAAAATCATGACAGTCTTAAGTGAAGAAATGAAGAAACTTTTTTTTTTCTCTCTTCTTTGGAGCCTAAGGGCATCTTCCCTGATGTGGAGTCAGCACTAGCAGGTGAGGTTACAACATGCTGGGTTTGGCTGGGACACAAACTGATCTCCCACAAAGATTTAGAGCAGCTCTGAAGTAGCAACAAGCATAAATCACATGGAGGTGTTTCATTTGACTCTCCGCAAATCAAAGGCTCTAAGAAGTGCTGGAGTTGTTCCTGAGGGATATCATACAAGAGGGTTGCTGGCCACAACCATGGGTAGAGTCCAGTCTTCTCAGGAAAGAAATCTGGGTTATGTGGAATACCAGCAGAGGCATGAAGGATTGGAAGATGAGTGAGATAAATCATGCAGCACTAGGATTTCAGCCTAGATATATGTATTAGAAGCATAAAGGGTTTCTTCAGGCCCTAATTTCCTGGAAAAGAGCAGATGCCTACACTGTCTGGGCATGGCATCAACAGCTACAACTGGTGGCCTGGCCAGTCAATAATATCCAAGCAAACTAAGTCTGATTAACACGTTTCTTTATCAGATATTTTAATCTGCTAATGAAAAGATCATATCCTAAAACATTTTAAAAAGAAAAGAAAACTTAATGTATCATTGTTGAGATCTTAATTCTTTCCCAAATCTACACTATGCTCCAGTTAGACTTAGAGCAGTTTTACTTAATGGCGACATGAATTAAGAGGTGGAAAATAACATATTGTGCTGTATGTAAAATGAGGAAAATCATGCATAATGCTTCCCCTCATTTGTACGTATTACATTTATGATTGTCAAAAACAGGATTAACTATCCCTCTTGGGTTGTGCATTCCAAAATGCTTAATCTATTCTCCCCTTGATACAACAGAATAACTCCCATTCATACACAAGCATACTGGGGAAAAAAAAAAATCTTACCTGCTTCCCGTCTTTCATTAATTTCCTACTACTTTCCATTAGCACCCCAAATCCCTGCACTTCTCATTAGTGTAAAAATAATTCACACATATAAAATGCTGCATAATGAAATCCAAGTTCAGGGGTGGCAGTGGGGAAAGAAACCTTGCTAAGATCCAGAACAGATGCGATAGTTAAATGTATGTGATTACCCTTCAGATTCCTTGAGGGTCAGAAACTCCCAGCATTAATTCCTTAAGTTCTGACACCTGCTGAAAGGAGTGAAGGAAGAGCAGGGAAGGGTCTGGAGCAGTAATTGTCAGTTGATGATCCTTCTCATCTTCTTCTAGGCACTGGACAAATTACGATTACTCTGTACCCCACTCAGGTGGTAAGGCCCTTGTGCAGCTTGCCCAGAGAAGCTGTGGCTGCCCCTGGATCTCTGGAAGTGCTCAAGGCCAGGTTGGATGGGGCCCTGAGCAGCCTGGGATGGTGGAAGGTGTCTCTGCCCATGGCAGGGGGTTGAAACCAGGTGATCTTGAAAGTCTCTTCCAACCCAATTAATTGTGTGATTCTATTCTTCCAAGTTCCACACTCCCGTTTCCTCATTCTGCCAACGGAAAGCTAGAAAAAAGAATTCCCATCTGTGTTTTGGGTACTTCAATCTACATTCCTTGATGGCCTCAAGAAATGCTCAAGAAGTCCATGACAATTTATCTGCTCATTCTTGAATCATTTGGGTTTCTCTGTGCAGCCTGCCAATTCAAAGATGAAAAATGCCCGAAAGAGCTTTTTTGAAATCCATTGTGTGATCTACTGAACAACAGCCCTGGTTCTATTTCATTCTTCTCATCAAGTGAACAGAGAGACAGTAGGGTAACACTAAAAATAGATAATGTCATCCCACATTTTGGATCACCCAAGCTCTTTAACAGGGTTTAGATTTTCTCACCCAACTTTAGGCACTTAACTGAGAGGCTATCATCACCTTATCTTTCCTCTGTAGACATGGAAAAAGATAGTCCCCAGGGGTAATTTGGGACAGATTACAGTAGGAATGTCTTTGCTCCCCTAACTCTAGAAAATGTCTATTTAGGTCTTTTCTCCAGAGCTCAGACAGTTAAAGTAAGGTGAGATCAATAGGAGGAGGATTAACAAATAAAAATGGGTCTTGACCATAGTTTTTCTTTAAGCTACATTAAGATGCTTAAGAGTTTATACTGAGTCAAAATGTTAGAAATTCAAGGGAATTTAGATAGATTAACCTTGTTTTATCCTGACACCAGCTTTTTTTTTTTATTCCTGCTCTTGATACTCTGCTTTTAGCAAAGGGAACACAACTGCATTGGCTCAGAAAAATACAGGTTAAACACAGGCTGCTGGGTTTCATTCTTCATAGCCATAATATTTAACATGATTAAACCATCACCAAAAATCATGTGAGGAGAAACACAGAATCATTGAATGGTTTGGGTTGGAAGATACATCAAAAACCATTTTGTTCCAACCCCCTGCTAAGGGCAGGGACACTTTCCACTAGACCAGGTTGCTCAGAGGAGTACAATAAATGTAGGCAGGAGTCTTATGGTCCTGTGATCCCACTTACCTTAAACAGGAGAAATTAGACTGAAAGCAAGTTAGTAAAGTACAAAAATACGTTCTGTCTCTGTTAGAAAAGTATTCTCGCTACAAAGTATTTATGTAATCTGAATAATTTTTCCATTTTTGCCTTCTGCTTTTTTTAAGCACTGTAACTTTTTTTAAAAAAAATGTGAATAGGAACACTTTCAGAAAAAATACTTTAGAAGAATAAATACATAAACACCCATGAATGCTCCAAATCAATCATGAGTATTTCTGAGATATGACAGCATTGGGGCTTTGTGGAATGCAACTCACTGATATCAGCTGCATTGCCATGTGAAAAAGCAATATTCACACTTCTGATTTATCTGATGATAATACAAATTATTTCACTTTAACAGTGTCCTGATCTGTTAAAAAACTATGCAAAAACATGAATCAAATACCAGTTGTCCTGGTACAAAAGAATTTGGTTTCATTTATGATATGGGAGATCAGAATCTTGCTTAATCTTAGAATAACATTAAAGTTTACATTATGTCATTGACCAGAACGTCTCAGATCATCTGCAGGCAGATATACTCTGTTAAATCTGGGTATGTGAAAGTCCTTAAATGTATGCAATTGTAGAAAAACATGCTTATATTACATTGGAATGCATATGTGATGTTTTATTTATATTCTATACACATTTTGACTATCCAGTTTATTAAGCAAATAAAATAGTGCCTATGGTAGTGCAAATTTTTATAGCTGTGTTTTCTCACTCTGCAAACTAATTTCATATCCATATATCAGCAGCAACTTAACGGGACCTGAGACACAGAAACTATGAGTGGACAAAAGACACCTTAAGAAGCTACAAACCAACAACCAGAAAAACCTTTTAGCTGTAAGTCAGCAGACTTTTATGTCAAGCTTGGCTGACTAATTATTGCTTATAATTTGCATTAGGATTAATTAACTAATTAGAGAGGAATGTCTGAAGGCAAAGTTATGGCTCTGCTTGTCAAGCTGAGGACTTTAATTATTCTGATATTTTTAATTATAATCAGCTGCTGAATGAGTATTACATTGTCAGCTACTATAGCTGGAGCTGCAGCGGGTCGGGGAGCTGCAGGAATTGTGGGTATTTTACCACCACTTCACCTGGAACCATGGAAAGGTAATGCCAACTAGGCAAATATCATAGGAAAGCCTTCTGGCTTCAGTACTCATTAAAAGCCTGTACACAGCACTATGCAAACCGTGGCAGTTCAGGGTTATGTATTCTTTTAGGAGTAAGAGAGCAACTTTTCCTTGGGAACAATCCTGAGCCTATATTCTATTTTGTTTAAGTGCCTTCTTGGTAAGCTGGGGTTGTCTCTTGGTCCCTAGACACACACAGCTTGATGCACATTGCTTTGGTAAATTTAATGTACAAGGGACAGTAAAGAAAACACAACCCAGAGCTGGTACAGATGAAAAACCACTTCTTTCTACCATCATGTATCCGGTATGATTTAGGTGGGTATTTAAGATATGCTGAACCATCATAGTCCAAGCGCTGAGAACATCGGAATCAAAGTTTGGACCTAACCCAGGTGACAGGATTGCACCTTTCGATATTTAAGGGCTTAAATTTCAGCAAAGAAGTAACCAGATAAGTTGTGGTGAAGTCTGCTCCAGCTCTTAGTTAATCTATTCCACCAAGTTCCTATTTTTAAAATGTGAGTATTGAAGCAGGAGCTGTGAGATCGTATCTGTTGAGGATATAGGGAACCCCAAATGTCCCTATACCAATCACAGAAGATTTTCAGTGCTGCAAGGAGAAGCCCTATCCATTGCAGAACAGCATCGTTTCTGAGACACAACATATCTGATTTGTTTGCCAAGATTTCTGTGATATCTTGGCTTAAGGGCTTGATCTCACAACCCTGTCAGGAGTAAGTTTGTTCAGCAATTTACTGAGGCCACTCCTCTCCTGAGTCTTTCGATGATAACCATCACCACAGCATGTGGACACTTCATTATCCTCCACAGATACAATCTCACAGCCCCTGCGTCAGTACTCACATTTTAAAAATGGGAACTGGGGAATAGATTAACTAAGGGCTGGAGCAGATTTCACTAAAACTCCTCTGATTGTTGCTTTGCTGAAGTTTGAGCCCTTAAACATCAAAAGGTACAATCCTGTCACCTGGTTTAGGTCCAAACTTGGATACTGATGTTTTCAGCACTTGGGCTATGATGGTTCAGCATGTTTTAAATAACCACTTAAATTGTCTGTACTACTTGTAAAAATTTTGGTCTGCCCAATGGTGATGCTTTCATATTCTTATTGACTAGGCACATTTACAGGGCAGTCTAACCTGACTTTCTTCTGCCAAGAGTATAAGGAATCAGTATGGAACACCGGATGTTTTGGGATGCAAATCATCCTATTTAAGGGATGCACATATTATTACTTCCTATTTCTGTAAGTTTTAGTTTCCAGGCTATTCAGTATCTTCTCTTGGGTACTTGAGGAGGAGAGAACACAAAATCCACTGAGTTATATAGTAAACAGATTAAGAGAAGGCTAACTCAGGCTGGTAGTCAAGGTGTTCAGTTGAGAAGGGGTCACAATTCTGAAAAATATCCTCCAGATGTGTAAGCCTGTTCCATTAGGCCTTCAGAGATTAGTCCTGGAGACAGGACCCTGGAATACTTCACACTTCCCTCAACTGAACATAGCAAAAGCAACACTTGAAGTTTCAGTGAAACTGAAATTTAAGTATGTTTAGGATTAGGCAGTCCTGAAAAATAAGTAGACTCTGTCATTGTCAGGGGATTAAGGACTTTTGGCCTGAAACCTAGTTTAACAAAAACTGAAGGCGAATGAGTCCCACACCAAATCTCTCTTTGCCAAGAGTTCTCAATGCCTTCTGTTCAACATGCAGAGAAATGAGTTCTCCAGACTGCAAGGAGTCTCACCTAAATTCCAGATATGATATGGATGTGCAGATCAGTCTCCACTGACTACAGAGGGACCCTGGGATGATTTCATCCCAATCTGAGGCAGTTTAGTTAGATGGGATGAAGCTAGATGCACATATAAACCCAATTAGGATTTATAAAACAGTCAATTCTATTATTTTAACCGCTTGTCCTAAGTAGTGGGAGTAGGTTCATCTGACTTAACATTAACCACACATCCTGCCTTCTCCTCAGAGACAATGGAAAAATCTCCCTCTATATCTTCACTCATTTCATACCACAGACAATTCCTGAAAGAGCACAAAAGGATCACACCCAATATCTGTGAAGTGGAACAGGTAAAAAAAATAAATGTTCTAATTTTTTCAGTTAGGAGATAATTTGAGAGGTGCAAATGGCATGAAATAGAAAATTCCTGAAAGGAAAGGTATATCAGTCTGCAGATGAGATTTAGACAGATATCTCCTTGGAAAATTGGAGCCCAAGATCACAAATTACCAGTGACTGTACAAAATCTGTGTTAATTTGTGAATTGTATTTTCAAGGATGTTCTGAACAAAAGTCTAATGATACAATTCTAAACTTTGGATGCAAAATATGTAGAATACAATGCTGAATCTCAAATGCAGATTTCCCAAGGTACCATTACAAATGTTCAGAAGATAAAATTATTGAAGTCTCAGAAAATGAACTTCTAAGGCTTCCTAAATCTCAGAATAAATATTTATGGATCATATTCCTCAATGAAAAAATCTCTCGGGTTCCCATGTGTTTGTAGGACCTTGCCTTAAAAACCAGACAAACAAACAAACAAACAAACAAACAAAACAACTAAAAAACAACCCAGGAATTCCTTTGGATGGGCACAGAACATAAAGGTGAACAAAACCTGCTGAACATGCCTCCTCTCTCTCACTCTATCTATCAAATAGCTTCAAATGAAAAGGTAAACAAAAAAGTTCTTCCTGATCACTTTGTGATTGTGAAAAAAAATGATCCCACAAACATGCATCCATTTTAGTTCCCCAGAGCACAAATTATCACTTCACACTCCTGTTTGACCCAATATTGCTCTCAGTTCTTCCCAGGGGGAATTTTTAGTGAGAATAGCAGTTTTCCAACATCATGCAATTCCCAAAGTGAAGATATTTTGACTGTACTGGTTTTTGTAACCCTGCATGTTTAGGCAGGGATCTTGTGCGCCCCAGCAAAGAGGGAAATAGAGGAGAGGGAAACCATGGAAGGTAGACTGGCATGGGATCATGTATTTGTCCATTAGCTCATGCTAAGACAACAAAATTCAAGGTTTTTCCACACTGTTTGAAAGCTTTGAGTAATCCTTATTGAAGAAAAAAATTGCTTATATAGCCCTCTCCTCTATAATCATAAACAAACAAATGTACTAAAAAAAAAAAAAATCAAAATTCAGAATGTCAGCAAATATGTAGCATTTCTACGTATTTCCTAATTAAAAAAAAGAAGAAAAACGTACCAGTTTTGGATCCATGCTCTTCTCTGAACACTGTGTAAAAGAATTGTGTGTGTGCGCACTCTGAAACAGCATATTTCTATTTAAGAAATTAAGGGATAACATGCTGGCAAGATATTTACTCAGAGCATACCTCCAAAAAGCAGAATATGTTATAGTCCAAATGTATGCACATGTTTAAAAAGTTAATGTTTTAAGCTTTCTGCCTTCTAGCCAAGTATATCTAATCTAATTAGTGCTTTCCAGCCAAACATGGCCATAAGCAGGCCCAGAGTACTTTGACGACTCTTTAAAAGATACTGCTCACCTCAGGCCTTTCCTGCTCCTCAGTCTATCTGAAAATTTTGAATGTACCTTGCAAAATGCGACTTAGTTTTGTGAGTTTGTCACTGTTTAACTTCATATTGCTACAAGTGAACTTAAAATGTCCAGACTTAATCTCTTCACTTGTGTATGAATTGTGCTATACCACGGTGAAGAAACAGAGCATCAGGTATCCTGCTGTGAGAGCAATCCAAAATATTTGGTAGCATTTGTACACTGGTTTAGTGGAAGGTGTTGCTGCCCATGGCAGAGGCTTGGAACGAGATGACCTTTAAGGTCCCTTGCAAGCCAGACTGTTCTGTGGTTCTACAAAAACTCAAAGGTGCACATCAGCCAGTCCCTGAAAACATTTTTGTTCTGGGTATGAAAAGATTATTATGAAATAATAAAAACAATAGATGAAATGTGGGCATCCATGACTTTATAAAGAAAATGAACAAATGGTTGGAAAAGGTGGAATTCACCTAATCTACTTAAGTAATTCATCGTTTCAGGTATCAATTTATGATGGTGGGTAGCACATCAAGAGTTCCAATAGCCTACACAGGTTGACCAGCCCACGTAGCACTATCTATGCTGCAAACACATGCAGCTTTTTGGGCTGGGTCCCCTCTTCACCCACTGAATACATTGTTGAGAACTAACTTTTAGTTGGTTCTAAAAAGTGAGGTGAAGTAAATGACTTGTCACGTGCTCCTTAGATGCACACAGAATCAAAGAAGGGTTGGAAGGGACCACAGAGGGGTCATCTGGTCCCACCTCCCTGCTCCAGAAGGGTCATTCCAGAGCACAGGGCACAGCATTGTGTGAACATCTCCAGTGGGGCAGACTCTGCACCCTCTCTGGACAATCTGTTCGGTGCTCGGTCACTGCACAGGGAAGAAGTTCCTCCTCATGTCCAGGTGGAACTTGCTGGGATCAGCTCCTGCCCATTCCTCTGGTGCCATTGCTGGGCCCCCCGGAGCAGAGCCTGGGCCCTGCCCTGAGCCCTCCCTGCAGACAGGGACACACAGGGCTGAGGGCCCCTCTCAGCTGTGTCTCCTCTCGAGGCTGAACAGCCCCAGCTCCCTCAGCCTTTCCTCACAAGAGATATGTTCCAGGCCCTTCATCATCTTTGTAGCCTCTGCTGAACCCACTCCAGGAGATCCGTGTCTCTCTTGTACTTGGGAGCTCAGAACTCACTGAAAAGAAACTTTTTTTTCCTTCTCTGAGCTTCTCAGAAACATAAAACATCAATACAGAAAAAGTAAGGCATCATAGTTCTGCAGCTACAAAGAAAAATATTCTTTGGTAGTTTGAAATTTGTTATATTGACTTTTTCCATAGCTTTGGGAAATAAAAGCAAAATATTTAGTTAACAGATATGAAACACTTTGTAGACTTACTTCCAGAAGGACTTAGGGGCAAGAGAGGGTCTCCACTATTGTCACTTTTTGTTATCCAGACTGGACTACAGATAAAAAAAAATTCCTTTCAATCTAAGGAATATATACTAATTGTTTTCAGTGTTTTCTGATGTGTTGTAGGGAGAGGGGTGGAGGTAAAAGGAGAGGAGTTATTGATCTCAATAGTTTTACCTTTTCTTCAGCTGTGAAAGAAGTTTACATAAATCTGTTAAACGTACATACTAGGTGAATAAGGCAAAGATCACCAAATGGAGCTGATTTCTGCCTAGGGCCAAGGAAAACCGTATGGATTCATTCTGGAATCATCAGGGACTTGTTGCCTTGTTGCATTTGATCTTTGGATTAAATGATGCAGGTGGGTTCCTTCCAGCTCAGGTATTTTCTGATTCTATGATTCTACACATTTTGGGTGAACATTGGTCAATTTTGAGATCCATGTGTTGTCCAACAGGAATTTCAGAATGCAAATTTTTGAATTCTTATGAGAGTTTTATTTGCCAAGAGGTGTTCTATACTTCTGAACAATTAAATACCAAATCATATCAGGATTATTGTCCCTGAATTTGCTGAGGAAGAGAGGAAGGATAGGAAGAAAAAAGCATTAGGGAAGAGGTCAGAAGATAATAGCAAGCACAATCTCAACCAAACATAACAAATTCTTGGAATCAGAAAATCTTTCATAAAATCTTTCTCCTTCATCAACACCCCATGATTTAAGGATTGATATAACATTTGCATAAATCATAGCTTCAAAATTAATATTTTTCTTCAGCTGTTAGTATCCTTTCTGAGGCTTTTGTTTTGTCATCCAAAACTGTGCTTGAGTATGTGAAATCAATAAGAAAACCAAAATTATAAATGGATATTATTACTTTTCATTCTTGCTTCCCATTTGATCAGCAAATGTCTAAAGTGAGAAGGGAAGCAGTTGTTAGGACTATCCTGTCAGTCCCTACAGATTCCAGGCAGGAATCAGGTTTTCTTTTCCTTCTTATTTTGAATGTACAATATTTAGTCTTCCTCCATTTGTTTTGGTTTAAGTAAGATGAAGACATAAGAAACATTTTTCAGCCCATAATCAGACAAACATGCAGAAATTTATGTGATTACCAATGTTCCACAGAACTACTTCATTTTTCAATTGGTGTTTTCTATCTTCTTTTTCTTTTTCTAACACGTGGTGCCTTAGCTGAAGCAGTTCTTCACTGCATTGATAGCACTCTGATGTCTGTGGCTTTAATGGATCTTGAAATTTCCTAGGAAATTCTAAAAACTGTAAAACATTCTTTAGTAAATTAAAAAGTCATATGGATCTATTCTAAATTGAATTCAAAGGCATTTTGTTCTGACAAAATTAAATTATTTGGCTTTGAATCCAACATCTGACACATTTTCAAGAAGAATAAAATAAAATTAAAAAAACTATCTCAATAAAAACTCAAGGAAGAGAAATCTTGATTAGGGGAAAAAAATGATTGTAGAATCATAGAATCACAGAATAGTTTGTTTTGGAAGAGACCTTAAAGTTCATTCAGTTCCAGGTCTCCTGCCACGGGCAGGGGTGCCTTCCACTATCCCAGCTTGCTCCAAGCTCCATCCAACCTGGCTTTGGATGTTTCCAGGAATGGGGCAGCCACAGCTTCTCTGGGCAACCTGTGCCAGGATCTCTCCACCCTCAAAGGGAAGAATTTCTCCCTAAATGCACAAATAAAGCTTTCATGTGTTTTTAAAAAAGATGGCTAAATATTTTTCACTCTCCAGAAGAAAGAACTCAGTGAAATCAAGAGGACTTTGAGAATCTCAGTATCTGATTTTTCAGTTTCTATCAATTTTATGAGTGAAAGAACCTCACCTTACCAAATGAAGGAAACGGCAGAATTATGCAATGAACATTTCTTGATCTGTTTCCTGGTAATTTTATAGAATCACAGAATTGTTAAGGTTGGACAAGACCTCCACGATCATCAAGTCCAACCTTTGAAAAGGACATCAAGATATCTGTGTATATAGGCAGAGGAGGATCCACTGCAGTCTGGGTTGAAAAGTAGTAAATAATCAAGAAATTTGTTGTGGGACAGTCGGGTTACTAGACTGGGTGATGCTAAGGGAGAAGGAAAAGAAGGAATCCAGAAGTGCCTAGGGTTAGAAAAGAGCCGAGTGAGAAGGGGCTGATGTGCAAGTCAAGGGCATAAATTTGTTTTCACAGTTACCCTGGCGTGGCCACACCAATCTTCCCCTGGTACTTTGATTCACTCACATCAGGTAACCACCAGCTCCTTCTCACCAGGGTCCTGATTTTTCATTGCTAAGGGAGGCCACTAATTGCAATATTCTCACAACTTTGGTGTGGTGCTGTCAAACAGCACCAGTAAGAAAGCCAAGGGGAGCCTGCAGGCAATGCCATCCTCACAATGAGTCTCTCCCATCACCAGGCACTCTGGCATTCTTACATCCCTAAAAATTAAAACCTACAAAATTAATCATTTCCCTTAGATAGCTAGATAAATCCTTGCCTGCAAGATCTGTGTGCCGGGGGTGTTCCTTAATGCCATATAAATGCTTAGCCATGGGCTTGCCTGGGTAATCATGCCTAAACTCTGCCCTGGAGGCAACCAAAGCTGCCACTGATGAGCCACTGGAAGGAGCATTTTGCATGTTTAGATTAAATGTAACTTGCAGACCTTTTCCCCGGAATTATCTCCTCTAAAAGGTACTGTTTGGGTCTATTTCTGTTTTATTCAAATTGAAGAATAAAGTCTGTTATCCACCATAAGTGCTGTTACACCAAATGGACCTTTGGTTTAAAAAAGAATTTAGATTTCTAGCATTGGTAATTATAAACGTTTTCAAAAAAAAATTTGAGCCAACTCACATACCTTAGACTGGATAATGAATTATATTTTGTGGTATGCTGGCAAGGACCTTAGGATATATTTCACCTTCTTTCATTGCACTGAAAAAACATCAGGCAGACATTTGCTGCACAAAAGATTTCCTGGGCAGGGATATTGGGAGACTATTAATCCCTCTCATCTTCAAAGGTACTTTCAATGCATTTTGATTTTCTTTTAGGAAAGTGCAACTAAACAAGAGAGAGCAAATTCTGTGTGACTTTTGCCCTGGATTCTCAGAGAGGGGTTTCTATCCTATAGGATATCTATATAGGATACAGAATAGCCATTAAAGAACTAATTTTATATTTTCCCCTCTTCAAGCATTCAATACAAAGGAAACCCTTAAAAATTCTCATCTCTCAAATTCTTTGCCCAGATGAAAATTCCCCGCACTTTTGTCCATGTAAACACAGAATTAGTCTCCTGCAAGTTTAGGTGGTGGCAGTTCCTGAACACAGTCATATTTTGCAGATAACAGGATTAGCTTGGATGTGGGTAATAAGTTGGTGAATCTCCCCCTGGCCATTTCTCAACACTGTGAGAGCACTAATCCTTTATGCTTTGATGTCTTCTAGTTTTCCATCAGGTGCAGCTCGGCACTTTTGTCCTGGGGCAGTCAGTGCTCTTATAAGATCTCATAGTGTCCTCATTAGCTGCGCCTATTTACCCAGCCAGCCTGTTGAACCCAATTTATAGTTTATGTGATTAATTCCCAAAGTACAGTAAACCCTAGCTTTAAGGCTCTCTATTATATGACTGCATCTCATATAAGGGCAAACACTAGCTACTGCTCTTTTGTTATATGGCTTCACTGTATATATAAAACTGCAATAATTTTTCTCTCAACTACACATTAAACATCATTATATGTATGTTCTTTCAGACATACAGCCTATAAAAATGTTGCAAGTTGGATCATAAAGAAACATTCATGCACAAGAGTAATTTTTTGTTTTCCTTGTTTTGTTTTAAAAATCCATGTCTTTACCATTTTATATTACAATTATTGATATTGTTGAGTAAGTCCCATAATTTAGAACTGTTTACCCATGGAATTGCAGGTGACAAAGGCTTAGCAGTCAAAGTAGCAGCCCATAACCACTGGCACAGTTTTTTTTTTTTTTTTTAAACATGCGGGGTTTGTAGATAAAAGACTTACGTTGTGAATTTTTATGCAGTCATTTAAGTCAACTGATGACATCTGTCAGCTCTGCTGTATTTCCTCCTATTGGGATATGAATCATGTGAGTTGGATCTCTGGTAATTTGCATGTGAAAGAACATTGTATCTTTTTTTAAAATAGATGATAATTTCCAGCTCTCTCTCCTCACGGGTTCATAGGGAGAGGCATCCTGCAGGTCCTTTTTAAACATTTTTCCAGCCTCTAGTTTCAAAAAAAACCCCACAGCTCCTCGGAAGTCTCAGTTACACTGGATGATCCCCCTCACAGAAGCAAAAGACAAAACCAGAAAATCTCAAAGTATTTTGGCTAAGATGCTCTAAGTGCTGAGCAGAGAGGAAAAGAGAAAAGCTCTGTTGAATGGGATCATTCAGTGGGAGCACAGGTAATCAGCGCTGTTTGTTTAAACAAAGACATCCAGCCTGCCACACGAAGACCACATCAGAAAAAGTTATGACACCTACCAAAAAAATCTACAAATATCAGAAGTCCAAATTGTTACTTTAAAGCACTTTGTACAAATGGAAAACATCTAGCTCTGGCTGCTGGAAATCTAATTTTGATTTTAAATCACGTCTGGTCTGTTTTCTTCAGTAGCCTTGGTTCTGTCTGATAACTGGTATGAGATCCCAACCAGCCACAAAATATCCTTCTTTCTCGGAAACCCCAGGGAAGGTAGGCTGGAGATCTGTGACCTTCCCTTAAGCTATCTGATCAATACATCTTGAACTCGACCTGGAGTGATGAACCACCTGGAAGGGCAAGAGAATTATTTAAACCTGAAGCCCTTTTGGCCACTGGTATTTCCAACGAGACCAATCTACACTGATGCCTATCTACAAAGACCTGGTATGGGACATCCAGCATGGATATGGTCCACACATTTATACGTATATAGAAACTGATAACTAATATTTATTTAAAAATATTAGTTAGTTGCACATGGATATATATATTTATACATAAAATGAAACGAAAATAAGAGGTGCTAAGGCATTTCATAGGAATATAAAGGCTTTATGCTTCACTCTTCCCCAGTTCACCTTGTTTATCCAGAAAAAGCAGAGGGATTCTCTTTGACTGAACGTTAGTCCCAAGACTTAAATGTTTGGGTACAAGAAAGTTTCATAGAAAAAGAATTAATCAATGTTCTGGCATATTAGTGAGGCAATTTCTGATTTTTCATTGAACTTAATTTAAGCTTTATTGAGCATAAATTTAAGCTTCTTTCAATACAGACTTTTGTTGCAAATGACATCTTCAGGTCTTGGGCAGATGTCTTGGGCATGGCCATGCACCATGGGACAACTGCATATACTGGATGTTTCAGCTGTTCCTGCTCGCTATCTGTCATGCTCCAAAAGCTTTTGACCCATAGATTGCTTGTGTGCATTTATTTCTGCACAGAGAATTCTGGAGAGGATCTGTTTCTTCTTGAAATCTTTGCAACAATTTTTTTTTTAAATGTAGAAGAACAATTTCATGTAATTTTATTTATGTATACAATTTTTATGTATAGACATCTTTCCTTCTATATATAAACAACACAAATATACTTGAAATACTTTATATATTTATGACTTTATAGGATAAGGCAGTATACAGCACTGCAGAACAAACTCTTCTATTAAGATTTTGAACAAGTAGAAATAAAACAACCTGAATCAGGTCCCAGCTTCTCTGGCAGTAAAATGATATGGGTTAGTTTTTATTGTCCTAGTGACCTTATGCTAAGGAATTTATTTTTCCTTTATTGAGTTGAAATGCTTTATAGGACATAGGCAGGAAACTATGACACTTGAGCTGTCTCAGTGTACATTAAACTACTTTTTTGAGATACTGAATAATTGCCACTCAGAAATTGTGAACACCAGCAGTTCTGAAGTTCAAAAGCTGACCTATCACAGCACTGCACAATAAGCATGTTTTCCTTCCTCCTCTAATGTTGAGTTTTGCATTGACTACTCTGAAGGATACATCATGTCTTGGAATATATTCAGCAAAATTAATAAGTCCAATAAAAGAAGCAGATAACCTTATCAGTATTTCCTTGTGTCGGATCGTAGACTGAGGAAATGAGCATTTGTATGAGCTTTTATAAAACTCTGTTTCTTCAATAATATTGCTGAGTATATAATGGGAAATGAAAAAAGGAGATTGCATATGTAATGGAAATTTTCTGATTTGTATTCAAAATGCATGTTTGCAGATATTTTGTAATGTTTACCAGTTCTAGCAGCACCTTGTTTCTCAATACTCTGTAAAAAAATGACCCACAAGGAGCTTTCAATAAATTAATGATCCGTAAATAAGAAATATATTGCAGGGTTCTTTGCAAAAGTTTCAACTGAGACTTTCAAGAATATGTAATAAATTTAAGGTTTTAAATATTTATTTAGGTATCATTGGGAGTGATTTATTTCTTTTTACAGTAAGTATCCTGTTGGTCCTGGTGATGTCAAAAAGTTCTCCCTGTGGGAATGGTGTCAAAGCCCTGGTATGAAAAAATTATGTATTATTGCAATAAAATTCCTTGTAATCTTAGTACTGCAGGTGCTATGAGCAGAAAATTTAATACAAAGGGCAGCAAAGATTATTAGTACAATAATAATAAAAGAAGAAAAGTGTTTCGCATGTTTAGAATGGTTTTCACCCAAGGATCTCTTGGGGCTTTATAAAGCAATTTGGATGACAACATCACTACCCAAAAAAACAGAAGTAGAAGCACCATTCCAGAACACACAACGAATTGTTTGGAACCAGGAATCAGGAAACAATTCTCCTGTTTGTATGTCCCAGGCTGTTGCAGATTGCACCAATTGTTCTGAGAGGATAAACTACCTGTTAACATTTATTTCTTTGTGGGGAAAATCTTCAGGATAGCTTGCTCTCGGAAAATTTATTTTTGCTACTATTTTGCATATCCTTCCTGGAAATTTAAGATTCTGGTGTAGGTACTGGATCTCATGGTCTTTCTGAATTATAGTGTGTAATCTGTGCTCACATCTAATGAAGACTGAAAACCTACTTAAGATCAGCTCTTAGGGTCAAGAGTATCCAAGCAGACTGTAGTAAAACTGTCATGTATTTATTGTCTGGAGGGAATCTAAGCAGAATGGTAACACCATGGAATATCTTGAGCTGGAAGGGACCCACAAGGATCATCAAGTCCAACTCCTGGTCCTGCACAGGACAATCCCAAGAATCCCATCATGTGACAACGGCCCTTTTCTTCAAAGGAAAAGGCAGATCCTTCCCTTCTGGATCCACAAGGCAATTTTTATATATATTTTCAATCTTTATTTAAGGAAACAATATATATTCTCTTCCTTCCTCCTCCTTTTTCTCCTCCTTTCTAGCTTATTCCTCACCTACTTAAATCAATATAGCCTTTGTTTACTGGTCAAGGTCTTATGTAAATGATGATAAATTGAGTCTTCACCAGTGCCAGTTTTTAGGGATCAAAAACATTCTTCGTTCCATAATCATTAGTTATGAAATATTTTTTGAGAGCTCATCTGAATCCATTTGCAAATTCTAACAAGTTTCAAAAGCCTCAGCTGTTCCAGGACAATCTCCATTCCAAATCTTTCCAAAGCAATTCCCTTTGTTTATGGCCTACATGTCCTTACAGCCAATGGAAGGGGATGATGTAATTTTCTCCAAGTCACACCTCTTCCTTTTTCCCACGTTCTTGCTCTTTGACATGAGGAAAGTCATATTAAAAAGTCCTTATGGTTTGCTATGACACTTTGGGGCCAGATCCTATCAGCTTAATTTGCCCAGGGAATGTTCACCATGTCCGTTGGTTAAGGCAGGTGTTATTCCCTACGTTCATATTACATGTCTGGACTTTTTTCCCTATCAGTGGAAAGCCATAGGTACCTCCACAAAAGAACATTTAATTTTAATGACTAAGTAGACTGTGAATATGCACAGACAAGTACACTTCTACTATGCAGAAAGCCCCTTTCATGGGATTACTGAGGAGGTAAGAGTTTATTCAATATAAACAAAAGAGTTATAGAATTTGGACAGGGTACAAGGAATAACCAATAATTTTCCAAAATATTTCATATACATGTTTCTTAATTTTATCTGTTTACCTCCCCAGGGTAAATGTATTGTGACTATTCCAGCTTGCATTATCCCTCACAACATGCAGGAGGATAAAAAAGGATGGAGCTTCGCATCTCTTGCACATGCGTGCTGGTGGTCAGCCCAAGTCATGCTAATAAAATTTTGAGCTGTCTCATCCTGTGCATAGATACAAACTAATAGGATGAAATACAGAGACAAAAGTTCACAGGGAAGAAGAAATGGAAGGCTCTAAAAATATTTTAGTGCACCGAGATGGCTTTGGGAGAACAATAGGAATGAATAAAGCAGTGGGTGTTGGAAGTGACAGCTCCACCACTGTTAGAAGCAGTATCAACTCATGCAGTATCAGCCACTTTTCATTCATCTTCATGGTACCCATGTTGATGACTTTTGTTCCTAGAGGGTGGATGGCTAATCTGTCCTATCCATTGTGGATAGTTCCTATAAATGATTTTAGCAGTTTCTCTGTGACTCGTAACACATAGAATAACAACAAATTTCTATTCAAATTTCTGTTTAGATTTTGGTTAAAAAGTGGCCTACGTGAAATTAAAGAATCACCATCTAAAAGTTTGGTACAATCACCAGGACCACCATGTCTTTTTCTGCCAAGCTCCTTTCCCAGTATTCCCCAGTCTGGACAGGTGCATGGAGTTATTCTTTTCTGCATGAAGGATTTGGCATCTTCCTTTCCTGAATGCCAGGAGATCCCCATCGGCCCATTCTTTCAGCTTGTTGAAGTCCCTCTGAGAGGCACCACTTTGCAACTACTCCTTGCAATTTTGTACCATTTACAGACTTGCAGTGTCTTCATCATCTTGACCATTAAAGATGATTAATAGTTTTGGCCCAGTAGTGACCCCTTGGGTACTGTGACAGGCCTCCTCCTGGACTTTGTGCTGCCAGTCACAACCCCCCTGAGGCTGGAAGACCAGCTCACTTTCAATCCACCTCACTGTCCACTTATCTATTTTATTCTTTATCTACTTGTCTACGGTGTTTATGTCAGACACCATGAAAAGCTTTTTCAAAGTTAAAATGAACAATAGCCACTTCTCCCTCCTTGTCCTAATAATTTCAGTGCAGACAGCTATCCAGTTAAGGAGGAATGGTTTTTCCTTCATAAATCTGTGTTCCCTATACTTGATCACCTTCTTATCCTTCATATGTTTGCAAGAGGTTTCCAGGATGAGTTGTTTCATCATCCTTGCAGGCTGATCAATCTGTGCTTTCCTGGATCCTCATTCAGGCCCTTTCTGGAAGATAAGAGTGAGATTAGCTCTTTTTCAGTCTCCAGGGATCTCTGTCAGTGGCCACGACCTTTCAAAGGTAGTTGAGAATGACCACCCAGCTGCCTCAATAATCCTGGGACATCTTGTCAGGTCTTGTGGGTTTGAGTATATACACTCTGTATACAGGTTCCCTGTCCTTCTCCTCGACCACTTATGGTCAGTCTTCCTGGCTCCAGATTTTCCTTTTGGATTCTGAGACTGCTGAAGGCAAATCTTACCAGGAAAAATCAAGGAAAATGTGGCATTTGTTTCCCAGCTTTTTCTGTGTCATCTGTCACCAGATGCCCTGCCCCATTCAGCAGCAAACCCACATTTTTCCTGATCTTCCTTCCCATAGAAGCCCTTCCTGTTGACCTTCATGTCTTTAGCGAAAATCAGCTTCCATGTGAATTCCTAACCCTGATTCCTGGGTGCTCTGAAAGTGTCTCTATATTCCTTCTGGGTACCCATCTATGCAAACTGATGACAACTATCATTTGTACCCTTCTATTTTACTTATTTTCATAAATTCAGACCATATCAAGTCTATGAATATGAAACATTGTTTTTATCATGATTTATCAAGATACTGACGTCATAAGCAGCCCTGGGCAAGAGCTGGATATTTTGCTTTACACAGTTAGCTCTTTTTGGTTCTTCCAAAATGGTTTTTCTATTAAGTGAAACTGTAAAAAATAATGTTATGAGGGCATCAAAAAAAAAAAAAAGCTATCACAGGAAAATTCTTTTATTTTGTCTTTCCTAAACTTAATATCCTTCCCCACAACATTGCTTGCTTTCTAGAAAGTAATCTCAAATAAGGATATGGAAATATTCCATCCTGAGATTAGTGGAAAAAAAATCAATGACATTGACAGTTTGAAAAAAGTCTTAATTTTTGATGATAATGGAATTGTCTTTTTAATGTATATATATATAACCAATTTCCAACCTGCAGTAAAAAATGACTTAAGAAGAAAGCCAAAGACTATAATAACTGTGTCCCAAACCATAATTTAAGACTAACAGCAGCATACTCTTCTTCATGTCCTAATAATCTTCTCTCTTTTTCATAAACATTTCAATCCCTTTGAAGAAAATTAATAGTACAATGCAAAAGCACACTGCAATAATTTACTTCCATATAAATACCTGTATAGGTATGTAGTGGTATAAGCATCATTTTGCTAGGAACTCTTGGTGTAAATATAGATGTAGGTATATGTGTAGTCTTTTCTTATTGAAAAAAAAGCATTTTTTGAAAAGTACAAAATCATTGTCCTCTAACCTAATTCCTGAAATACTGTAGAACGTAATAGACAAGGTCTGCGCCTGTAGGGAGAATTTCTTTTCATCCCAACTTTCCATGTCTTCCTAGGGCATGTCGTCTTCCACCTCAGAAACTTTGCCTGACTCTTCCAGTTTTCTCCTCCACATTCAGGCTTAATCCATTTCTCATCTGCTCTCCCGCCTATGGCACTTCTTCTGCTTCCATCGCAGAGGTTCATAAGTCACAGTCTTTAAGCAACTGTTTTTCTCAGCCATGCCCATGCAACTGACATGTCCTGCTTGGGGGAGTATTTCCTTCTTGCATGTTTTATAACACACTTTCAGTGATTTTGCCATTTTACAGCCTTTTGCCAAGTGCTCTGTCTTTTCCAGTTCTGTTACTTGCAGCCTTTGTCAGAGTGGTTCAAAACAAAGAAAGGACTTTTGGGGCCATCCCAGATCGTAATTACTGGTGCCAAGAGAGGCCGCTTCCTTGTTTTTCTGGGTCCAAGCATAATTTCATCTTTTATGACTGAATCAGAAGTGAGGGTGTATCTTTTAACATTTGTGTTTATTGAATTGTCCTACTGATTTCAGTTTAAGGATTCCATGAACTGTTTTCCACACAAGGGTACCAGAACATCCCTGAAATAAATTGCAGTAAATGGAAGACAGAAACTGTGGAATTGTCTGTATTATAGGCCACATTTATGTATCAAACTAAAGACTCAGTGGCTTAAAGATTTGTTCCTTTTCTATATTTGGAATGGAATGGAATGGAATGGAATGGAATAGAATAGAATAGAATAGAATGGAATGGAATAGAATAGAATAGAATAGAATAGAATAGAATAGAATAGAATAGAATAGAATAGAATAGTCTATAGGAATGGACCTACAATGATCATCTAGAACACCATTTCTGTGCTGTTTCCTGGCCTTTGCTGGTCTCATTTTGAATTCAGCTTTTGGAAACCTCAAGATACCAGCATTTATTTCTGCAATATTGTTATGCCCTGATAGGTCACATCAAGATGAAAGTGTTCCTACTTTTAGCTTCCTGTTGTTAGTCATCCTGTTGCATCTTATCAGTGCTATTTGTAAACCTCAAAACATTGATACATCACTCTTTGTATTTACTTTCTAAAATACCAAGTATGCTGCTTCTCTTGGCTGTGCATCAGTTGGTTTAATTAAAAAAAAAATCTTTTGTCTTGAAAATATGCCTATGGAAAATACAGATCAAGCTGATCTAAGATGCTCATGACCTCACCTATCTGTGTACAGGTACCTGAAGAAACCAGTCTTAGGGATATGAGCCAATCTCTTTAGAGAGATCTGTGGAGGTAGAGAGGTAGAGCTTTGTTTTTCTTTCTAAGCTCCACATGCAGCTATTCCCAAACTCGCTGCAGAACGTCCCACAGAATAGGTTCACTTAAGGCCCCTTTTGTGTCTGAACGTGCTGATCTCTTCCATTGCATTTCAGAGTTGGGCATTTAACACGAGTTCCGAAGACCACTTGAGTCTCCTTAGACAGTGTAGACAGGGTTTCTGTAAAACTTCTCCCAGGTAACAAATGACAGGATGAGAGGAAATGGCCACAAGTTGCACTAGGGGAGGTTTAGATTGGATATCAGGGAAAATTTCTTCACTCAAAGGGTTTTCAAACCCTGGCACAGGCTTCTCATGGAAGTAGTGGTGCCACCATCTCTATAGGAATTTAAAAGACGTGAGGATGTTGTACTTGGGGACATGGGTTAGTTGTGAACATTTCAATATTTGACATTGTTGAAGTTCATTAATGTTTGCAGACCATAAACTAAATTGTTACACTACAGTAATTTTCCTAGCAGCTCAGGAGACTCCCCAATGGCAGGAGGATTGGAATTGAATTATCTTTAAAGTCTCTTCCAACCCAAATTGTTCTGTGATTCAAGGAAAATGTGGGGTAAAAGTTCAGTTGATATCTTGATGAAGCTGCTTTTGACACTGCACCCTAGACAATATGACTTTCCATCATCAAATATGAGCAAAGAATGGCGAAGGAACCATCAGCCAATGTTTATGCAGTTCTTTGAAGCTAGAAAATACTTCTCCATGCTTTTTCTTTTACTTTTTTTTCTCCCCAAATTCTGGCAGGCATTTAAATGGGACATTTTTACCCAAAGCAGTGTTTTAGCCTTTTATTTTACACAGCTAAATTAGACATTTTGTTCCATTCTCTAAAAAATAATAATTAAAAGAATAAAAATGTCTGATTTGATTCCTAATATGCAGTGAAAGCTTAAGCTAGCTAATAATTGCTAATATACTACTTAGAGCTTCTTCTGACTCACAGCTAACTGCAGAGGGCAAGTCAAAACAGCCTTGGATAAATAATTAAAGCATTTAAAGATGTTAGGCTTATATTTTGATCCTAATCTTTAGCTAGTATAAATCTGCCCAGCTCAATGGAGCGAGTGGCACTGCAGAAACTGAAGACTGGGTTTTATTTTCAAGACTTCCTTAGGTCATAAGTGAGTAGAGTTTGTATTTATTGATATTTCTACTTCCAGTAATTTATTTCTCGTTGGCTGATAATTTCTGAAGCATTTTTTGAATGGGAATAAATGTAGATATAATCCTTTAATTTCTGTACTTGCTATAGACATGACTTCAGGTAGTGTTGGAATAGACATAACTGTATTTTTAGACATGGATTGGTCTCGTATAACTTTGTCTCTCTGTTGGACTAACATCCAGATCTGAGCTAAACACCCTGGGCTCCTTTTAGGATCGGTGGTGCTCTAAGGATGCTTCAAAGATTTAACTCACCTTTCTCCTGGCAGACATCTAAAATATCTCAGAGAATCGTAGCTCTAGAAGCACCTGTTTCTGCCTTCTGACTATTAAGAAGAGAATATAGCTAATTTATACATTATTGTCAATTTTATTTTCTCTTAAAAAAGTGAGATTACTTTTTTTGCCATTGAGCAAGCTCGTCACTAAAATGCACTTGGGTTTACACAGGGCCTTTGCAGAAAATGGTGTAGCTTAAAAAAATCTTCACAGTTCACCAGAACAGAGAGACAACTGATGTAAAACTCCTCTCTGCAGTAGTAAATTCCTTTGACTGCTCAACGGGCATGTTGCAACTTTCACCTCCTTCTCTTTGCTTGTCTTCTCCCAAAGTTACGTTTTTCGATGTTTAGCCAAAATTAACATAGTTTTCTCCACATTTATCAGGTATCTTGAATACCAGTGAGGATTTCCTGAGCTCTGCTATGACATAAGAATCTGTAGGGGCAGTGGTCAAGTGAGTGGGTTATGGACCAGACTAGGACCAGTGACGGTGTTATTCCATTATCCCATAATCATATCATCATTGACAGGAATACAGTAGTCTGGCAATGGCCAGAAATTGGCCAGGACTCCCTGTTTTGCCTTGCCTGCAAGTCTTGGTTGGCCATCATTATTACTGTCCTGGGGAGAGACACATTGGATACATGTCACACATAGGACCTTTTTGGTAATCACCACCCTTTGAGTAGACGCAGGATCAGGAAATTCAGATCTCCAGGGCTTTTAATCTTCACCCTTCCCGGGCTCAAAGAAAAACCCAAGTCTTACAGAGGCAACATTCAGTTTTTCATGCAGTCCTCTGAGTGTTTGAGCTACTTGTGCTCTGACAGCCTTAAGGAGAATGTATCAGCTGCCAAATGGAGCTGGTTTGGCTTTAGGGCTTTAGGGCTCCACATTCTCCTGTTGCTTAAATTGTGGCCTATGAGGAGCATTCAGGGCAAGAATAAAATGAGATAGGGCTGCTGCATTACTGGAAAGTTGAGATTGCCTTGAGACAGTGGGTTCTGGGGTCAGAGCATTGGTTTTTTTTTTTGACAATGAGCATTCTTCATTCAGCACTTTGTACCTTTGCTACATAAAAGACACAAAATCAAAGGAGTTTAGTAATGAGGTCAACATAATTTGGTCAATGTAACTGCAAGTTTAGCCAAAATACAGTGAACCTTTTTGCATTAGTTATGGAGATCACAATTATAACATTTAGGGATAATCAAAATGGCAAACCTGCTTTTTTTTTGTGCAAACACATCCATATCACCATTCCCAAGCATCTCAGTTCCACTGTCCACCTAAGCACAGGGATTGCACCGTTTCTGAATGGTTCTTGTCAGAGGTTTTGAGATCCAGCCAAGTACATCTAGATCTAAACCCAGATGCGTATGTTAGCCTAGCAGACCGCCAAAGTTATATGAGATGGATCCAAATTAGAAAACAGAGTTGTATCTACTCTGGCATGACCTGAATTCTTCTCTGCAGCAGATACAGCATCGAGAGGGTGTAATGGGAAGATTATGCTCACACTTAACAACCTGTGAAGATAACTCTATCCACTCATCCTTAGTTAAGATCAGTGAGAACTCAGAGGCATTCAGTGTAAATTTTCTCCAAGTAGAATTGCAAACACAAAGGTTCTGAAATTTTCAGAATTACAGTCTCAGGAATCTCCTTTTTGTGAAAAACTCTCAAATGAGGCGTTCTTTTCCTCACATCTCAGTGTCTGTGGCCTACTACATATGTATTTGCTATCACATGGAGGATATTAGGAGTCAGATCTAGACACTGATCTCTGGAATCATAAAATCAGAATGGATTGGGTTGAAAGGGACCTTAAAGTTCATCTGCTTCCAACGCCCTACCATGGATAGGGACACATAGAACTCTGTGTTTTTCTGTGGTCACTTATATAAATACCAGCTGTCTAAGCTTCCGTTATAGTCACAGAGATCTTATTAGTATTTAATCCAAAGATGACCAGAAAGTGGTTCAGCTTACTCTTAAGCAAACTCTTCAGTTTGGGCAACCGAGTCTCTACTTCTGGACTCAAAATTTTGCACAGGTGAGAATTCCGCTGAGTATTGTGAAAGCTTGTAGACACCCATGAGGGGCACAACCCTCTTGTCTGAAAATTGGCATCTACTGCCATTTTAGATGAGGATAATGGCCATGAAACAGGGCCTAAGGACAGCTGGAACACAGGTAGAATATCCCAACAGCACTGGAAATTGATTAAGCATCTGAATCATAGGTCTCTGTTTAGGGGCAGTCAAGCTGCAGATGAGTTCCATTCCTCCCAATGTTGTTTTAACTACCCAGAGAAGACCCCCCCAGTGAATGTTACCTAAAAAGAAAAGGCAGAAAGAAGAGGGACAGAATTGTCTGGAGAAAAGACTCATGAAGGCATAATAACTGTATTCAAACACCCAGAAATCAGCTATAAAGAAGAAAAAGTATTCACTATGTTCAATGAGTATGGGGGAAATAATTCTGAACAAAAACTTCAGCAGGAACACCTCTCTGATGAAATGGATCATTGCAAAAACAGAGCACCTGGAAAGGCTGTAGTGCGTCCATGCCTGGAAGCTTTGGTGAACAGGTAGAGGACATGGACTGGGTTTCCTCCTGAGGTCTCTTCCAGCCCGACTTGTAATGATTTTATGACCGTATTTTTCTGTGCTGGGGAATTGGAAAATGATCTCTGTGGGTGGAAATGGACTTACCCCCATCACATAGGCCTCCTGACACCGCCAACAGAATTTTAAATGAGGAGCTAGACAGTCTGTAGCTTTTTAATAGGGCTTTGCTGCCAAGGGGCCCAACATATTTCCCATAATGAGGCAAGGGTAGGAGGAGAGAAGAGGGAAATTCCTCCATTCTTTATATTTCCATAGTATTTTGTAATTAATTTGATGCTTTTACAGAAAATTAATTGGTTTTTGATAATGAAATAGAGAGAACTAACCAGACACTAGCAAATTAAAAAAAAATTTAAAAATCACAGCCTAATGGGCCCCCACGTCAGACTGATAATGCTGTCTCCCTCAGGTGCTTAAGGGAAAAATAGCCCGAGAGGAGACACTGTGAAAGTCCTTGTCAACTGAAGGGTTAATCTGCCTTCCTTCCCCACTCCCCTGCTCCCTCACAACTAAAGCTAAGCAGATTAATTAAAACTTAAAAGGATTCTGATTTAGTTACGAGTAAGAAAGTGAAGTGCTGCAGCCTCATGCCTATAATTCACCATTGCAGAGTAACACTTGGACAGGCCGAGCTGTAATTACCTCATGATGTACAGTGTTCCCTGCAATTCCTCACAAAACCTCCCTTTTAGGTTTTTCCCTGCCTTACCTCCTCTTGCCTCTCAACCCTCCCTGGCTGAAGGCATTCACAAGTGGTAAATATTAATTGGTAGGGAGATGACAGCTGTGGGTCAAGCAGGGGCTGATGGATAGGCTCCGTAAATCCAACAGGTATCTGCTCCACTTCATCTGTCATCCCCTGGTGAAACAGAAAGCCATTGTAGAATATTTCTACTTAATATTTCATTTTTTTCTCAATATATTACCAGTGAAAAACAGTGAGAAGAGGAAAGAAAATGGAATCACAGTCATGAGTATCTTCTCATTCCCCACAAAATACTGTGAAGTAGAGCAAGTTATTAATTTTCCACATCTAGCAGTTAAATTCACATTTTATTTACTATAGGAAATAACCAATAATTTTCTGTTGTCAGATCTTTAAGCCACCAGCCCACAGGTTCTAAGTACAATTAATTCCTTTGTGGAGTTCCATCTAGGCCAGGCTGGACAGGGCATGGAGCAACCATGCAGGTCTAGTGGAAGATGTCCCTGCCATAGCAGTGGATTGGAATGTTCAAGGTCTCTTCCAACTCAAACCATTCTGTGATTCCAGGATTCTGTGAGACCTGGTAAAAATATTATGCAACAATTTGGATGTCCTTAAAAGTATGAGACTGAAAGTACTTATATGTTGTGAGGTAGTTATTTGCATAGAAGCAATTTTCCATTAAGACACCCATAAAATTAACCAGACAGATCTGTCCCTACAGTGGGATGGAAATGCTGCACTTCCATTTTGAGAAGGTAGAAGTTTGATAGGGAGACAATGTTGAAGACAACCATCTAGAGACCTTGAGGTATCTTTATTTCACATGAAAACACAGAATATCCTGAGTTGGAAGGGACCCACAAGGATCATAGAGCACAACTCCTGACCCTGCACAGGACACCCCAAGAATCCCACTATGTGCCTGAGAACGTTGTCCAAATGCTTCTTGAACTCTGTCAGGCGTGTTTTACTTTTGTGGCGAAAACATCCACTGAGGATGTATCAGCACTGTATTAAAACCACAAAAAAGAAGGAAGTGTAAATAAATAAAAAATATAAATAAATCAGGACAGCTGGGCTCCTGATACCTTTTTGACTATCAAGGAGAATTAAGCATTTGTCTGTAAATCTCTCAAAGAATTCAGTTCAGATTACAGTGCCATTTGATATGCAGAGACTCACAAGCAATGATCCAGAGGTGGTAACATCCCCCAGAAGGCCCGAGTTAGATCGAGCTGGCCCCTGCAGATGTTCGGGATACCTTTGGCTTCTCAAATTACACTTGGTGTATCCATGAGACACCTGAACCAAGCCTCCAGCGCTTGTCAGTGACCAAAAGACCTTTGTAAATCAACTCAGGCTGCATAATTCAAGTATGAAGGGATGGGCTGGAGCAGCAAATTCCCTTACTGACATTTTAAGGTGGATTCAGAGGTTTTGATTTATATCATGAGTTTGATTTTCAATGATAAATTAAAAAGAAAAAGCTTTTCAACAAAAGATTTTTTAGGATGAAACAGAAGACAATGAAACTAGAACATACACACAGATTTTTCAAATCTCGTGTCTGGGATCAGGTACAGATTGTCTGTATGAGAACAGAGGTGTATAAACTCCTGGTATATTTTATACTGCAGGTCTATAGATTTGTTTAACCAGCCTTAATGTTTATTTACTATACACCATTTCCCATGTTCTGGTGGTGGGTCCTTTCCAAATCCTTTTTTATCAACTACCAATCCAAAATTCACTGTTAATGAGACCAATTATTTATTTTCCCTTTCTAATAATTTGTAGATTTGTTGTTGGGTTTAATCTTTTTATCTTCAAACTTCTTCCTAGAGAAATGTCATGATTTCTAGATTTCTTTATAGAGTTTACAACACTGGTATATTAGAGTTTCTATTTTGATCTCTAAACAATAGCAAAAAGGAAAACCAAAAAAATCTGGTACATATGTTCAGCTTTTATAGTATAATTTCTGCCAATTGCAAGGGAACCATTCCCACATTTAAAGTTGACTCTGCGTAATATTTGGGAAAATGCATCTGGTTTGGTACTCTTATAAAAATTGGGAGCACTTTTGGTGGCAGTTTACAGGGCTGTGAACTTTGTCAGGGTCTGGCCCTGCTGTCAAGACAGTGTCTTTTGCCAATATCATAAATGTTACTTAGATTTGATTGATTTGTATATTATTGAGAGATTTATTTCCTGGCAGAGTTCAAGAAGTCAGTAACGGCATCAGGGTTCAACTGCTTATAACTGGGCAGTTTTTGTTCAGTTCAAACCTAAACAAAGGTAATTTCAATTATTTTTTAAAACCATGGATCTTTTTTAGGTCCCTGACATCTCATAAATTGCACCATTTTTGGTTGTGCTCTGTTGTTGTTTTGTTGGTGGTGGTGATTTTTGTGGGTTTTTTTGTTTGTTTGTTTGGGGGGTTTTGGAGGTTTTTTTTGTTTAAGAAGGATTTATAAGAAGTGCATAGTGATGGTTCGCATCACAGTGGATATACAACATTTGGGGTTTGGGGGTTATATCAGGAAGAACATTGCCAGCAGGTCAAGGAAGGGGATCCTGCCCCTGTGCTCAGCCCTGCTGAGGCACATCTGGAGTGCTGTATCCAGTTCTGGGCTCCTCAGGACAAGAGAGACACGGATCTCCTGGAGTGGGTTTGGCAGAGGGTGGCAAAGATGATGAAGGGCCTGGAACATCTCCCTGATGAGGAAAGGCTGAGGGAGCTGGGGCTGTTCAGCCTCGAGAGGAGACACAGCTGAGAGGGGACCTCAGCCCTGTGTGTCCCTGTCTGCAGGGAGGGCTCAGGGCAGGGCCCAGGCTCTGCTCCGTGGGGCCCAGAAATGGCACCAGAGGAATGGGCAGGAACTGATCCCAGGAAGTTCCACCTGGACGTGAGGCAGAACTTCTGCAGTGACTGAGCCCTTGAAGAGATTGCCCAGAGAGGTTGTGGAGTCTCCCCCACTGGAGATGTTCCAGACCTGTCTGGACACAATGCTGTGCCCTGTGCTCTGGGATGACCCTGCTGGAGCAGGGAGATGGGACCAGATGACCCCTCTGTGGTCCCTTCCAACCTTACCCAACCTGAGATTCTGTGATATGATGCAGGTGAAAGACTTTCCAACAGAACCAGCACTGGTGGCTGCAGTTTCAAGCTCTGACAGGAAAGGTTTTCCCAAATTATCATGAGCATGTGATGTGCTCCTCATCATGTGGCCTCGCATAGTGCTGCAAAAAGGATGAACCCATGGGGTTCTGTGCTGGAACTGCAGCACCACGTGAAACTGTAGGATATGTTTGTAATTAAAAAACTATTTCCTCTTACTCTAGGGCTAATATTTTTAGAGTAATTCTCAACTGGTTTGTAAAAGAAGATGTATTCATAAGGCCACAGACTACAGAGACAGGTTTTTGGTCTCCAGCAATGGCCAGTTCTGACTGCTTGTTAGGAAGGAGCATAAAAAGGAAAATATGCATTGATGTTCCCACATTTGAGCTTTCCAGACTTCTGCAATCTGTGGCTATGCAATTTCCTGACCTGGGGGTTATTCCTTTGTCTCTCATAGTCTGTGAAGGGTTTTCCTTCCATGTTTGTATCTAATTGCTTTTTGAACCCGTGAAAACTTATGACATTCGCAACATCCCAACATCCCGTGGCAATGAGTTTTATAGTTTAATTTTGTGCTGTGTGAAAAAGTACTTTCCTTTAATTATTTTGAACCCACCTTCAGATAACTTTATTTGATACCTACGAGATTTTGTATTACAAGGAATAGCAAATAATTGTTCTCTCTTTGCCTCCTCCATGATTGTCATGATTTCATAGACTTCTGTCCCATCCTGAAACAATTAGTCTCTCCAGGCTGCAGAGATTTATTTTGGTTTATCTGCCTTTACATGGAGCCTATTTCATACCTTTAAGCGTCTTTGTTGTCCTTTCCTTATTTAACCAATTTTTCTATATTTATAGGAGTTGTACCTTATACAGTTGTTACACCTGTTAAAAGTGATAACATCATTTTTTCATGCTAATACAGGAGAATTTTACACCCATTTTTGACTACAAATGTGTGAGACACTGGCAAGTTTGGTTCTCCACAATCAATAAATATTAAGCAGTTTCAACTTATGGAAAAAATCTATTCTGACTTGTGATGAATTCTGAGTTCCATTTTTTTTAAAAAGAGAAATATTTATTTAATATTTGTTTTGATTATTCCATCTGATGTTCCTCAATCTGGTTGAGAGAAAACAATATGTTCTGCTAATGACTATGTTTTTAATGTCTGATGAATTTTCTTCTGTGAGAGAAGGACACAGCTCTTTCAAACTCAGCAGCTGAATAGATCTATATGCCCTCAGGCAGAATGTTGCCAGGATAATGACACAGCTAATGTAATTAATTAACCCTTTTGAAGTCTTAATGTTTCAAAATTTCAGGTAATGGTATTTAGGTAGCCATTTTATTTTATTTTATTTTATTTTATTTTATTTTATTTTATTTTATTTGGACTTATGTAAGGTTGCAATTTGATACCTAAGCAAAAAAGCCCTCCCCCAAAAGGAAGAGGAAAGAAAGAAAAATAAAGCCTGGTCACTCTGAATAAAATAAAAACAAACCAGGATACACTAAGAAAGCAGAAAATTTTTGACCTATATAATTTTAAAAATTGCATTAGCCACATCATATGCTAGCCATAAAAGAAATCTCCAACACAAATGTTTTATGCTGTAAAAATAATAATAACAATAAAACATTGCTTTGGATGTGAAGCTTGAAACACGGGTTCAAAACCTCGACGTGCTATGGATTGCAAATCACAATGTGACCTTGGCTGCAACACTTAATTGCTGTGTGCTTCATTCTGTGATCTTTAAGAAAAGGGGACAATATCATTTCCTTATCCCTGATTTTTATCTGGCTCATTTATTCACACTGCAAATAGGGCAGGATCTGGCCTTTTTAATGGTAGGAACCACCCTTCATGCAGGGAAGTCCTGAACTTGATACAAACCTTTTATTACTGAGCCCTGTGGATGACACTCAGTGTTGATAAATACGTTTGAGCAACTAAGTAATTTGAAGTTGCATTTTAATTCTGCTCAAGTAAGATGAGTGAAATCCTGGTTTGATTTATATCAGTGAAAATCTGGAATAATTTTGTTGAGCTCTCAGGGGTCTTTCTCATTTATATTGAGGTGGCAAAAACTTGCATTAATTGCTTTTATTTTTATCTTGGAACCGAAATTAAAGCATGTCTGTTACTTTTAGATCATATTTGGTGTCTTTTTTAATCCATGGAAAAGCAGTTTAATGTTGTCACTGAAGATTTCCTTCTCCATCAAACAATCCAATGAATTCAGAGTCACTGTATAAATGAAAACTCTTTTTGAGAGCTGCATCTCTTTCTTTGTGCATTTTTCTGTTGTTTTAACAAGTGTTTCAGTTTGGACACTACATATGTTTAAACATATGTATATGTTTTGTGATTATCCAGGTCCTGAACATTAAGAAATCTCTGTGAAGTCTCCTGCTATGCTCAAAGCATTCCCATTTCTGTAATGCCTTTTGTAAATGCAGCAGCAGAACCGGCAGCATAACTGGGAAAGATATATGCTTTAACTCCCCTTTAATTTTACAGTTTTGAAATGATGTCTACTTCACCAGAATAAGATTGTATTTTTAAAAAGCTTAATTAAAATATCAAAAACATCAAATTTATTATGATAATGTTAAGGTGCAGGATTTGAACTTTTTTCTGTATAAAATTAAGAGGAAGTCAGACAAGACACTTCATAATAAAGATCAGTTAATCTGTAGGTTTTAAATTATTCAGAATTGACATTTTCATTTCAGTTTATTTCGCTAAAAAAATAAATTAAAACAATAAATGAAATTGGGATGTTGGAAAAAACCATAGTCATAGATTCCGAGAATCCTAGGTAGGTTTGGGTTGGAAGGGACCTTAAGTCTCATCCCATTCCACTCTCCCCCCAGCCATGGGCAGGGACACCTTCCACTATCCCACGTTGCTCCAAGCCCCGTCCAACCTGGCCTTGGATACTTCCAGGGATGGGGCAGCCACAGCTTCTCTGTGGTATTTTCCAGAGTTATTTGTATTCCCAAGGCTCCAGGTGAGCTCTGGAACCTTTCAAGACAGAGATGGTTCAAACACACGGTCAGACACAACAAAGGAATGATGTTGTCCAGAGCCAGCACTGCAGCACACTCAGGTAATGACAAAATGAAGTGGAATTCCTGTGGCACTGGCAAGAAGGACCCTCCCTGCTCCTCAGCATCCCCACCTTGACTCCAGACCCTTCTTGAGGCTGGACAATAAATTGGACTCCAGCCTGGTTTACCTGTTCACCCCTACTCGTGCAAGTTTAAGTGTTTGGGCCAATGGAAGGAAGGCAGTTGTTGTAAGGGAATCATTCTGCATTTTGCACACCCAGAGGTTTTCTTTCCCATTTTTCATCCCTGGTGATATTTGGGCCTGTTGCTCTCTCCTCTCCAGGAACATTTGATCCACTGTGGAGGATATGTATGGTGATATGACAATATTTCATACATTTTTTTAAAATTGTACGTATTTATTCTCCATCACAGTAGAATGTTACATCCTAACACAAGACATCTCTGCACACATTGAGCCCTGCCTTTGTCAGGCACAGTAACACAGAGCAGTGGGGAAGTGCCGTGTTTTACAGGGCTGCCCCAGGTTCCAGGAATCACATCCCAGACAAGCATTAGAGCAGCTGATTTTTAAGATGTAGTAAGGGAAAGGCTGACATAATGGCCAGGTACACCAGTTTTACACCAGCTGAGAGGTTCTCTGTGCCAAGGCAGCACAAAGATCCAGTCCCTTGGCTGATGCTCAGAGCATCTTGGAAAGAATCCTATTTATATGACTCCTTTTTTTTTTCTGGGAATGAGCATTCCAGTGAGTGTGCGTTCAATAGTATGCACATGCTTTAGTAGCCCAGAATGCTGGCACTAATCTCTTTTTGATCCTGGTGGCAATATCAGAGTATTAACAGAGGCTTTTTAATTATAGGCTTTTAAACAGCCATACTTTAGGAAAAAAAAAAAAAAAAAGGGATATGCAATATAATCTTGCCCAAATGTTATTTCAATGCCAATAAAAAAGCAATGAATAGACTGAAGACCTTAGTAAATAAAACCCTGTTATTTCACTTCAGGGATTGCAATTGTTGGCTAGGCTCAGGATTTTCACTGAAAATGAGATCGGTGGGTTTATTTTAGCATGAGTAGATAATTCACATTGAAAAATAGTTTGATAATTATTCTCATTAGTCAACTAGGACAGAGTAAGATGTAATGGATTTAAGCTGTGGCAGGGAAATTTAGGTTAAATTTTAGTAGTTAAAAAAAAAGAAAGAAAAGAACAAATGGCGAAGAAAAGAAAAAAATGCAGCAATTCAAGGAACAAAATAAGTAGCAATGAGAAGACATATTGTGAAATGCTGAAGGATGAGAAATGACAAACTTTACCAGGGCAGTGTCTTGACTGGATAAACCTTTCCTTAGGTCTGCTGAAGACAATAGAGCATTCTTCCTTTATTTACATATTTTTTTATTTACACATTATTTGGACACATGAATGTCCGAAGAAGGGCAGTGAAAGTGCTGAAAGTGCTGGAGCACAAGTCTCATGAGGAAAAACTGAGGGAGCTGGGAAAGGGGCTCATCCTGGAGAAAAGGAGGCTCAGGGGGGATCTTCTGGCTCTGCACAACTCCCTGACAGGAGAGGGCACCCAGGGGGGTCAGGGACCAGGGACAGGACAAGGGCAAACAGCCTCAAGTCGCACAAGGAGGGACTTAGATTGAATATTAAGAACAATTTTTTCATTGAGAGGTTTGTCAGGCATTGGAACAGGCTGCCCAGGGAAGTGGTGGAATCACCACCCCTGGAAGTGTTCAAAAGCCGTTTGGATGTGGAACTTGGGGACATAGTTTAGCGGTGGCCTTGGCAGTGCTGGGTTAGCTCTTGGACTCGATGATCTCAGAGGTCTTTTTCAACCTAAATAGTACCATGATTCTATGGATTTTCTTATTATTTCCATACAGCTCAAGAAACAAGTCCTATTTTGGTATTTAGTCATCAAACTGGAGATCGAAGGGAGAAAAATATTCAAGATTGGGTTAAACTGTGTGTGTGTGTCTCCATCCCTTTTCCAGGAGCTCTTGGCATATCTTTATTGTATCAGAGTTTACCCTTCACCCTTATGGATTTTATTATGGATTTTGTGGTTTCTTTTTTATCTGAGAAGTGGAAGCCTCATTTAGAACTGACAAACAGCACGTCAGCATTGGACACAAAATTTGCCTCCTGAAGAAGGAGCATTCTGATTCAGCTGTTCTGCTCCACACAGGGACCTCCATGTAGTGTTAGAAGATGTTTTCTGCCTGGAATCAGCCATGCTAACTTTGAAGAGTGGTTCTTTGAGTCTCTATCTGGAATTCAGATGCCTTTTGTCCCAAAGATTTTAGAGCCTTGGGATGATGCATGAAAAGATAATTAGGTGCCATACAAAGAAACAGTAGTGGAAGCTGTAGAACACTGTAGAGTGTTCAGTGTATTCCATGCACCAAGAGCTGCTGGATTTGAGAAACATCACCAAATCCCCATTCATTATAAAATCAAGAAGACAGAAAATGGGTTTTCTGGGATCCATCATATAAGGTTTTCCAGAGAGGCACTGGATACCCCATCTCTAGGAACATTCAACGTCAGGTTGGATGGAGCTCCGAGAAACCAGGTCTAGTTAAAGATGTTTCTGCTCATTGAAGAAGTGTTGGACTAAATGACCTTTAAGGGTCCCTTCCAACTCAAACGATTGTAAAATAAAATGAAAAAAACCAGCAGTAACAATAATAATAATCATCATCATCATCATCATCATCTTACAGTGAAATTACTACAATGATAAGACAGCCTGTCTGTACCATGTAATCAAGCAATTAAACCCTTGACCCATTTCAGTTAAACTGTTCTTTTCTAGAAATAATTTTCCTTCACTAAGTTATCTGTCAAGACACACCCTGATGGTTAGCAAGGAGGGGCTAGATACCAGGGAGAACAATTCATCCCATCACAGAACTGGTGCCTCCTTTAGTTAGATTTTATTGATTTCTTGATATTTCTCCTTTCAACAATAGCAGGACCATAACTGACTAGCTGACTAAATGCCTAATTTTGGTATTGGACAAGTTAGATATGATGACCTTTGCCTACACTGGAAATACAAAATGAATTCTTTAAAAAGGACCTAAAATAACTGTAACTGTACTGAATCAACCAGCAGTGATTGATGACTCCTCTTGGACTTATATGAATGTGTCATAGGAAAAATATTTTATTTACATCTGAGAACTTGACCTTTCTGAATTGCAGCTTAAATTCAGAGGGAAATAGAATAAGGAGAGAACTCTGAATAACATGAGTGAAGTACCTATAGGTCTGTGCTGAGAGTCTTGGAATTGAGGTTTGGTGCCTGAGAGCTGAATGAAAATATCTGCTGAGTGTGGTGGCACTGAGAAGGCATAAAAGTAGTGTGGAAAGGTTAGAACCAGACTTTAGATTGTCTCTAGTAACTAAATTGGGAATTACTGCTGAATCTTTCAGTCTAATAACGAAATCAATTTTTATCCTTTGCAATCTAGTAGATTTTCCCAGAGTAACAGAAGGTTACAGGAGTGCATCAAAGGCTAGAGACAAGAGAATTTAAATGCTGTGAGGTTGAGAGTGTATTGGATATATCCCAAACTTGCTGAGGATAAGTGTAGTGCAATTTACAGAGCGACAGCACATTGGTCATCTCTAAAATCCAGCTTTTCCCCATGAGATTTTCTTTCTATGAGAATGAAACTGTGTAGACTTTTTTTTTTGGATTTTTCCTATTTTGATCCAGATTTACTGAGCAGCTTCTAGTATTCAGTTGCTTGTCTTTAGTCTACACATAAACAGCAAAAATCTTTGAAGATTAGACTTTTTCTGACAGGTCCACATAAACTTCCAGATGTAATTGGGAGAAATGCAAAAAATGGCTGAAGTAAACTTTCTATTGACTTCTGTCCTCTTTGCGTTTGACTTCCATAACTACAGCTTCTCTCGGGGCACTTGAAATACTGTTTTAGACATCAGACAGGAAATAAAATGTGTGTTCAACAACGGGGAAGTCCTCTGGAGCAGGGTCATAACAGCTGAAATTCGAAAGCTGTTCTCTTCTGTTAATTAATTTATACCAATATATAACTCACAAAAGCAAGAGCTTGACATGCTGTTGTGTTTATTCTGCCTATTAAAAGTCTACATGCACAGTCTTTGGGATATTTCATTAATTTGCCTCTTTAGTAATATTATAAATACACATATATGGGTTTTCAAGGTACTTGCTTAAGTGTATTGCTTGTAACACCCCAGTGAACAAAATCTGAAACGGACCTCAGAAAGAGTTTTAATTCCCAAATGGAAATAGCTGAGGGTACATCTGCCTGAGTAAATGAAGCACTGCTGGAAGTGGACACAGGCACTAAACTGTGGTCGTTCATACTGTTTTACACCCAGAACAGTTTTCAGTGTGGTTTCGTTGCAGGCCAGCAAGTGTTGCCCCAGAGGATTTCACTGAATATCTGGGGTCTTAGTGTGGGCCAAGGACAATTCCTATTAGGCAGTTTGGATGCATTCACACTGTTTTGGAGGCTGAGGCAATTCACTATTATTCACACACCAATCTGAACCTCTCGCCCTCAGGACCAGCAAACAGGTCCTGGCACTACTCATTTCGCTAAAAAACAGCTGAAAATCTTTGTCTTCCAAAGGCTGGTTCTGATTCTTCAAATGTAGGGATGTTCAATATCTTGACAGCAGCCACCTTTCCTGTCTTGCAACTGTGCAAGTCCTACGTTGGAAAAGAGCTGTAGAACCAGAGGAGAGCTGCAATATACATCCAAAACAAAGATGCTCCCAGTTACATTTTTTCTCTCTTGCATCATGGGAAGGAAATTACAAAACCTGGCAGCAAGTTTTACTGCTTTTTCACCATTTCAAACAGAATTCTGTCACAAAAGCAGTGTGCTAGGATGTGTATGCCTATTACCTCTGTTATTTTATGATTTATCAGTGACAAGGGTGTTTCTTGGAGTTCAGGATTTCCCTCCCCTCGTGCAATAATTATGCCCTGATAGCAGTACTGAGATGTAAGTTGGACTGGTTTGTGGTTAAACTTAAGAGCACCCAGAAACACCTTCCTACATCAGGCAGGAGCAGAATATCAAACAGAGAACAAGAATCATTATCATCCACTTTGAACTGAAGAGCAAATTTGATAATGTCTGCACTAATTTGGCATCCCTCTTTCCTCTGAATACTCCTTGTAACACAAGACAGTGATTCTTGTGGCTTGTTTGTTCCCAGAAATCACAGAACAATCTTAAATCAGTAAAGTGTGGTGCATCCTAAATGAATACTTTAAACTCATACAACAATTTGACATTTATTTTGACACAACTATTTTTTCATCGTTTAGGGGATGTGAAAATCATTATTGCTACATACAGGAGAAGTCCAGGTAAAACCGCAGTATGTGCTCAACTTTTTCTTAATCCAAACAATTCAGTACATGTAGTAGAAAAAAAATGTATTTTTTTTTTTTTATACAACACAGAAAAATTCTGTTGCTTGTCCACAGTAATGATAAAGAATCATTTTCCTAAGTACTCTTGGAAGACGGATAAAGAGTACGCATCATTGTAAAAGGAGAAAAATTTTTCAACATGGACTGTTGTTCTTTCCCAACATTTCAATATTGCCAGTCCAGAAATTTAGATAATAAATTTCAACTCCAGTATTCCCCTGCACACTTTTTCCCCCCTTCTCAATTTTTTTTTTTAACATTTGGAAACCTCCTACATCTCTGAAAATGTTAATAGGCTAATTATCACTGAGTTAATTTGCAAGTCATATTCCCTCCTGCCCCCACATTAAAAAAAAAAAAAAAAAAAGGAAATCTCCTCCCCCATTTTATTTTTCGACAAGTTAAAAAAAAAAAAAAAGGCAAGTGAACTTAGCCACAAAATAAGTCAAGGGAAAAATGAAGTACTAATTAAGAAAGCTGGGGTTTTATGCAAATGACTTCTTCACCGAAGACAGTCTAATGAATGTGCCCTGAGTCGATCCGTGTGCGTTTTCGCCAAGCTGACAGCTGGCTCGGAGGAAGGTCAGACAGAATCAAGCATGCACAGAGCATAATCCTTCAGATTGGCAGCTCTGCCCCCTGGTCACTGTTTGATTATCTCCCAAATTGCTGTATTTCACAGAGATAATGATTTTTTATGGTCACAGATTTGAAGACAACTGCTGTATCCTGAGGGTTGTCGTTCTGCAAGGAGACACTGCTGCTTCCTTCGGAGAAGAAATGGGGGGAAAAAAAAGTTGCTCTGTCTTTTTTCCCCCTCTCTCTCTCCCACTCTCTCCTCTCCCCTCCTCTCCTGCTTCTATTTATTTCTTCTAATTTTTAATTTATTTGCATTTCTTGTAGCCAAGAAGATCCCCCATTCCTAGCCATTGTCCCAGTGTGGTGTCCTCGGGAGGAGGGCAATGTTCTGCTGCAGACATTCCCGCACTGAGCCCGGCCACATCTCATGGAGATAACACAATTCTCCAATGAAGTATGAAAGAGCAAACACTCAGGAGCAGAGAAATCCGGGAGGGGGGGAGAGCCTCTGAAGGAATTCTCTGCACATGGTTGCTGTTCATTGCTGCTTGGTGACTTGCTGTCCTGATGGCCAGATATGTTGGGCCTCAGGGGGTTGTAAAAAACCATCATGGGCCTGGAAAGGGGATAAATGCCAGAGGCAGCAGTGGTGGAGATGGTTTTCAAAACAGGCCAGGTGCAGATGTACAAACAGTGCAGCATCTCCCACGATTCACATCCCTGACACTGGCACCTGTGGATGGATTTTCCCTTTGAATCTTAACACCCAAGGGGGTGAAGGCTTCTAAAAATGTAGATAATCCAGAAAAAAAAATGGCATTTAGTGCTCCAGGAAGGATTCAGCCAGAGGAACTGTAACCTAAAGAGCTGGTCATGTATTATCTGATGAAATGCTTTTTCCTTGGAAAAATGTTATCAAATGCAAGCTTTGCAATGGAAGATATTTGCCAAGATAGGCAAGGGCAGAACTTCTGGAAAAAAAAAACAGAATCTGAGGTGTAAACAAAGTATTGTCTTCCTTTGTCTCAAACCACAAAAAAATATCTTGGTGGTTTGATCACTTCATGGACAGATTGAGGCACCCAGCTAAAAACTGTGAATATATTGATCTGTTTATTTATTAATATATTTCTTCAATGTTTAATTGGCATGCCTGTTAATTAATTTATTCATTTGAATTTCCTTACGTATCAGTAGAAAGAGAGGATATTTTATGAGTGTGGATGGATGTTGACTGCCAGAGCAACAATTCTTATGTGAGATAAGTTGTCTCTTTCCACTTAGTGGAAAAAAAATTAATGCTTCATTTGAGGGAGAATAGATCAGAGGTAAATTCTCAACAGTGTTTCATTCAGAGCTGTAGTTGGAAACTAATTTTCCAACACTACTGTGAAGGTGTCAAAAAAAGAGGTGTCAAATCTTTCCTCTGGATCAGGGCAAGAGGAAACCAATTCTCTACACACCCACTCAATCCCCAAATGCTTCATCTGAAAAGTATGAGCAAAACAGAGCAAGAAAGACTCTTCCTTGAGTATGAAGGGATTTTTTTGATCCCTGCACCTGGATATGAATGATTGTGATGGGTCTACAAGAAACAGACTTTCTGGAAGAACAGGAAATTCTAATAGGGATGTCCTCAGAGAAAAGAAGATAAAGTTGCCTCATGTCTGTACACTTGGAAAGGTCAGCTGGGTATTCCTTGGACAAAGAGGAAGCCTGAGATCAGGACTAGTAGGAAGGTCCTCCTAGCACCAGTAAATCTAACATAGAGTAAGACGGAATATCCAGAGGGAAAGAAGAAAGAAGATATGGGTTGAGTCAGCTCCAATGTGGATGTTTGTTCCTTCATAACCAGTTTCACAACTGGTCTGACAATATTGAGAACTCCTTCTTCCCTGTGAGGGTGGTGAGGCCCTGGGACAGGCTGCCCAGAGAAGCTGTGGCTGCCCCATCCCTGGATGTGTCCAAGGCCAGGTTGGAGGGGGCTTGGAGAAACCTGGGATAGTAGAAGTTTTCCCTGACGGGGGCAGGGGATTGGAATGAAATGAACTTTAAGGATTCTTCCAACCCAAACCGTTCTATAACTCTATGAAATTGATGCAGCACTGACTGATGGTCCTCAAGCCACAATGAAGGCAATACAAGCAAAAATGAGAAAAAGTGTTTTAGCAATAAATAGAACAGCACCAAATTGAGATGTCTGGAAAATTTGGAGCAGATGCTTAGCACTGCCATGGAAACTCCCCCTTTATCTCAGTCCTCATATCCAGACCTCTGTTGTACCCACTGAACCTGTTACTGGAGGAGCATGACATCCAGCTAAAATCACAGAAGGGGAAATGACTCTTGCTTCTACAAGTAGATGAACTGAAATGCACAGTGAACTATTCATGAATCAGAGCGTTCCTTTCCTGTCCATACTGACAGGAACTCGAGCACAGATTGACTTGATCTTTTTAGCCTCTCTCTATCCTTGCTTGAATAGGCTTCCTCCTTTATTATCCTCAACATGTTTAAAGGCTTGCAGGGAAATAATGCAAGAGCCCTCCTGTGGCTGATTTTAACACCTACCATTCACATCCTTACAGCTGTGAGACACCAATAGTTAAGAAGGCCAGAAGTTTCTGCTTTTAGTAATGCACAATATCCTCTGAGTTATGGATGGAAAAAGCTGATTATCCTAAACTATCTCCAAGCCTGGATTGAGTTACATCCATACACTTATTTTTCTAGGCAACATCCTAGCATTTTTTAAATTCCCACATACTGTGGCTCACAACACTATTCTAAGCAAATAGCTCACCCTCAAAACAAGTTTATCTAGAAATTCACCCACAATTTCACATGGGAAAAGGGGATCCAACTAAACCCTCTCCTAGTACCTCCCATGTTTGTTTTCAGTCTTTAAAGCCTGCAATCTTCCAATGTCTGTAGACTATTGCTTCCCCTCAGGGCTGTATGAAGTGCTTTTAATCCCTTCTTTTAAACTGATCCCTCACAAGTCCCCACTCTTCTCCAAATGCATTTGTTCTTTTTTTTTTTTAAGTCGTAAAGAAATATCCAGATGGATGAGGCACTCCCACTAAGTTGGATCAGAGTTTACTACCAAAGAATGGCTCCTCTGTTGAATTATGTGAGGACATTGCATTGGCAGCCTCGGATCACACAGATCACGGTGGCATTTTCTTGACCCAGGACTCATGGCTGGCCTTTAAGTTTTGCACGTATATAACTTTCCTAAAGCTTCTCCATTATTAATTTTTAGTTGTAGTATATCTTCTTTGCTCAGTGCAGGGTTTGGTCTCCTTAAATCATTCTCTGCATTAAGAGAAGAGTAACTTGCCAAGCAAGGTGAGCTCAGTGATGCTCACAGGGGGCTGAGCTGCCTCAAACAGGCAGCACAGGAATGACAGAGTAGCTAAAGACATCTCAAAACTCCAGTCTGCATTGACAACCAGCAACTTGTTCCTCCAGCCAAGCTCTCAGGAGCAGAATTCAGATGAGAACCTGTAGAGTGATTACTACACTCCACCAAAAACCAGAAGGCACAAACCAAGATTTGGACTCAGACAGCACAAAAAGAGTGTTAAGACTCTTAGACTAAATGAGGATGTATTTATTTTATCATCTGAATCACTCATGGTTATTCTGGCTGCCTGCCGACCTGCCAAAACTTGGACAAGAAATCACACTGTGATAGGATCCTGGAGGAAAAGAAATAAAAACTCTCAGGCTATTGGAATAGTTGGCAATAGCCCTGTAGAAAAAAATCATTTTTTTGCTAACTAATAAAGTGTATGAACAGTGTGAGTCCTGGATAGCTGTGGTGGGAGAGATTAAGATTCAGGTTAGTGCTGTCTTTCATGCAGAGTAGGGATTTTTACTGCACTTTTTCACATCACAGATGAGTGCCCCAAGCACGAGCCAAAAGATCTTTCAAAGTGGGTGATCAGCAATTCTTTTCCTGATGCAAGAAACTGCTTCTGCAACTTCTGTAAGAACAGGTGAATACATTACCTGACAAAATTAATTTTGACCAAATAAAAATTTGTCTACATATAATGATTTAACGAGGAAACTCCTGACTTCCTCTAGCAACTTGTCTTTTTATATCGACTTGATGAAAAATCTGAAGTCTACAGGAAAAGCAAACTCTGTTGCCTCTCTCATTTCAGATCTAAGTCACAATTTTGCAAGCACAGCACAAGGAGTTGTATGTTTTTAGTGAAAAAAAATGAAGAAAAAGACTTACATTTTGGAAAATATGGAAAAAATGGAACAAACTCTATAATCTGAATGAATCTGTAAGCACCAGCAGACAATGTTTAACATCATTAATTGACAACAGCACCACTGGATTAGATGAACTCTTAAGAGAAGCAGGGAATGATGCTGCAGGACATGATGAATAGATTATCAGTCCAAAAGAACTTCTCACTGGTACAACACTGGTACAGAGCCAAAATGGTAGTGGAAACACTGAAGTCTTTAAATGCTTTTAGGGATTTTCAGAGCTCATGTCTGAGTGTGTCTCAATGAACAACTGTGAATTTGGCATAAAACTAAATAAAAGTGGAAAGAAAATAAAATTGGTCATGGGGTGAAAATTGTTGGTCTCATTGGTCGAGTACATCTATTGATACAATTACTGATCTAATGTGTGGAAATTTATTGTGCTCATTAATGTCCAGCAACTCAGTTGACACAGTTTATTGATGACTTCCAGAGGCAAAGAATATCAGAAAAAGTGGAATGAAGGAGTCCAACCCTTCCATTCCTTGTGTGAAGGAAGTCTGGTTTTAATTTAAGACAGAGACTAAAAGGGAAAAGGTGTAGATTCATGGTTTTGGGATCAGAACATCTGCCCAGCTGTGTATAGCTGAGGCTCCCAGCTCAACAACAGTGCCCCATTTAGACATGCTTTGGTCCCTCATGCTGGCTGTCAACCAGGTCTAGGTGGTTCCCAGCTCAAGTAGGGCAAAGTGTTCCTTCCCTGGAAGTGTCCAAGGCCAGGCTGGACAGGGCTTGGAGCAACCTGGTCTAGTGGAAGGTGTCCCTGTCCATGGCAGGGGTTTGGAACGAGATGACCTTTAAGGCCCCTTCCAACCCAAACTGTTCTGCGATCACTGAAGTTTCTATCATCCCAGTAGAGTCAATGCAGGAAATCATACAGAGCTCATTCAGGCGCTGTGATTTGCTCTTCTTTGATTGAGTCTGTGTTTATAGGCTACCTGAACAGCCTTTGTAAATATCTAAAGTAGGGAATCTGATTATGACACAACATTTCTACTCAAAGAAGCTGAATGGCCATTCTTATCACTAATCTTCCCTCTGCAAAGACTTTGTCAGCTGCTCTGCATTTATTGCAAAGCTCTGTATTATAAAAAATGTACATCATTGTCCTTTATTGATTTTTTATGGCCTTCTTGGTAACAAAATGAAGTAGTTTCTAATCTTGGCTGTGTTCAGATGATGCTTGCATTGGCACACTTTGTTTTTATGCAGACTGTGTATAAAGAAAGCATAAACTTCTTTGGAAAAATCTGTAAAGTGAAGGATAAAATTTCATCTCTGTGGGGGGAGGGGGAGAAGGGAGGGCAGGGTGATCTATCCCAACCAATTAGGAATACCCTGCAAATTAGGCAGACATCAGTTGCACAACTTCACCCATCCTCCCCAGCCATGCCCCTGGATAAAAGAGAGAGCCACAATGGTAGTTAAAACAATTATCATCCAATGGAGCTTGATTCTAAACTGCTCTGCTAGGAAGTGGCAAGGAGCATTCAGCTCCTGACGCAGCAAGCAATCGCTTTTTCTTGCCCTTGGGTAGAGAAGCTCCTGGCTTTTTAAGCAATTCTGTACCTCTGAACTAGTCCTTGCAGGGCTTTGGGGTATCATGCCAGTGGCACTGCATCCCATTATCATCATTGCATGTCACTGGAGGCAACAACAGGAAAGAGATGCAGAAAGGGCTGGGAATGAGAGGAGACATTAATAACAGTGCACTGCTCTGTGCTGACAAAAGGAGAAGGTATTGTGAGGGCTGCTGGAGAGGAGAAGGAAGGAGGAGAGGTGGAAACAAAAGGCATAAAAATGAGGTAATATAGGATAGAAGCAGTTATGCAATAACCTTGGGTAGAAAAGTAGTAGTAGCTAATAGCAGGCGTAATGGCAGGTCCAGTTTCTGTCAATTTTTGATGTTTGTCAAATCACTTAGGAGCAGGTTTGCAAAAAATTACCTGCACGTCTCAAAGACAGAGAAATTAAAAGTTGAGCTTCCAGAGGTTCCTAAGCAAACCAGGATTCTGTCCCAGTTTTGAGGGGAAGTAAAAACGGACACCATAGAAAGAAAAAGCAATGCATCTTTGCTGATCCGTTGAATTCTGCTACAATTTCTTTGCTTCTTGGCTTCCTTAACAGCCTTCCAAGGGCTTCCAACTGAGCAGGGCTCCAAGAGAGCTGGAAAGGGACTTTTAGCAAGGACATGTAGTAATAAGACAACAAGGGAATGTCTTTAAGCTGCAAGAGGGAGATTTAAATTGGTTATTAGGAAGAAATTCTTCCCTGTGAGGGTGGTGAGGTCCTGGCACAGGTTGCCCAGGGAAGCTTTTGACTCTCCACCCCTGGAAATGTTCAAGGCCAGGTTAGATGGGGCTTGGAGCAACCTGGGATAGTGGAAGGCACCCCTGCCCATGGCAGGGGGGATGGAACTGGATAGTCTATAAGGTCCCTTCCAAACCAAACCATTCCATGATTCTATTCTAGGCCAGCTGGCACAGTCTAACTGTATCTACCCTCTTAAATCCTCCTAAAAACTAAGCTTTAAACTCAAATCTAGACAGCTACATACAACCTTCTAAATTTGACTGCATAAACTGTAGGCTGACTCCCACCAACTGCCCTTGCTGATATTATTTCTGATATTATTGTACACTTTCTTTAAGAAAGGCCTCAATGCTAATAAACTGGAAAAAAAATCACCTAACAAATATCCATAATTTCTGACTGCATCCCAGATTTCTTTTGCACTAAGTCATCCAGCCTTCTCTCAATTTACTGTAACCACAGAGCCAAAAGTTGTAAGGCTTCTGTAGCATTCTTCAAAAATCCAAGTAAAAAACCAGAAACATGGAATGAGATTCACTTTCCACTACTTTCAGGATCTCATTGCAGTCATCTTCCCTATTCAGTTTTGGTTGTCAGTGAAGGTAGGGAAACTATTAAAATGCAAGTCATGTGATAAATTTTAGCTGTTTCTTAGACATAATTTGCACCCTCAACCAGTTTCTCTCCTTTGACTCAATGGGAATCCAGAAAGTCACCCCAGACACCAACAGTTGCACCATAGACTTCCAGTCTCACTCTGATGATTCTCACTTTGACTTTCAACCATCCAGCACTTTGCTGCTTTGTGACACACAAGGACTGTCTTATTTCCAAATCTTTGTTCTCATCATTGACCTCTACATATAAAATTGATTAATTTCCATCAGCCAGTTCCAATTATCTCCCAATTATAGGCAGCTCTTAGATATTTTAAATCAAAGAGGACCATTACGATGATTAGTCTAATTTCTGTCATTGCAGAGAAAGTAAATGTCATCCATTTTGTCCAGTTTTGAGTCCCATTAACTGCCCTTTCGGTTTGGGCAGCATCAATTTAGTAGTGGCTGCTGCCCAAACTGAACATCAGGGGCTATACAGGTCTGCTTTGCTTTCTGAATCTAAATCGCTTTCTGAATCTAAGTGGTCCATTATTCCCTCTCCAGACATCATGCATTCCCAGAGCTGGCAAAAATGTAAAATATTGAAAAATGGGTAATTTCTGACTGGAAGATGGGATCCTTGAAGATTCTTGATGTTGCAACAATGGCATTTCCAGCCTTTTTGAGAAGGCTGTTGAAATGCAAGTGTTCATCACTACATGGATATGAGCCTTGAACTCTGTTCTAGGTGAGATATTCAATATTTTGGTTACTGCATGGATCCTATTTGTTTTCTTTTCCATTGATGTGTCCTTGCAGAACAAAATGTTCCTTGCAAAGCCCTGGGAAAGCAATGGCTATTCTGTTTTTTTCTCCTAGTCTGAGATATTCTTATGAAATATAGAAGCTTGGGTGGGAGCAACCTTGTTGGTCTCCACAGCTCCTTGAGGACGGGAAGTGGAGAGGGCAGTGCTGATCTTCGCTGCCTGGTATGCAGTGATAGGACACATGGGAATGGTTCAAAGCTGCGCCAGGGGAGGTTTAGATTGACCACTGGGAGATTTTTCATTACCAAGAAGCTGCTCAGACACTGGAATAGGCTTTCTAGAGAGGTGGTTGATGTCCAAGGCCTGTCAGCATTTAAGAGGCATTTGGACAATTCCTTAACAGCATGTCTTGGTCACCCTTGAATTGGTCAGGCAGTTGGACCAGATGATCATTGTAGATCCCTTCCAACTGAAATAGTTCTATTCTATTCTGTTCTATTTTATTCTATTCCAACTTGGAGCTTTTGTTTTTAAATATGGACTAGCAGACCTGGAAAAGTTTGTGAGAATTAGTAACACATCCTTTTCTTCCCCATGACAGATTTTGGCAAGCACAGACACTATTTGGTACCTTTCATGTACTTAAAACCTCAAGGCAGAAGCACCGGGACAGCTCCGTGTAGGCCGTAGCCACCAATCAGCTCTGGCCAAAACAAAAATCTTAGGTAAAAATGAAGTCATTCCTGAATTTATTCCTGCCATGGACAATTTGCAACACAGACAAGGTCTTATTACCCAAAATCAGGATTACACCAGCAACCCAGAAGGTGTTGGATCACTTGGGATCAATTAAGGCTTCTACTGACGTTATCATTGCCTCCACCAAACTATCCTTAGCCCAACAGCAGACTCAGATGGGGACACAGATATTTAATCTCCAGGACATATCCCATCCACATGCCTGAGCAGACATTTAGGGAAGCTTCTCAAGAATATTTTTTCCATCACTATCATCAGCAGTTTTTTCCTTATGGATGTTTGCAATAAATAAATGCTTGGTACGGGTACACTTATAACACAACAGGGAGGAAGGAAGGATAGGGGGAGGGTTGTGTTCTCATTTCTTGGCAGATATAAAAACCCACCAAACTATTCATATTTAGTTCTGTTTAGAATAAATAAAAAACAAACAAACATCACAATGCACCCAAAGGCTTTGCATAGCTGGAAGCTTTATTGATTCATATACCACCCACATAATCTGCCAAAATGCACTACACTTTTTAATTTTTTTTATTTTTTTAAATCTTCTTCACAGGAAAGTCTAGCCCTCCAAGCTCAGTTATTCAAGGGAAAAGAATTAAATAAATCCTTTAAACGCTGCTAAGCCTACTCTGGGAAAGGCTTTTGGTTGTGGCTCAAAGGAAATGCATTCTCTTGTCCTGTGGGACTTGCATGAATTGTTGGGAGCATCATGCCCGGCCCATGGAAAAGAGATGACTTCTGCCTGTCATAGCTGTCAGAAAACTGAGGTTGTTAGGACAGAGTTCCTAGGAAGGGAAAAGTTCATACAAGGTCACTAAATTCCACTATAGTCCCTGGAAATCATGTCATCCCCAAATGCTGACAGTTATATGGAAAATGCAGCCTGGTCTTTTGAAAAAAATTGCTCAGACTTCCATTTTGAGTGGGAACAGGAAGAGGAAAGATCCCTGCAGATGTGCTGTGTGTGGCAGCATGGAAGCCTTCAGGGGGTCTCAGTGTGAAGAATGGTGGAAGTGAGATTAAGTATGGGAAGTTGCAGGATTTGCTCAAATCAAATGTGGTTTTCTGGTGTGGTCAAGTGTGGTGTTAGCTAAGTTCAAAGTGTCCACCCAACTCTTGGGATTGCTCTATTCCTGGGAAAAATTGGCACAAAAGAGTTTTCACGTACATAATTTTTTGTTTATTTTTCCAAAACTGGATGGATGAATCTAGACAATTTTCTGGGACTAATCCCTAGTGCTTGGTCACGAGCAGCATCTGAGAGATCTTTCACAGGCTGATTTTGTTGCATGTGAAAAAACGCCATGCCATGCCACCCAAACATTTAGGAATGTGTGCAATTTAATTCCAGTGCCAGCATTTCCATAAGGCATAACAGAAAAAATGGGAGGGATTTGACTTGTCATTTGATGCCCCATTCCTGGAAACGTTCAAGGCCGGGTTGGATGAGGCTTGGAGCAACCTGGTCTAGTAGACAGTGTCCCTGCCCATGGCAGGACGTTGGAATGAGACGATCGATAGTGTCCCTTCAAACCCAAACCAATTTGTGATTCTATGTTTCTATGACGCTACTGACAGCAGAATTCTTTTTCCGTTCCTGCACACAGGAATAAAGTCCTACCTGGTGAGAAACAGGAAGAGCTTTGGTTCGCTTTCCTGCAGTTAAAAAGTTAAGACTAAAGTAGAAAAAAACTGAGATCACTCAAATCCAAGCCACATGTGTTAAACAGGAGATCATCCTTCAGAGTGGCTAAATTAGCTCGTCAATAAGATGCTCGAAGGGCAAGATTTCATACTTGCAGACGGTTGCCAGCAAAATATAAAAGCGAACGAGGCATTTATGGAATTGTATATTTCTTGGATGGCAGCTTAAAAATTAGACTTAATTGAAGGCTAAAAAGAAAGCATTTTCATTGTTGGGAATGAAGGGTTTAAAAAAGAATTAAAGAAATTTTCAACTTGGGTGTAGGGCATAATTACAAAAACATTAAAGCAAATAATTGGTAGCACTGTAATTTTTTCCTCCCCAGGTAACTACCATATGTATTACACAGTGAATCATTGACTCTGTCCCTCCTATCATTAATTACTGTGATGCATAAATAATTGGAAAATTATATGTTCCAAAAATGATTTAGTAATACATTTTATGCATCTAATAAGCACAGGCTTTTAATCATCACTAGACATGTTATGATAAATTTTGCTCTCCGTCTCAACTCTTCTGTTATCTCTCACTTATACGGCTGCCATCTCCTTGCATGCAAATACCACTAAGCCACTTGACATCACATACTTCCCAGTGGATGCTTTTTACTGGGCTTTATTCTGCTCAACATTTTTGGTGTTGCTATTTTGGCTTGAAATTCATTTAAGGGTATTCTTAGCCTTAACATTAAACTATTTATCCCCAAACCATAAACTATTGTTTAATTTAAATGGAAATATCTTAATCTGGTTTTTTTTCCCATCCTTTTAAAACAATCTGTACCTTTTGTTTTGCTCAGCGGGGATATTTCAAAGCCGCTGCTGTAGATTGAACTGAAATAACTGAAAATCTACTCTTTTTAATTAGAAACAGCAAAACATATTTTAACATGTGCTGATCATCATGGTACGTGTTATTTCCTTTCTTCAGGTTTAACACATTATGTTTGACACTCCATCATCAAGTTATATGACTCAACACCTTAAGGAACGACTCAGCCTGGAAAAGCACAAGAACCACTGATATGTCAAGATGTTATTTCAAGTTCAACCCAAGCAACACAACCTGTCAAAACTGTTCAAATTAAATTTGCCACTCTGCAGCTAATCATTCATGCTTACTTTTAGTGCTGTTTACAGTTGTATTGCTCACAGAACCTGCAGCTCTTGCACACAACACAGAAATTGGGGTTTGTGACTGGCTAAGTGAAGTTGACAATTAAATGGTTTGGTTCGTTAAACTGTCTTCAAATAAGCACAGAGTTCATAGTAATTTCATAAAATCATAGAATATCCAGAGTTTTATCCAATTGTATTTCAGATAGACACTTTCAAACCAATTGAGTTTACAAACTAGTAAAAATGTTTATTTCTAAGCCAAGAAAAACACAGTAGGATCTGTCTTTTGAGAGCTTCTCTTGAATCTTCTAACTCTCTTTTTTCATGTAAATGAATAAACATAGGTGTTTCCCATTTGTTCACATCTACTGGACGGACAACTGAAGGATGTCTCAAGCTCCAAAGATCTTAGATGTGAGAATGTTGATAATAGATCAAGCCTGGGTTTCTGCATAGCTCATGTTGATGAAGCACCAGGAGTAACCAAACACAAGACATGGTCTTTACTGATTCACTGAACATGAAAATTATTAAGGGTATGTGACACCCTTTCAAACAAACTGGTGCCTTTGTGAAGCTGAAGACGTTGCAAATGTTGGATCAGATTCAGAGACTAAACTGAGAGGGGATTCAGTCTATCTCAGCATATGAAATAGAATGGTTTGGGTTGGAAGAGACTTTTCAGACCTTCCAGTTCCAACTCCCTGCCATGGGCAGGGACACCTTCCACTAGCTCAGGTTGCTCCAAGCCCTGTTCAACCTGGCCTTGGACACTTCCAGGGATGGGGCACCCACAGTTTCTCTGGGCAACCTGTGCCAGGACTTCCCCACCCTCACAGGGAAGAATTCCCTCCCAATATCTAACCTAAACCTGCCCTCCTTCAGTTTAAATGCCATATCGCATACTTACTCCATGTATGTAAAGGGTGACTACCGTCTTGGTATCTCGTGCAAGCCAGGGACTGGCTACAGGGAGGCTTTTCTTTTAGATGATCACCTGGTTGCAAAGTTGAATTCTGAATTCCTGTTTAAAATCTCGTCCCTGTTCGGAGAAGGAGATGCTGCACCTGGAATCTCAGCTCTACCCATTTGGAAATTTTCACATGCTTCAAGTAGCCCCTTTTGATTCAGCCAAACTTCTTCTGCTGCCCCCAGACAAAGGGCTTGTGAAGGATGAGTGCTAGGAGCTCTGGGGCGGGGGAGGGATTCCAGGAAAGTCTTTGTACAAAATAACATGTCCTGACCTTATGGAAGTAATTCATAGATGGAAATCTGGATTGCTTTTGGAAGGAAAGGCTCAGCCACTGAAGTCAATGAGAAAAATCAGTGCCAAGAGTTCCTGTGCCTGCAGAAAATGTATGCAAGGAAAGGAGCATAAAGTTGTCTTGTTAATTTGGTTGTGACCCCAGTCATGATGGAAAACACTGAAGGAATTCAGGGGTCTTATTCACAACAAAGTGCATCAACATTTGAAATAATCTCTAGCAAAAACATGATAGAAGAAAGTTTGACTTAACTATGACAACTATAACAACATTGACCCTCCCTTCATTGAAAACAGCCTTGAAAACAGGTGCTGGAGAGGTGTGGAGCATTGAAGGTGGAAATTCAAGAACTGAAATCCCTTCCCCATTTCCCCCACACAACAACCTGCTTTGGCTCTCAGGTGCAAATCCCTCAAAGCAGCTTGTGTTCCATGTGAAAGAGGCGCAGTGTTTGTGACAACATCCTCTCCATTCCATATCCATCAGACAGGAGTGTGATATGATGAACAGGTACAGCAGGTGCCTAACTGCCCTGTCTCCCTTTTAGGTTTAGTTAGCTTAAAATAAATTAATTTCTGCTTGCAATATGCATAGCTGTTCAACTTCTACCTAAATTAGCCATCTGAGGAATTTCTGAGAAGGAACCTGAGCTTTCAGCCTATTTATATAATTGTTTGAATACCGGGTCCTGTTCTACAACCTGGAGGACATCTGGCATAATCTGGCTACCTCCATACTATTAAAGTCTTCCTAGTCTCCAAAATGGTTGTTTGCATTTAAGCTGCTTATCACAAAAAGACTGCAGAGCCCACTGAGTGGTGTTGGAAGCCAAAAGATTTGCAAGGAAGCCTTTAATAATTTAGAAGCATGGGCTGCCCAGAGAAGCTGTGGCTGCACCATTCCTGAAAATGTTCAAGGCCAGGTTAGACGGGGCTTGGAGCAATCTGGGGTAGTGGAAGGTGTCCCTGCCCATGGCAGGGGATGGAACTGGATGATCCTTAAGATCTCTTCCAACCCAATTCATTCCATGGTTCTATGATTCCATGGAAGAGTTCAAGAGTCCATGCCCATGCTCTGCCACTACTTACTTTACTAGTCCAGACTACAGAGGACTGGAATCTCAATAGAAGGGAATAAAAGGAGGCAATACCGGGTTAGTGATATTTTTGAGGGAGTTCCAGGTCTGGAAAGGTTAATATGCCTACTGGATATTGCCTACGACCACAGGAAAATAGTAAGGAAGGAGAAAAAGGGTCTACAATACAGCTGTTCTCATGTCCTTAATAGCAGTAAAATACGTTGGAAAATTGCTCCCAGATAGGTGGGAGAAAACATCTTATCATCAGAGACTTGAAGAGCCCAGACTTATCAAAAAGAAAATGAAGACACAGCAGCACTACTTTTTCAAGGAGAAACTACCCTGAACTAACAGGCTGTTTAATCAGGCAGGTAAAGGCATAACAAAATCCAATGGCTGAAAGCTGGAAGCAGAGAAATTCGAATGAAGAATTAGACACACATTTTAAACTGTGAGGGCAGTGTGGAACTGGAACACATTACCAGGGCAAGGGATGGAGTTCCCAACATTCAGTGACTTCAGATCAGGTGTAGATAACCTTCTTCAGGAACTTTAACCAAGACACTGAACTGAAAACAGAGGGAAATATTAAGGCCTTTCCAAAGTGTTTAATGTAATGAGAGTGGATTAGACAACACATCTTCATGGCATGAAGATCTGCAAATTCTTCACTCTTATCCCAGTGGGATAAAAGTATGAAAGTGGGCTTCAGCAGCCTTGGTGAGATGGGTAGGACAGAGCCAAGGAAGGAGGGGTTTAGGGGAAAGGAAAAGATAGGATCGCAGGCACAGGCTTTATGCCCTTCGCTCTCACCCAATCCATTTAAAAATGAGGAAAAGCCAAGGACCTCCGCCAGTAGGCCCTACAGATGCAATCTCCTTGTGATCAAGGAGCTAAGGGAACTCAAGAGCATGGATGTGGGCCATCCTGTGCCAGCTGGCCTTGGCGACAGGGAATTAGTTTAAGCATATTTAATTTACTGGTGTGGACATAATTCTTGTTTCCCTAAGCCAGGCTGGTTACCCAAGAAGATACAAACTGGTGTGAGTTAACTTATAGTAGTCCTCACAGTACTCAGGGAAAGATAGAGGATTGAAAATAATGTCTAGGGATTTAGCTTTTGTTTAATATTTTCCCTAGACCTCTGGAGATAGTCACTATGCTGTAGTGTTTTTCTGTGGATCCACTGAAACAGAAATCTCACGCATTTTCCACCTGGAAAAAGAAAAGTATAACTATTGCAAGACCTTTTCCCAAGGTGACACCGTAGTAAAACCAGGGAGGAAACCCAAGATTCATTTCTTTCAAGTCAGGTGCTCTCTTACTTGGAGTTATCCTCATCTGTGCTCATCCATGTGAGAGAAGGAGGTGATCCACAGGGACTGTTCATGTGAGGTAGGGCCATATTACTGAACTTTCCCTTTGAGAGACTTTCTGCTTCTTTCCCTCCCTTCCCCAAATCAAATCCATTTACTCCTTTCAGGCAGGGATAGAGTCTCCAGTGTCACGTTAGACAGAGTTTTCATTGACCAGCAGCCAATATATGAAGCCAGTATATATTGTTTCAATGAGTCTGTCTAAATGACCTCAAGGAATGGATTTCAGGTCATATCATGGACTGGCACTATCCAAACAAGACAGATCAAGACAAGGTTTTTGGTGTGTCAGATGTGGTTTTAATTTAGATTGAGACATGACAACTTGTCAAAGGAATGCCATCAAACATTAGTGTTTCTTTTCTTGATAATACAATACTGTGTGTTTCTATCAGAGGGCTTGTATAAAACAAGAACCAACCCCCAACTTTATCTTGAGCCTTTGTTGAAAAGAGAATGCAAAAGTGTTCCTTCTTGTGCTCAGAGTAAGATTGACTTACTTGCAGTGAATATGAAAATGACCCATTGTGTTTTCGAGGAGAAAACAAGAAAAAATTGATGGCGTATTTATCATCTTTCACTTACAGATATTTGAACCCAAACTCTCCAAATTATTGTGTAATCAATGAGCCATGAAGTCACCCATCATAAGATAATCCTCACTCTTTCTTGTGTAAGATTTCAAAACAATAGTTGTTCACTTATGACATTCATAGAATTGCACATTGGATAAATTTGTCCACTTCCCAAAGAATTAGGTGTTTAATGCAATCTCACTGAAAGCCCCAAACAAGTAGCTACTGAGTCCCTCTCAGATGAGGTACTGAGAACCATTTTGCTGAACTACTACTGTGTAACAACCTGTTTAACTGAAACTCCTTCTCCATAACAGCACACAGGCTAATTTCAGTCATGACCATTCCAAGCTGACTTTCCCAGCCAACCGTGAGAGAAGGGCTGTAAGAGGCTGGAGAGAGGGACTTTTGACAAGGGCATGTTATGATAGTTCAAGGGAAACGGCTTCAAACTCTCAGAGGGCAGGGTTAGGTTAGATTTTAGGAAGAAATTCTTCCCTGTGAGGATGGTGAGACCCTGTCACAGGTTGTCCAGAGAAGCTGTGGCTGCCTTATCTCTGGAAGTGTTCAAGGCCAGGTTGAATGGGGCTTGGAGCAACCTGGGCTAGTGGAAGGTGTCCCTGTCCATGGCAGGAGGATGGAATGAGATGGTTTTTAAGGTCCCTTCCAACCCAGAGCATTCTGTGATTCTATGATTCCATGATACACTTGTCTCAGAGAAACCACTCTCTGTGGTGCTTCAGAGAATTTTTCGTGTCAGCTCACAAAGCTGCTGCTTTTAGGTCACACTCTGGAGAACATTGTTTTTATCTCTGGAGTTCACCAATTTGATCCTCAAAGGCTGGCACAGTCTTTCATAAATTAAGGAAAATAAGAGAGGATAGGCTTTGGAAAACTGTTGTGGAGATCCAAGCGGTCTCCGTGACAACACTGGGCTTGGCATCTGCTCCTCTTTATGGAGCAGCAATTCAACCTTCATTGGCAATCTCGTGTGTCCCACTACGAGACCTCTGTCCATGTCTCTTCGATTATCTTATATCAACTGCTTGATAGTTTTCTATGATCGTTTGTCTCTTTATATGATCTTGCATAACAGAGGCATTTGCTCACTGCACAAATCCCCTGGATCCCTAAAGAAGATAACTGAGGAAAGCTCACACTTCAGAAGAGGAAGTCCCACTTCCCAGCAATGCCCTACATCCCACACATCTTGCTTAAACTGCCACATTTATTTGCGCATTTTCCCCCAAAAAAACTTCTATCAGGAGCTAAAAACTCTTTCCTTAGAAACTAAGCCTGCATCACCGTAGAATCAGAGAATCATTTAGGTTGGAAAAGAGCTCCAAGATAATTGAGTCCAACCATTTACCTGGCACTGCCAGGTCCACCACTAAACCTGATTCCATAGCAAGTTGTTTCCATAATAATAATTTTTTAAAAAGTGAGGAAATCTCTGAAGTGACTCAGATCTTTGGGAGATCGATATTTTCTTAAAAAAACAAAAATCTTGAATGGGGAAACGGTTAGCCAAAAAATGAGAAACCAGAAGGAAGGCAAGAGATTGAAAAGATAATGTGGTGAATTTCTGGCACTTGATGGTTATTGATGAGTTAGGGACAGATTTGCCTTTTCTATCTTCCTGTTGCAGTGCACCTAATTTCATGTTTATTGGGAATCTTCCAAAACACATTATTTATGAGACATGGACTAACAGACTTGGTAGCATTTACATGCAGCCAGGTGGGTGAGCCTGGTCCCACTTTCCCCAGCTGGAGAACTCCTCATCCCTGACGTCTTCCCTTCCCTACCCCATCCTGCCTTCCCTGCATCACATCTTTGTGTATGAACAAAAAAGCAACTCTGTTTTGCTATCAGCTCACCTGTGAATGGGTAAATTGGGAGGTTTCCCTTCATCACTTTAGGTAAAGGTTTGCTGAAAAATTTATCTCTGACCACAGGCCAGGTCTGCAGCCTCCCAAGTGGGAGAAACCGTCAGCTAATTTGAATTTGTCAGAGCGGAGCTGTCTGGATGCTTTTATAGCTAGGGAGGACAAAGTAATGATTTTTTTATTTTTCTTTTACTGTAAGCAGGCAAATATATTAAATAAAATTTGGTTTCTCAAACAGTGCCTGTGAATGAGTTTTTCTGTGCTGTTACAGGAGCTGGAATTGTCAAGCATTAATTCACAGCTAATATTTTGAAGCAGGAGGTTTTTCAAACTGAGCTGTATTGCTTGCAGGTCAAACTTAACCCCCTGAGATTTAATTTTCTTTTTTCTCTTTTTCTTTTCCTTTTTTCTTTCTCTTTTCCTTTCTTTCCTTTATCCCTTCTTCCTCTTCTTCCTCCTCTTTCTCTTCTTCTTCTTCTTCTTCTTCTTTTTCTTTCTTTTTCTTTTCCTTTTTCTTTTTCCCTTTCATTGTTTGCTTTTCTTTTCCCTTCCTTTCTTTTTGTTTTCCTTTCCCTTTAATTTTTCCTTTTTTTTCTCTTCTTTCTCCTTTTTCTCTGCTTTTTAAAATTCCCTGGAGGTATTAAAAAAATATGTGGATGTGGCACTAGGGGACACAGTTCAGTGTGGTCTTGGCAGTGCTGGGTTAATGGTTGGACTCAATGATCTTTGAGGGCTTTTCCAATCTTAATGACTCTATGTCTTTATTCTTTTAAAAGGAACATAAATTCTTTAGCATACACAGACCCGACATGCCTTGAAAATGTCTGTGTTTTTATCATTTATGTTGATTAAAACTGTAAGGATGGGATGAATAAATATATATGACAGTCTGAAGAAAAATATGAAAAATTATTCCAAAAGGCAAATGGAAGTTTTCAGGAATTCCCTACAGTTTTGGAGGTGGGGAACTTATTTTTTTATATTTTTTCCCCCAGCTCAGTTCACCATCTCTTGCCTGAACTGTAACTATTAGAAGTTTCAAAAGCCATAATAAAGAAGCTCAGATAGAACCTGCTAGAAGATTAACTACAAACTTCTTCCAACACCTTCACGGAAAAATCCATTTTGGTGAACCCTGTGGGTTTACAAGCCATTGAAGTGCTCTTGACCCAAGAGGAGAGGAACCACTCAGCATCCATGTTGTACCCAGCACCTGTTGCAGGATCAGTGCTGTTCACACCTGAGGCTGAGTGGTGAGACAGGAGACCGTATAAAATCCTGGAATCAAAGAGTGGGTTGGGTTAGAAGGGACCTTAAAGATCCTTTAGTTCCAACCCCCGGCCACGGGCAGGGACACCTTTCCCTATCCCAGATTGCTCAGGGCCAATCCACTGTGGTGCTGAAAGTTTCCTATCCCACCAGCAGAAGTTGTAACGTGTATTATCTCACAGGTACTTGGTGACATGGCTTCTGGCTCCTGGCTCCTCATCGTCTTCAGAAAATACCACTTTCCAATTCTTTAATTAATTAATTCCAACTAGCAACCAGTTTATTGGTGAACTGAGAGATAGAAAACATGTATTCACCAAATATCTCCTCACTTATGAGCCACAACACTGATGGAAGCATCACAAGATTCAAAAAAAACCAAACCAAAACAAAAAACCCACAAAAATGCCTAAACCAATCATCCAACAAAAAAATCTTTTTTTTCTATTGTTTTTTAAGTAATCTTAAAAATGTCTTTTTTTCCTAGGTATTGCTCTCTATGTTGAAGCTGAATATAATGAAGTACTTAAGCATTTGCTTAACTTGAATCATATGAGAAGTTTCACTGATGGCAATAAGTCACAAAGTCAACACTTGTGAGAAGAAGTCACTGGACAGAAGCTACTTCTACCAAGGGCAAATCTGATTTTGATAGAAAGAAACAGGCAATTTTACAGCAACAACAAAAAAAGTGAGCTGAAGAAATTGAGCATTTGTCTAAGATGCTGTTTTATGTGACCACTCTAAGAAGTGAGACTGTGGTAAAACATTTTAAAGAAAAAAAAAATCAAACCAAGAAATAAAAGTCTTCAAATATTCAGGAAATTGTTTTGCTTTGTGAGAATGAGTGATTAAAATATTTGACTAAATAATTGATGCGATTTTCTTTGATGTGGCAACATTGTGCCCTTACTGCTTGAATTCTTACTGCACAGGAGAGTCTAAAGGATATATTAGTTAAAATTTGTAAAGATAAAAGCTCTGTGTAAGTGTGATTAACACAGTTTCAGCTGAGGAAACACACTTTCCTTCCTCTGCTCTTGCCTAATCTGATTCTTTTTTTAAATCTCTTTAGAAAAATCAAAATAAAAATTAATATTAAAAGAGAGTTCCATGGATGATTTATCTGTTGTGGTGGAAGTCCATCCAATTCGTTTTTGTATGTTTTTGTCACTAAATATGTGTTTATCTTTCAAAAGAGACTGTTTATTAACACGATACTGAATTAGTTTTTATCACAATTAGATTCTAGGTGGCTAAAGACACAAAAAAGAGGTGCACTGAATATTTGTTGTTTGAAAGGGTACCAAAAGAAAACAGCTCATACTAAGAAATGTGTCATACAGACTATTTCACCTCCAGTGTTTGTGATTAGGGTTCTAATGCTGTACTGCTTTTAAGCGTGACAATTGCATTTCTACATTGAAGTGACTTTAGTCAATGAAGAGAAAAAGGAAAAAAAAATAAAACAAAACAACAAACCACCAACAAAATAGCCTGATTATTTAACAAGAGAAAAATGAAAATAATCAGCTCCATCTCCAGAAAGAAAAAAGACACACAGGCAAACAGAGCCTTGTACTGGAAATGCAAGCTTTTATTATTATTATTTTTAAATAACAAACAAAATAGCAAAACATTTCTTTCTCCATCAAAAAACACTGACTTTGATCCCCAGTACAGTCATTGAGTGGAAAATTGAACCACACTATAATTGCTTTCCCTGTGACCGATAAAGTGGTGTAACAAATTTTGTGTTTGAATGATAAAATCAGCAATTGGCCCCCAGCAATTCCTTCAACCATTCCTCCAAGGACACCAGCGTCCCATCAGGCTCCAGGGCTAGAGCAAAGGCTGAAGAACTGTAAATCTACTCCAAGTTGTTGTTGTTGGAGATTTGCTTTCTCTGATGCTTCCTTTTTTTTTTTTTTTTTAAATAGGATACTATGTGAAAAGCTTTTATGTATTTATTTGCTTGATTTTAAAATGACTGGGGTAAGTACTTCTAGATCACCGAAAAAAAATATAAATAAAATCAAAGAATCAGATGGAAGCTTATTGTAGCTATATAAACTAAAACTATCCCAAATAAAATATATTTTACTCCAGAGTAAAATCTGGTTAAAAGGAGAAAATTGCTTTCCTCATAAGCACAGATAAGTCCCAGAGCTTGTAGATGCAGAAAACACCTAAGAAAAATTTTCTCCCAAGGAAGGGAGGAGGGTTATATTTTAAGCTCATTTTGATGAGGTTTTAAGGTAAGAGGTAAATCTTTATCTCTTAACCACTGAAGTAGCAATTAAAGGAGTTAGAAACAAATGGAAAATTTAGATGCAAAGAAACATTTATATTTAACTCTATTTATTTGTAAGTTTAATTAAAGAAAAGGAAGTGTGAACTTAGTGTTATTTTAATTTACACTTTAAGCTGATTATAGACTTAGAAACCTCACATTAGTTCCCTGTTTTAAAAGTTATTCTTCTTTGTTTACTTTTCTTACATGGCAAATAGGATTTTTAGTGGAAATCTCCAAAGGTGCCTCTAGCTTCTCTCTTGGAAATTCCCAGGAGCTCTACCCCAGGTGGTGCCTTACTGGGAAGTGCCCAACAACCTCTGCAGGTCTGGGTGTCCTGGAATGAATGAATTTCACTTTCTCCTGGCACAGTCACCCTAATTTACAGTCACCCACCCTCTTGCAATTGTGTGAATAGATGGAAATGAATAAATTATTTCCTTTCTCCCTCTCTGTTATTCCAGAGGTTTTTAAGATATTTTTATATCTCATGCTATTTTTATAGCTTCTTCTTTACCCATCCCTACTGAAAGTGTCAGGTTGCTACCTCATGTGAACTAAAGGTGTAGAGGTGAGTGCTCAGCTGGTGGAAACTGTCACTGCTTCTGGTTTCCTTGGTGACAAAAGAGAGAGGCAATATCCCTTTCCTCATTTGCCTCAGTTTAGGTCATACATTGGATTATTTAGCATTCCTACTGTTAAGATAAAATAATGATCAGGAAGCCACCTTGAGATTAAATGTGAGATGTCTTCACTTTGAAATAAAGAAATTAATACCAAAACTTAATGCAAATTAATGCAAACGATGCACATGACTAATACCATGTCCTGCTGTCTTTATGTCCCTTGCTGTCATTTCACTGGTATGGTTTACAACACAACGTACAAATAGTTTTAATGGTAGAGCTGGTGGTAGGCAGGAGAGTAGATGGCAACAGGAGAAAGATGGGAATGAGCAATCAGGTTCAGGATCTGAGACTGGATTGCTGTGAAAAGGGAAAAGAAATACACAAAAAATTTAGAATAAGCTGTAGCCTTAGATCATAAATATGAGCTTTGAAATGATTAAAATTTAAATTCTGACTATATCTATAATAGCTAATTAAATAGTTATGGGCTGCAGGCATAGGGACTAAATATTGTAATAGTCCTGGTGTGATGCTTGTAGTATTGCCCTTGATGTTATCCCAACACAGTCTGGGACTTAGCATGGTCCAGAGACCGTTCCCAATAAGTATTTTGGATGCAGCCACTCAGTCTTGGAGGCCCACAGTTTAATACTATGGACATAGACCCTTCTGCACCACCTGACTCTAGTGTGAAAGAGACCTGGCACTGTTTAATATATTAATACAGTACTAGTTGTTCCCCACATTTATTAAACAGAAATAATTGTCATTCCACATCATCTGCACAGGCAGAATATAAGAGGGAGCCTCCTTCTCTATCTAAAGCAAATCTGCTGGGATCTGTGAAGGCTGGTTCCCACTCAGGTGTACTGGTTTCAGAGTGTATTTGGCTGACCATCAAGCGAGATCCATGAAATTTTAAAGGTCTTTGGAAAAAAACGTTATTTAAGATCAGATTGTTTCACTGATCCAGGGTTAGATATCAACCCTTCCAGCAGCTGATGTGACAGGGTGGAAGGGGTGCTAATCACCAGGGAAAGGAGAGACTGCAATGAGTCTCTATCAATGACATCTGGGAGTGGAAATGTCTTGAACTGGCTCTGGTGGGGTGGGATTTGCCCTGTGGAGCTGTGAGTGCAGGCATGTGGAGCCAAGCCTTTGCTCTCTGCCGTGCCCTCCCTCCTGCCTCGCGTGGCTGCTGGGATGTGGAGCAGCCGTACGTTGCTGTCGGATGTCCTGGGGTCCCCCTTGGTGCTCAGTGGCGGGTGACTGGGCAGTGTTACCAGGTACATATGAGTCCATTCCACACGCCTTCTCCCACATCTTTCTCCCCATATACAAGACAAAATGGTTACCTGTCGCACAAATGAAGGCCACTTCTTAAACCTCGTGTCATCAACAAGGAAGGGTCATAAAACAAGACATTTATCACCTGGCAGAATCCTTTGAATCATTTAGCTTTCCATGTTGGCACCCCCTTTTCCCACTACATCATTACAGTCTCCCTCTGACTCTAGGAGCACATCAAATAGTGGGAAGCACCTCCTGTGGGCCACTGGGCACCATAACAAACGGAGGAATTATGAAACAGGAGGAGGCTTGTGGCACCACAGTCATAAATGGTTCACACAGTTGAGATTTTGAAGCAAAAACTGTGCATCCTGTCCAGCACACATGGATCAGCAATCACAGCTTTGCCTGCTTCTAAGGGCAACATAGTGAAGAAATGTCCAGTATAAATCTCTAGTATAAATAATGACATCCATTTTTGTCTTTCTCTAATGGTTTTGTGAAGTCAATAATAAAACCAGTTACCACTGTGTAGTAGTATGCTGGAAACCAACGCCAGCACTCTAAAGGTGACCATGTGCATTGCCCCATAGAAGTGTTTTCTCCTCTGAAAAGAGTTGAGACATAAAGTTATGTGGCTTCAGCCCAGGTGGCTATCCCTGGGGGGAAGCACAGCCCATGGAGAACCACACCCCACATGAAAGGCTCTCCTGTGAACTCTGGAAATCCGCAGTTAAATGGAATGTCACAGGCTGATCCAAGGAGGCTCCTGCTGCTGCTTTGTGAGGTAGGACAGAGAGAGTCCATCTTTAAGGGTGACAGTGACATTGGCCCACTTTCTTTTGGGCAAGATGGGTGCAATCTGTGGCAGCCACTTCCATGGCCTGATTCAATTTCTGGCTGCTTTGGGCAGTCCTGATTTGAACTATTGCAAGCACAATTAGATGGAATCAGGAAACACTGCAGGTGTTAACTTTGCAGAGCAGGCTTGTACAAAAAACACATTGGAGGATTTTATGTATTGATTAAGTGGAGTAATATTAATATATCTTTTGCCTCCAGTCAGTTTCCCTCTCTTCAGAACATCCCCAGTTGGGAACCAAGATATTTTCCCTTATTCCAGCTGAATACTAATGCCCTAAACTTTGGTGTGACTGTTTGACCTGTGCCTCTTCTTTCTCCTGTATTTTATTTTATATTATTTATTTTGTTTTATCTAGTTCTCCAGAGATAACAATTTCACTGTTTTTTTTCCATCCTCTCTCTCACGTGTCCTCCCATCCCACCACTGACGCAGCGACTGATGGTAGGCAGCTCTGTCTCCCTTGACCTCGTCAACATCAGAAAGCATTTTCAAATCTCAGTCATCTCTGACAGCCTTTGAGCAGAGAAATGAGACAGTCTCCCTGACACAAAGGCTTCTGGCCTGGGGTAAAAAAACTCCTTTTGAAACAACAACAACAAAAAAAATTCCCTCCGAACACTCCACACACCACACAGCTTTTCATTCATCTTGCTCTGCAGCCCCTCTACACCGTATTAGTTTTCACGGATTACAGTTTTTCTGTTTATTGTTGGCCAACCACCACACCTAAGATACTTTGCTGTTCTATTCTGCAGTTTTGCAGTAAAGAAAGGCACCAGATTTTACACAGAGCAATTGCAATGCCTGGGTCTATGTTGCTAATTTGCCCTAGGGCTGGTTTCAAAGGCTACTTCTGCATACAGGGACTGATATAAGCATATCCTGAAGAAGCATGGGAACAGACAGATTTCTTTTAGATGGAGGAACTGAGGCACTGGAGAGGTTGTGAGCTGGTCAAATCTCCTCTTTCCAGTCTACTATTTCTGTTTTGTGAGACCACGTGGAGTACAAGCCTCTTATAAACATATTAACTCTCCAGCACCTTAGGACAACACCCACAGTCAAGTTAATGTCCTACTTTTCCACTTCCCACTCACTCTAATGGAAAGCTGCTTGCCTGGATGCAAAATTCATCACTTAGCATTCCAAAATATACCCCTATGAATTTCATTGTTATTGATGCCTGGCTTCATAGAGATGGAAATTATGGGCGCACGAGTAGGGAGGGGAAGGCAAGTGAATGTATTAAGTCCCTCAACGCTGGCTGAGATGGGACAGCTCAGTTGTTGATTCCCACAGCCCCCAACCTCCTGCAGTAATGTGGAACTATTGTTCCATGCTTTTTATCAAAACAGACATGTTTTCTGGGGTTTTGCATCTTGCCACATTGAAGGGACAGATGTTTTTGCTCGTAATGTGAAAGAATTTCCTTCTATTCTTCTCGACAGTGTTCCATGAAGATTTGTGCTGCTTCTCAGACCTTCTGCCGAGCTGCCTCCACCCACAAATCCACCCTGGCTTTGCATTTGAAGTGTTTAGGCAGTCATCAGCTCCCCAAAGCAGCCCAGGCAAATTGAAGGGGGGATCTGAAGATCTCTCAGTAAGAGAACAGCCCCTTGATGTTCTTTCTGTTGCACCAATTGTTTATGACACGAGCACTGAGGGAAAATACCGTGATCCTGATTCCTTATGTTTTCGTTGTGTTGGGCTCAGATCTGTTCTGATAAGACCAACAGCAGCATTTGCCTCCATTGTTAATCCAGTCAGACTGCTGGGGAGCAAACCCAGGGGGTTGAAGCACAGGGAAAAGCACTTCTGGCGTGGTGTGGCACACGGCAGAGCTAAGCTGCTGCACCACATGTGAGGGGACTGCAAGGGCTGGCTCTAATCCCCAGCTGTGACTTGTGATTGCTTTCTCATTAAGGGCTGCAAGCCCATCAGATTTGGGTGAATAGCTACAGATAAATGTCTAGAAAGTCTCACCTTCCTCGAGAATGTGCACATCTTTATTAGAAAAGAAGGAATCTTTGCTGAGGGAAGAAGTGGAAAGTCCTGCTCAAAAGGAACTGGGAAATTTGTGTCATAGATGGGACCAATCAGACTTCCCTTGTCAATGTTTCTATTTTTCACAATCAAATAATAAATAACAATTATTACAGAGTCCCCCATGGTGTTTTTTTTTCCTCTTCTGTCTCCTCCCATTTATCGTAAAGGAAGACTATCAATATTTATGGATCTTGTATTGTTAATGGTGAGTTTGGATTTTGATTCATAGAGATGGATCAACCTTTATTTCTGGCACTGTTTTCATGGAATGCTACGTGCCAAGATTTCTAGATAAGTGCTTATAAAACAGAAATAAAAGAAATAAACACTAGTTTAGCTGCAATAGCACAATTTGCACATTTTCAAGACTTTATCTGATAAAGAAATGAAAACTCAGTTTAATGTCAAACACTGGGAGATTTTTCTTCTTGTCTAAAGAAGAAAAAATTATAAAAAGGAGGGAAGAAGAAAAAAGAATTCTGAAAGTTGGAAAGGGACATTTTTTGTTACACCCGGCTTTCGTTAATCAGCAAAAGTATGTTTTTTTATATAAAATGTGATTTATTTTACCGACCAATGCCTCAAGAGAAAGACAAGGTCTTCTAACAATTCCAAAGATTTAGTTTCAGAACAAACCTTTGGGCATACAAACTCATCTTCATATTTTCATTGTCAGCTTTCCTCTACTGTCTGGAAATCTGATAGCAAAGAGAATTCCAGCGGCCAAACAACCAGAAATTACTTGTCAGGTATTTACAACTTCACATTTTCATCATTCCTTGATGAGAAGATTGTTTGGTTACTTATTTTTCAGTTTTTCTCCTTTCACTGCTTCAAAGAAAGCCATTGAGTGCTTCAAGACAAATTTCAGCAGGTATTCAATGTCTTTGTTTCCATGGTTTTTCCAAGGATCATTCTTTAGGAGGAGAACTTTTATGTTTTTCTGTAGCTTCAAGGAAGAATGGCAGGCACACTGGTTCTTCACCTTGAATAAGTGAATAACTTCATTGAACTAAGCTTAATTGTATTCTCAGGGACTCTAGTAAGATGGTGTCCAATATGGAATTCTTACAGTCCTAACATCACCTCAGTAAAAAAAAAAAAACAAAAGAAAAATTGTAGGCATCTGATACCACTTCTCATTCCTGGAAATGTTCAAGGCCAGGTTGGATGGGGCTTGGAGCAATCTGGTCTAGTGGAAGGTGTCCATGGCAGGAGGCTGGAACAGGATGATCTTTAAGGTCCTTTCCCGCCCAAATCATTCCATGATGTTATGATGGCCTATCAAAAAATGGCCTTGCGATAGGTGAATCAAAAATTTTTGATTGAAGATGTCAAAGGAAGAATTCCCTCCCTCTCCCCACATTCCTCCGGCGTAGGTGGTTTTTAATCAACTGATTCAATTACTATAATTTTGGGCTGGATTAGTAGCTGTTGTTGTTATTTAGAGAGTTAACTCCCTACCTCAGCAGGAGTCACCTATATGCAAGGTTATCTACCTAAGCCACAGATGACAGCAAATAACATTAAGCTAGAGCTGATTTCCTCTTTCCTTCATGTTTCTACTTACTGAAGGATTTTTACTCTGGGGGAAAAGAAAAAAGGCAAACACATGGTCCTCTTCTAAGAGTCCAGGCAAAGAAGCGAATGCAGAACAGCAACTAGGGGATGATTTATTGATCAAACTTCATTCTCTGAGCAGTATTTAGCATCCATGCACTAATAAAAAGAAACAGACAGCTCTGCTGGCTCCTCAAATCCTGGCGCTTGCTGTTAATTCCTCTGAATACATTACCTGAATCAAACACATAAGGCTGCTCTTGGCTTTGTCCCATTTTGAGCCCCAAGGTATGATTTCCATGGACCAGCACTGAAAAATACCTAAATATTTCTCCCCTCTGCCATCTCTCCAGCCACTCCCAGCAGCTGAATCACAGTGTCTTGACTGTATTAGGCTCCAGGGGGTAAGCTTGTTTAGTAATAGGCCTGACCTTTTCCTAGTGTTGTCATTCCAAATGACATTTATGGCATAAACAAGCAGTGACACAAAACTGACAGGCCAAGTTGCCATCTGAGAGAAGAATCAGAAAACAGAAAGAAAAAGATTTGTAAAAGCATTCCTTAAATTCAAAAAGTGAAACAAAACAAACCAAAATCTCCGTTCAACTTCCAAATATTCATCCTTTAAGTTGCAAAAATTATTTTACCGTTTAATAAACCTTTTATAGCCCTTATCTTACACAAAGTGACATTATTTTGATTCTGAAATCAGGCTTTAATAATTCTGTCTATCAAAAATGTAGTTGGATGGAATTTTTCAGGATTAATGTTAGTATCATTTAAAAAAAAAAAATTGTGCCACAAACATGAATGAAAAGTTAATTCTCCACATTTTATCTGTCTATGAGTGCCTCATTTATGCTAATCTGTCTCTGGTTAGTAAAAAGAGATAAGTCAATGTATGGTCTGAGTCATCCCACTTTTGCACGAGAAGAATCTCTTTGGAGTGCCTCCATCTCTAAATCAACTGTGCAAGAAGTTAAGATGACTGGTTCAGACAAGGTATCTGAATTGTAGGTGTTTAAAGTTAGAAGAGCTTAATCTTATCCCACATCATCATTCTGACTGCATTCACAACTTGCAAAGGATCATAAGATTATTTATTAAATGATGGTCATGGTTCCTAAGAACCTCTGGTAATGTCTCGGTTGGGGATTGGCTTGGGGTGATGGTGTAATAGAGTTTAGGGATTTACTCTGGATCCAGGCAAGCAGAAATTCCGTGAATTGTTTCTCTTGGACCTTCCTTCCCAATGAGAATGTCTGTCTGAAATTAGTGCTAATGACACCATCCTGTGTTGCAGGACTTTTTGGAGCTCATTCTGAGAAAACACAACCTTTTCCAGGAACGCTGAAGTATGACAATATTGATATTCCCTACAAAATTAGAAGGGTGAGAATCCATGTCTGCTGGGTTTTATTGTTCTGCTCAGATGACAGTGCTTAATGTCTGTCAGCACTGAGCTCAGCCAGGCATGTGGATGGGAGTGCTGGAGGAGGAGGGTGGCAAAGTCCGGAGGCTTC
>VWZW01002568.1:1814072-1883953 GCA_013397115.1 Edolisoma coerulescens
ATTCCCTTCATCTTATAGTTGGGCTTTATTAACTTTTTTGAATTTAAAATTTCTCGAACAATGAGTTCTGTCAGCTTCTGAAATTATATTTTCTCTCTCTCTCTCTTTCTCTCTCTCTCCCCTTTTTTTTTTTCCCTTTTCCCCCCTCCAACACGGAAGTGAGTTTAAAGCATAAAATCACCAGGGGAAATAAGAAGGGTTTCATCTCGCTTTCAGAATTTAATTGGCTCCTTAGCAATTATTAGTTTTTGCTGTTAAAGTCTTTTTTTATTACTATAAGTATTTTCTTAAAGAAACCGCATTACCTTTCTCGGGTGAGGACCTAAATGTCACAGGAAAAAAAGATGAAGAGAGGATGGCAGGCTAAAAAAGGGAGGAACAGACTTCAGAAAGGATCCAAGTAACTTAATGCTATTGATCTTGCTGCAGTTAGAAGTTGGGAGATTTAACCCTTGCTTGATTCATCTACCACTATTGGCATTACATTTCTCTTCTGAATACATAACAAATCAAAATACTTGTAGGAATGAAAACCTTAGCGGTAACAATGACAATAATTCTTATTTTGTTTCATGTGTTCTGCTATTCAGAGTGGTTAATAAGCCCTCTGGCAAACTAGGCCAAGAGTCCAATCTGTCCCCACTTCACTGATGTGAGTGCTCAAAAACTGAGTAGATGTGGCACTGTGCAGCAGGGCTTGGTGGATGTGATGGTATTCGGTCACGGGTCAGACTTGAGGATCTTGGAGGTCTTTTCCAATCTTTATGATTCTATGATTTTTTATTCAATAATGATGTGACCATTTAATCATCCTCCATTGCGCTAAGCACAAAAGCTTTGCCCGGAAAGGACTCTCTCCAACAACATGTCAGGGCTACACAAGTGTGTGACAAGGTCAGAGGGAGTTACTGCAATTTCACCTCATGTTCCTGGCTCCCTGCTGGTGGTTAACACACCACTCCACTCATTTCAGAGTTAACTCAGGTAAAGTTTAAATGATTAAATGAAACAGGGAAAGAAGTCTCCTCCACCTCTGCTGCATGTATGTCACAGACCATCACAGAGTCACAGGATGGTTTGGGTTGGAAGGGGCCCTAAGAATCATGGGAAGGGACATTTTACTTACTACACCAGGTTGCTCCAAGCCCTGTCCAATCTGGCCTTGCACACTTCCAGGGCTGGGGTAGCCACAGCTTCTGTGAGCAATCTGTGCCACTGCCTCACCCCCATCACAGTGAAATTTTTTTTTCCTAGCATCTAACTTTACCCTGCCCTTTGTCAGTTTGAAGCCATTCCCCCTTGTTCTCTTTATCACTCTATGCCCCTGTAAAAATCCCCTTTCCAGCTCTTTTGTAGGTTCCCTTCAGGTACCGAAAGATCACATTCATATGGCTCAATTCTCTTCCATCCCAAATCATCACTGTTTTCAACCTGCCTGTTAGAAAAGCCTCTTCTGAGATTTATCTGCAATAGCTGGCACAGTGCAGAGTTGTGCCATCCAAAGAATTAAGCAATAGGGATTATCACCGTGCTTTACTCACCCCTCTGTTATTTACTACCATAACCCCAGTGAGTGCTCTGCAGCCCAGAAGCAGGGAAAATGGAAACAGGTATTTAAAAGTTTTCCAGACCCTGTCACTCTTCAGTAGCTGAATAGGTGACTAGAAGAGCAAAGAAATGAATGGATCAGGAATCCAACCACAAACTTTCTCCCCACCTGAAAAAGCTACCAGTAACGCTTGCAGTACCTGTAATATAAATAATGGGTAGTCATCATTCTGTTGGCAAAGCTTCTCCAGTTGATGTAAAGAATCAGAAATTACAGCTGTTTTGTATCTAGAGAGAGATTCATAAGGAATATTCAGCACCAAACACCAAAAGGGATAACTATGCTAAAATGAATTAAGGTGCCATAGTAATGGCACTGGTGTCTGGGAGGTGTTGATTGAATGGCTCTCTTGGAATAGCTCTGATCCCGTGAAATTTCATGGGGACGTAATCTCCTCTCCATTGCCAGAAAGGCAAATGTTGTATGTTTTCATCTGGTATAAATCTTGACGAACACCATGGAAATCAATGGAGATAATCCTGATTTAGGCCAATTGCTGAAAGCAGAAGGTGGCCCCATCTGTAGATACTAAAAGTAGCTTTGATTTTTTCCTCATGGCCAATGATGTCCAGCATCCCCCAGGGATTCTTAATCACAATGGCAGTGTGCTACCTTACAACTAATCAGTTCCCCATGAATCCTGGAAACATATTAATTTGACTCATCTTTCAGGCACCATGAGGCCAGAATGATGTCTTGCCCTGTTATGAAGGAAGAGAACACGTGCAGCAGCAAGGAGTGAACAGAAGGAGCTGAAACCTGCAAATACAAATTGACACAAAGAATAATGGAACCTTTGTATATAGGTTATTGATTATACCAGCAGTTGCATGAGAATGGCAAAAGCAGTTTTAACTATCGCTTTAACTATAGTTCATTCCAATACCAAACTATTAATGAAATTTTTAAAAAAGGTTCAATAAATGGTTTAACGACAAGAAAATTTTAGGGGAGCAATGGGGTTCATGTTAGAAATTCTCAGGCAGGCAAGTTTGTTCACTTATGAGCAAGGTTATTCATAATTTGATATCTTAGTTGCTTATCTCATCACACACTAATTTAAAAGTTTAATATCAAGCCTTAAATTTGAACACTGGGAGAGAAACAGAATAGTTTTGCTGTTTGAGTTCTGTCCCCATCATTGAGAAGGACAAGATCCTTTTGGAGAAATTTGTGATAAGACCAAAAATATTTTTTTAAGTCAAAATGCACATGGGAACTTAAGGATTCTTTACAAAGGGATCTTACTATCTTTGTGCAGCTGTGTGCCAGCTTTTAGCCCCATTCCCCCTTTTCAATATGTTTTAGCTGGCATTTCCTTAGTTGATAAGGTGAACATGGGACTCATTTCATCCATAGCTGGACTCCTAAACGTAAGATGTTTCATCTAAGCTGTTCTCAGACACCTTTATTTGAAAAACACATCTACAGACTGACTTCTCCCATTTTAAGAGAGATGAGAAGTTTTCTGATAGAGCTTAGTAGGTGAAAAAAGCAGTCTAGATCATGTACTTCTAGATGGTAATAACTACATGAGATCAATTCCAGTTATATGTTTACCACCATGGAATGCTGGTCTCACCAGGGGCCTGCTAGTATGATTACAATGTAATTTACTTCCCAGCACAAATGTTGTTTTGCTTTTCATTTTCAAAAAATATAAATATTCTAAACAAAGAAAACATTTCTGATGTGAAAAACAGTTTTTAACTTCCTTGTGTAATCTGTAAGAATTAATCCAGACAGTTAAAAATAGATTCTGTTGCATAGCAAGTTCTTTGCTGGATTGTGTTGACATCAAATTTATATTTTTTCCCTCCAGTAAAGCTGATTCAAAATGTAACAAAGATATGTGAGGCCAAGCCACCAGCTGAGGCAGAGGGGCTCGATTGTTTAAAGTGAAGTAGCTAAGTTGATTTGCACCATCTAAGGTTTAGACTCTTGTGGTATAATGTTGTTTGATTCTTCTCTTCTATGGTTCATAGGAAAATCAAGCAATGTCAAAATGATTAACTGTAAACGGTCTTGCATTTGATCATCTTTGTGCTTCAATTATAACTACAGAGTCAAGCCTAACAATAGTCTCTCTATAATTTCTTTATTGGCATGCAAAGTTTGCACAGTAAATATTTCTTCTCATCGCATTTTTTCCCCTTTTCCAACAAGCTCTCAAAGCAACCATTCCAAACTAAATAGCAATTGAACTGGACTATTATTATGCTGTACATACTAATTCTGCTCCCAGCTATTTTTTTTTTTTTTTAAAGCATGAAATTCCCAGATTACAAAACGTGCTGCATCATGTGAACTCATCTTTGAAATAAGTCCGAACCGTAGATTTCAAAGCTCAAACTGACTTGAAACTGCACTTCCTCATCAAAGATAAATGTTTAGGGCTAGTGTTCTTGTTTGATCCAAGAAATAAGTCCTAGGTCTCCGTCTTCTAGAGTAAAATCTTGATTTAATTCAAGCCAGTAGCAAAATTCCTATTGTTTGTTAACAAGGTCAGAACTCCAGCACCAGATTTCAGCTCCCTGAAGTTCAGGTGCAGAGGGAGTTCTGAATCCACATTCTGAATTCTGATTGCTGTGTTTGTTGAAAAAAAAAAAAAAGAATAAAGCGAGTTCATAAAAAGCACTTTTCAAAGAAGGGCTTGCACAACCTTTGGTGCCAAATTACACGTCTGAAGCTCGGAGTTACTGGAAAGAGCCCTGCTGAATGCAAGAGGCTTTGGACTAGATCCTGTGACCACAGGGCTACAAATTGCACAAGAAAAGTAATCACGCATAACACATTCCATTCCATAATTTAGACCATCCTTTTGCAGCTTTAATTTCACAATTCTTTTTCTAGTGTAGTTTCCTGTGTGTATCAGCAACATCTTTTTCGAGCCCTATTGAAGAGACACACATCCACAGAGAAGTACAAATCTGCCTGCTACTTGGAGATCAGTCGTTGAACATGAGTTTCAATCATTCTTTCCTCAGAGACTCCAGAATTCTAAACCAAACCTATGAGTCTCAAGAATATTGAGATTTTATTTCTTTTGTAGGAAAAAAAAAAAGCAGAGGGAAGTGTGTTTCCTCACCCTCCCAAAGTTTTTTTGAAAATACTGATGTGACAACAGCTGCTAATTTAATTTTCTTTTGAGGTTTCAAACTTGGGAGGATTGAAATTTGAGAAAAACTTTGGGAAGTTTGAAGGATTTTTTCCATGTAGTTATTAGAAACAGATTATGATGATGATGATTATGAATATTACTATTTTCTTTTCTTAAATGCCTCTATCCTTTCACATGGAAGCTCTTAGATACTGAAACAATGAGTTTTGATATGTTGTTGAAGTGATCAGAAGGAAATGTTAGTGATAAAATATCACCAGTATGGTTTTGCAGAATTTTCACTTATTGGATAACATTTAGAAGTCCATGTAAAGAGAAATGCCTCATGATCAGCTTTAATTATTCACTCTTTGGGAATGTAAAAAAATAATACAGTAAAATTCACAAATGTACTAAGCCAAAAGGAAAAAAAATTGAACCAGCCACAGAAGGTGTGGTGTGACAGATGTGGAATGACCTGCCACAGTCTATAAATAATATCCATTCTTTATATTTCATTTAATGTTACAAAACACCGTGCCAAAGGAAGTCATGGAAGAGTCATGATTTCAGGTCTGTGCTCTACTGATTGCTTCATTGAGTGTCCCTCTGCAAATATCAGTTGTTACATCACTCAGCTCAAGGCAAATATACTTTGAAAAGAAAAAGAATTAAACATAGATTGGAATGACATTCAAATCGGTGGATAAACACATCTAGTTTCATGTATTAATGGACCTTCCTTCAATGAAATGGGAAAACTGGTCTGACACTCCAAGGAAAACGGTTTCAGCAAATTTGATACTCAAAGAGAAATGGTTACTGCAAGGTGTGTTCATTTTCTTTCCCTTCTCGTCTACCCAAAATAGGTAATGAAAAATACAAAGTCTGAGTTGCATCATGGCTCAGCCTCACCAACAAAATATTACACAGCGCTAATTTTCTTCTGTCGTCAGTGAAAAGAAATAAGTCATCACATAATTTTAGTTATTTCTCACATGATGCTGAGCAATGGAAAAGGGACTTGGGAACAGGGATACTTTTGATGATTATTTCCACAAAGAATTCTTTCATTTTTTCTTGCAGACACAGAGTTCCTGCAGACACAACAGGTAAGGCCAGGAAAAGATATTAAACTATTACAGACTGGACAGAGTTACAGGTCATCCTATAAAATATCACCTTCTGCATCAAAGAGATCTTCAGAGAGCAAAATAAAGCTGTGCAAGGGAATGTTTGGGGCTGGAGACCTATGTGTCTCAAGTGAAATTTCCTGTTCAGTTACTCAGCTGAATGGTGAACTCCAATTAAGAAGAGTTTAACAGTAGCAGGAGTTACCTGTAAGGTAAGGACTGTATGATTTTTGAGGTGGTTCCCATAACAAGGTGAGAACTGTGTGCCCCAACTCCAGAATCTGAGTGAATTGGCCCAGTTTCATCAATAATCACAAAGCCCAGGGAGAGGAGAGCAAACATCTTCAATCTGGACTAGATGAGCTTTGGGGGTCCCTTCCATCTCAGGACAGTCTCTGATTCTCTTTAGTCTAAAATATAAACTCTCATTGATGGGTGGGAAATGCTAAAGCATTTGGGGTTGGGATAAAATCATCCTCTGTAGGGATTTAGGTACCACAGACATGTAGAAACCTTTACTGGTTTCAAAGATTTCTTTATTTTGCTCTTATGCTGTGATTTTATTTTGTGTTAAAATAAGCAACAAATTTCTTCCAAGAGCATAGCTTTTGAACCAGTCATCTTTTAGATGATAAACTCAAACTTGATGGCTTCCATTTCAATGGATGTATCAGCTGAGGTAAATTTTTGTCTTTCCATCTAAATCAGGGGGATGAATCTCCTCTCAGATTTCTCTGCCTGTTTCTCAGGACATTTTCTTTAGTACCATTCTCAGGACTGTTTCTTTAGTACCTTCTGCAGATGGCACTAAAATGACTGAATGTCAGATACCTAAACCAAGAAAAGATAAATCCCAACCCACAATACTCTGACATGAGCCAGAGACACTACTCCCTTCTTGATATCACCCTCAACAAATGTGGAAGGATTTGCTCCTTCTCAACACAGGAAAAGCTTTGCACCACAGGTAATACATGAATTATGGCTTGAATCTGGGAGGAGGGAAGTTTAGAGCAATGCAGACATGGATTGATGTCCGTGGGGAGTCCTCTGTGGATGAAGGCTGTATCTTTTTTGCTGATCAATGAGCAACAACAGTTTTCTCTCATGTGCTCTTCAAAACCGTGCTTTCATGACCATGCTCACCCATTTTCTCTTCTTTTTGCTAAACTGGGTAAGGGCCAAATTGCATTTTGCTGTGTTACATTTGTGCAGCTTCTATCTCTATACAAACTGACTCCTGTTCCTTAAAATCTTGTGTGACACCACAGTAAAAATTCACGGAATAAAGGAAAACCATGGAATTTCTGTATTTAAGCTGGATTCTCTTCTGTCTACAAGGACAAAACCACTGATCTGAGGCTTTGCAAGATTTGGCTGCTATATATGTAGATATTTATAACATCCAGCAAAATAGAGTTTAATGTATATCTCTTAATGCAGATGGCTACATTGCCCTTGGCTCCATATATAATCAATATAATTTCACAGGTACATCTAGATCCTATTCCATTCTAAAATAAAATACCAAAGATAAATGAACCAGACTCAAGAACAACTATTTCTTTTAAGTGAATAATAACAGAGATCAGGGGAACTTAGGCTTCACGTGAAGACAACCATATATCTTCATTTGACCAGAAAAATTTCACTTTTTTCTTTAGAGGAATATTTCTAATCATCTAAAGCTTAAGTTTTGGAAACACCTCTTCCAAAGAACAATAGGAGTTTAACTCCTAAATGGATTTAACAAGGGGATTGAAAACTTTATGAATAACATACTATCAGATAGAAGTCACCCGGTAGAAGGCATGTAATCTCAATGGTCTTTCATAAACATATTCATAAATCATCAACAGATGTACAAGAATAACTTTACTAAGGAATTATGTCATTGATTTATTTTTCCTTTATGTATCTTTTGAAGAGTTTAGCACAGCTGAAAATGCTGTCTCTTTCTTTTGGATCAGCTCTATTTAGAACATACTAACAACGGTTCAAGTTGCAGCTCTACATAATCGTTAGGGATAACACTTTTTAAGCTGAGAATGCTCTTGGCAATTCTGCATGAAACCCAGCTATTCTACACTGGGAGTTATGAAACCATTTGCCTCAGCTTCCATGTGTTTTTCAGAGTGTACCCTTGCATAGAATGGGGAGTCCAAGGCCTGAACGAACCTAAAATGTCACAATGAAATTTAATTCAAATCATAGTCTCATCAGGTTTCAACTCAAGATCATGGGAATCCATGTGTTCTGGACAGCTTCCATGAACTTTTATGTCTTAATGGTGATGATTTGTTTCAAAGATGGGTCCAGAAGGGTTCAAAAGAGCCCTCCCCACAACAACAACAATAAAACAAACAAAAAAAACCCAACAACAAACACACCATCAAAAAAATCCAACCAATGAGCCAGAAAACTCCCCAAAAAACTCCAACAAAAACATGTTTTTTAAATTTTTATCTGACTTAGAAGTGGTAGCAATTCTGAAATACTTGGGGAAAGACAGATAAACTGCACTAAGGCTGTAAAGTATAATTACATATAAAAACTTTAAGCTGGAGTTGTATGTTTTGAGGGTTAGAGGATAAAATTAATTATGAATGTAGTAATGTGAAAAGTTCCCCTTCCCTTTTCAGAATGAAGGCACAGGTTCAGTTGGATGATGAGAGGACTAAGGTTAATATTCATTCTAGAAACACCTTGTAAACACCAACAACAATGGACAAAAATTTAATCTTATTTCCTTCATCTATTTTTTAAATATTTAGAAAGACAAGGAGAACATACATAGTTAAAAGACCTAAATTCAAGAGACAGAAGAAACATTTTGATTTTTTCAAAGTATAGTCATATTAGAATCATAGAATGATAAAATATCCTGCCTTGAAAGGGACCCATAAGAATGATCAAGTTATGATGATGACTCATATGTTATTGCTCTTATTGCTAGTACTAACAATAATAGCAATAAAGACAAAACAGAACTCCAAATTTTATAGAATTTTTATCATGTAATCCATGATCCATCCTATAGAGAGGCTGTATAATAAGGTAAGTGGTGCCTCTATGTGAGAGTTTCCACTAGACAGAGTAAATCAATTCATAAGAGAGATGTTAATTGGCAAAGTTTACATTAAATCTTAACTCTAATCATGCAATCCACCCTTGGTGTGGAAAAGAGCAGTGGGGTCTTAGTTCAGAGGCAGACAAGTGCTCAGCAACCAGATCTGAAAAGGTGTTTACATCCTACTCTTGGATCTATGTGAAAGACAGACATTAAAGAATGAGTCATCTTTTGCACAGGACTAAATCACATTGACTTGATGGAGTAACACTTGGGTGTAGCCCCTCGTCTTGCTCATCATCCAAGAACAGAGATGAAATACTTTTGCTGAAATTATTCCAGAAGAAAGTTTGATTGGCGCAGAAATAAAATATAAGGTGTAAAAATAAATAAATATTTCATTATTGCCATCTGTAGACATTATTGGATAAAGGACACTGCATCAACTCAAAATAAAGCTTGTGCTGTTACTAAAATTGCTCCCACACAGATATAATTTGCATGAGCAAGAGATGAAAACATAAATGAACAGTTAGGTGGGTTATTTTGACAATATCTTCATTTATACATTTATACATTTACACCATGCTAGACCTTCCTTATAAACCAAGACATACAGCTGTCAGTAGACCTGTGTGGGTGCGTTGTTGACTACAGATGGAACAACTTGAAAACGTCCAAGGTAATTTTATTTTAAAAAACAGTAAAAAAATAAAATCACTTGCATTCCCGGTTCCAGCCTGCAGCACTTTTTTACAGCTGAAAATAGGGGCTTATAATAAAAATGCTGACACAACCTTAACTATAGAGGTGCTAGCAGGCAATGCTATAATAAATAATGTGGGAAATACTTTACACTTCAAGGCAATTACATGTTCAGCCATCTTTAGGATTTCTGGGCCATGAAGGGTAGGGATTAGGTGTACTTGACAAGTGTAAAAGACCCATGACTCATGACTGCTAGAAGGCACAAATGAATTACAAAAGCTGAGAGAAAGCTTTGTAATCACGAAGCATAGGTAAAATATTTTTTATTTAGGGGTAGATAAGGATCAGGTAGATGTAAAGATACACACTACAGATTTCATCCTGTGTGCTTTTTCAAGAAGTGGTAAAAGTTAAATTAAATCTGTTGTCCTAACTCACCTTTGTGTATTTTTTGACTTGCATTATTGCATTTATGCCACACAAATATGACTTTAAAATGGAAGTTCGTACTTGCAGGAGAACAGTACCAAATAAGACCAGCTAAGTCACTGAGACAACTGTTATAGAAAGAACTGGAGGAGGTTTTAGGAGAGCTTAGATTCACAAAGACCCTTAACAGCCTTGTCAACCTTCGCCCACCAGAAATACCCTCAACAGCCTCTTTGTTCCAGGTCTGAAAAATAGCTGAAGTGGGAAACATAGAAGCATTAGGGTTGGAAAAGACCTCCAAGATCATCAAGACCAACCTTCTGCATTGGTTGGATGCTACATTGTCTCCAGTGCTGAATTTTGAAGAAATTAGGGAAGAGAGTTTTAACAGGCATACAGACTGGAAATACTGGAACTGCTAATTAAGGACACCTTAAAAGTGAACATCCAAGTCAGAGCAAGACAGAATCAATTTTTGGTCACTGGGGAGAAGTAGCACACCATGACCTTTGAGAAATACCTTTGACTTTAGATGTTATTTTCCAGTGAGAAAAAATTACCTTGGGGAAGTACTTTCCTGTTTCTCTCTACTTGCTAGGAAGGAAGGTGGAAGGTGGAGGCCACACTTCAGACCTGTGCATGCCAAGGTACAGTGGGTGAACCACTAACCTGGTCCCTTAGTCCATCTGAATTGGCCAACTGCAGTAGTGTGATCAAATCACTTTTATGGCATCTCTAAACAGGCTCAGGTTCTGCAGTCTAAATCCCACAGCAAACAGTTCTTACCTGTGTAGTCATGAGGTTGGTAAACCCCACAGGGAGACCAGACTGTCCTGATCTGTCACTTACAGCACCTCTACAACCTTTCCCAGAAGTCTTAAAATGCTGAAGATTATGGTTTCCAAGAATTTGGTAGAGCACGTGTGTTTTTTCAGAGCTGTTTGCCTGACATCTGCCTTTTAGAAACAAATTCAAGAATTTCTCATCCTGAGCAAAACCCAACACAAAGCACCACCCTCCTGCCCATTTTGCCTCAGTGGTAACAGATTTTTAAAACTCCTCTAAATCTTAGGTCAAGCATTCCTAAAGTCTTGTATGAGTTCTTGAGCTTTATTTCTTATATACATCACACCAAGGCTGACAGAATATTAATTTTTAATTGTTTTCCCCCTCTACTTATCTGTTTCCACTCTCTTATTTCTGATTTTCACCAGTTTTGGCTATAAGATATGCAGTAGATCATGAGGATCAAACATCAAGCAAGTAAGAGATTTCTAAAAAATTGTTTGACTGTCTTTTCCACAAAAAAACAAGAACAAATTAACAGCCTGTAATTTAGGGAACTCCCACAATGAACGAGGACTGGAGGCTGGACTAGAGATTTTGGTCTGTGAAGGTCAACAGGAACTGTGTAATTGAATATAGAGTGTTCAAAATTTCACTGAAGTGTTCAATTCTCTCTAATTTCGATATTTAGGGAATCCTGCTGCCATTCAATATTTTTTGCCTTACTCCTTTCAGCTCCAAGTGATTTAATGCTCCTTCACCCTCACAACAGAACAGCTACAGTGCAAAATGATGAATATTCAACTTCCAGATCAGAAATTGGTACGAATACCAAGATAGATATATGCTTTTCACTATCTATCAGGGTTGGGTAGCAGCACGATAGCTTAAGACACTTATAATAACGTGACACCAATTTATTATCATTAGAAATAAAGCCTTCGGAAAAGACCCTAAGCATTATGTTAGCATTGATATGTCAATCCTGTATTTGAAGGATGGCAAGTCTGAATCCCAGCACAGCCTTAATTAACAGAAAATAATTAGCATCATTTTCCCAGCTGTGAATTTGAGAATTTTTTCTCCAACAGAATCCATTGATTGATAATTAAGGAGGAGTTAGTTGTAATAAAACTCCCAGTATTGCAATTTCTAATTGGCCTTTAAGGACATTTTACAGTTACAGTTACTTTGTTCCAGGCATTTTCTGGCTTTTTTTTTTTTTTTAACCAGCTTTAATAAGGAATCCTTTCTCAGCGAGGTAAAAAAGATGCAGATGAATAGAAAAAACCGCTGTACTGTTACATTTATGAATTTAAAACCTCGCATATAGTGCAGTCCATTTGATTTGTTTGGGTAATAATTGGTGCTAAGTGAACGTAAAAAGCTTTGAAGTTTACTTTGAATAACCTAAGATTTATCCAAGCACTTGAGTCGTCAATTAAACTGCATTATCCCAGAGATTTATGTAAATGCTTAAGTTGATGAACAGTAAATGCTCCTGTTGGCTTCAGTGGGATGGAGCATCATATGTATAGTTAAGCAGATATATGTATATCCTTCAAGGAATGCTGCCCTAGGCTGGAAATCTTAGAGGAATGGATTCAGCTCAGGACATGTCTGCTTGTTTCATATTTCCAGCCAGTCCACAAATACTGCTCGTACAGTGTCCCCCAAGGCACTCAGATTTTAATCCTACAAGTAGAATTGATTTAAAAGCATCCATTTAATGATTTTTGTAATATCTGTACATTGACATAATTTTGAATTCTTTTCCTGAGCTATTTGAAAATTTTGAATGTTGTATGAAAACAATCTAAAGACTTCCAGTGTTTTCTCATTTCTTTCCTTTGCCTCATTTCTGTTTATTCTCCCACTTGCAAAGAAAGCTTGAACAACTGACCAAAGGAAAAAAACAAAAAGAAAAGAAAAAGAGCAAAAAAATAGATAATCTTGTGTATCTAAATACAATAATGGAAAAAAATATTTTACTTAAATTTCTTTCTATACAAAAGTAATTTTTCAAGAACAAAAACTGTAAAGAAGAAGTGTCAGATTTTTGCATACCAGAAAATCAAGGTCATCTGAACATGTAAACATGATGTTTCCTAAAAAGAAACTGTCATATGTGAAACCAAAGTGGAGATCAAAACTGGTCTCTAATGTTGTGAAAGTAGATCTGAATAATCGGACTTGGACCTGCATTGCTGTAATTTGTGGCCACTACACAATGACTTAAGCTTCCTTAAGTTCAGGTAAATAACTAATGCTTTATTAATGGGTGTTATTACTGGCAAAAAAAGAGCTACCTGATAAGGGCTTTTGGTGTTGTTTCCTCTGGTTATTCCTGTCTCTTTCTTGCCCTGTAAATTTTTTATATGTCTACAGCAGTGAAAAAATGTTTCTGTGTGATCAGAGCATCCTCACTATCTTTAGAATCCAGATCAGCTCAGTTTCTCCATGTTGGGAATGCAATCAGGCTGCCTTCCTGCCTTTCTGAGGAGGATGTCAGATCACTTTGCTGTGACCGCCTTACGTCTTGGCTGGACTAACGCAGCTTTCTCTCTTTGGAGATCATCCAGCGAAGATTTACCGTGCTTACAAATTTATTCCAAGTGCCTCCACGGCATTTTGTTAACATGGGCTGGAATGTCTTCCCTCATTTCAATCACAGAGAGCACTGGGCTGATTGTCATCTCCAAGGAACCAGCAGAGCTGGACATTGTTACTGCTTCTGTTCAAGAGCACTTGGTTCTTCCTCTCTCAGGGTACTTAAGCATCACTTCAACCACCAGAAGCACAAGAATTACTGAAAATTCATGGGTGTCCTTAGCTGGTACTTGAGCTGCTGGACTGGTTGACATCAGATCAGAGAGGCAAGAATGGTTTGGGTGGGAAGGGACCTTAAACACCATCTCCAAGCCCCCTGCCATGGACAGGGACATGTTCAACAAGACCAGATTGCTTCAAGCCCAATCCAACCTGGCCTTGAACACTTCCAGGGATCCAGGGGCAGCCACAGCTTCTCTGGGCAACCTGTGCTGTGGTCTCACCACCTACTCAGGGAAGAATTTTTTCCCGATATCGAATCTAAACCCACTGTCTGTCAGTTTGAAGCCATTCCTCCTCATCCTGTCACTCCATCTTCTTGTCAAAAATCCCTCTCAAATATTTCAAAGTGACACCAGATAGAGATGGAAAAGACCCAATGTAGGTTTACAGATTATCTGCACATAAAGAATAGCGACAATTATTCCCACCACTATTCCCTAAAACTAGAAGGATCATACCTGTTTTGTTTATCCTACCTTATTGACAGGAATACACTGAACTGGCTAGGCCAGCAGGCTGCTGGAAACAGCAAACCCCACACTCCACACCCTACTTTGGCCAGCCTGGAAAGCTGCTGCCACCACAGAGGGAGGGATGAGGGAGCAGAAGGTTGCAGCTCCTGCCTATAAAGAGAGCTGACACTGGAACAGCAGTCCCCACCTTCCTTTTCCCACCTCCCTGGAGGCAACATGGGCATCAGCTGAAGGAACACGTGTGTTTGCATCCCGCTGGATGCCTGGTCTGGGCACACAGCTGGGATAACCCCGTGTATCGCCAGGGATGCTAATAGAGCGTGGCTGTCTTTTGCTGCTAAAGAGATGGATCTGTAAGTATCACACAGGGATTTCTTGCGGATTTTTCAGGAGAGAAGTCATCTCAGTTGACCTCAGCCTTCTAAGAGAGGCTGTCAGGTCCAAGTTAGTCAAAGAGGGGGCTGAGCATGCTGGGGTGTTATTTGTTTTACTTATTTAAAGCTATTTTAAAACCAAATTAATACTGACTGCCTTAACAACTTGAATGACAAGTTTTGAAATATTATCCTAATTTTCTGACGTCATTTTCCTCCCCGTGTCTGAAAATAATTTGAAAATTATTTCAATCCTGACTCATACTTGTTTTCTTCAGTGGATTTAACATTCTATTAGAGAACTTACTGTTTCCTAAACACGTTGATCCTTTCTGAAACCTTAGACAAAACACCATTAGCCTCCCATCAAATCCTTCTTCAACTAAAAGGCCATATTAAATCCTGGGGTGTGGGAAGGTTAGACCTGCTTGCCAACAGCACTAGAATCACTTTTATCAGCTTGTCAGTGATTCCTTTCTAGTGGAGAAAGACTTTCTTCTTAAAATGTGTAATTTCAGAGAAATCAAGGTAGGAGGAAATTTCAGCACTTTGCTTAGATCATTCTCTTGCCCCCAAACAGGATCAGCTACAGTTAAGTGATTCCTGTTAGATGCTTATCTGACTTGTTCTTAAAAACTTGTTAAGCTTCAGCAACCCCTCAGGACAATCTATTTCAGGTCTGCAGTCAGCATATTTTATCTGAGACCTTTCGTGAATGTCCCTGGCTTGGTTTTAAGTCTCTTAATTTTCCACTCCTCAGAAAATATCATGGATTCATGGAATGGTTTGGGTTGGAAGAGACCTCAAAGATTGGATCCAACCACTTGCTATATAAAGAACAATTAATTTCCCTCCTTTGCAGCAGTCCTTTTACATCTTCAAAGACAGCTGCTGTGTCTCTGCTTAAATTTTTAGTCCATTTTAGACTAAATAAATCCAATGAAAGACTTCTCCTTAAAGAACAGCACTGTTTGAGCTGAAGATATTGATAAGGATTGAACAAGCAGCCCTGTGTACAAGGTGCTGCATACCAAACCAGAGGAGATATTTAGGATCCAGAACACACGCTAGCTGGGATGACCTCATTGATTTAGAACAGCAACAACAGCTTTTACAGAGATCTGCTCAGAAAAAAAGGAGTAAAAACTTGGATACTTTGGATATAGTGTTTGGAAAATGCCCATATCAATATATTGCATTTTCACGTTTTATACATTCCAATAGATTTTACATTGAGGTGGATAGGGGGAAGAATATTTAAAAATATGCACCAGGAAAATTGGTATATTACCATCAGGTATAATGAAATGCTGAAGCTTTAATCTAAAGGACATGTCACAAAACTTGGATCAAGATTTACAAGTACTGGTGCCAAAAATCCAGCTCCAATGTTAATATCTAGACAATAAATATTATTAATATAAAGGATCTCTGACTTCTGAAAGAGGCAATATTTTTGTCAGTTCCATTTAAATTGGGTGGGCATCATTTCTAAAAGCTGTCCATAGGCTGGGGAAGCCAAATATGGATGGAAATGCTAAATTCTGCTTTTAAGAATCTCACCTTAGAAGAATAGAACATGTGCTGCCTAGATGGAAGTACCAGATCCTTGCTGCCAGTACCCTTCCAAGGGATGTAAGTACCAGATTTTAATAAGCATCAAGCATTTTTTTTCTCACCTAAACTGTACTGGAAAAATGGCGTGTAAGTAGGTATATCAAGGAATTTCTTATTTTTATTTCCATATAATTTTTCCCCCATTTTCCAGTGGAAATCTCAGAGTCCCACAGGTCTGTGCAGTGTCTCATTCCTCCACTATGGTCTTCTATTTCCATGCCAGTGGTGCTGCACAGAGGATGAGGTGTCAGAGTGTCAGCTCAGAGCCATTTCACTTCACCAGGCAGTGATACAGCACATACCATTCCTACAGAAGCTGGCTTTGGGAATCTCCTGGAATTTGAAAATAAGGAGCTTCAGCTCCGTAGGATGAGGGAGTAATGAATCTGTCCTGAGGTCATTGCTCTGCAGGAACCCAGAACAAGTTCAAACCACGATAGATCAGCATGAACCAAAGCACAGGGCAGACCAAGGAAAGAGAAAGGCTCACAAGAGCAACAGGGTTTTGCCAGTGATGACTTTCTCACAGAATTAGTTGGAAACTCAAAGCTTGATAAAAAATGGCCCATTTTCTTGTTCTGTGATTTTTGGTGTGTGGAGGATAATTTACTAACTAAACCACTAAAATGAGGGATGGGCTTTAAACCTCTTATCTCTTTTCCTTCCATCCCTGGATTGTTAAAAATCTTCAGGAAATCTGCAATGTCAAAAGCAAATTTTCTGTTGATCTCAGTCTTTCTGATTTTTCAAAATAGATTTTTCTCTTCCTTACAGAAAATGCTTAATGTTTGCTGTCCAGCTGTACAGGAGATCAGGATTTAAAATCCTACTTGGCCCCAGGATCCTGGTATAAGTCAAGGTACCTTTGTCTTTCAGATAATTTCTTTCCCATTTAAAGGTTAACCATGAAGTCATGCAGTTTGTGAGCCCTTCAGCTGCTGCAGAGTTGAGGTCCATGTAGGAAGATCAACCTCTTTTGACCAAGGAAAATGCTGCTGGAGGAGAAAATATGTTGATTCATTTATCTTTTTTGCTGCATGATGTCTCTGGTTTAGTAATGATGCTGTGGAATGCAAAAATAGGATAATAAGGATAATGGGTTGTGGAAATCCATGAGAACCAAAGACCAAAATTTTGTCTTCAGCAAACATGGTGTTTTATAACCACCAAGAAAATGAAATTTAAAAAATATATTAATCATATGAACCAACATAAAAAATGTTTATTAAAAAAGGCATCAAACCTGACGTACTGGACTCTCCAACATTTATAGAATATAATGATTAGGTCTGAAGCTATTGCCAAAATAAAAGTGTTCAGATGCCATTTTGGAGGAGTTTAGAAGATTTTTATTAATGGTCCCCTCACTGCTTACCCTTTCGGTTTCCAACAGCAATTTCTTTTAATCACTGGACTTAATATACTCCGAGGTGCTGAATTCCGTGTCAGCTGTAAACAGGCAGCAAAACATTTACATGTTGGCTTCCTTCGGTGCCTCATATTCAATTCAAGGAGTGAACAATGAAGCAGCACTGCTGTGCAAGATCCAAATTGTGCTGCTGGCAAGAAGATTCTCAAATAACTGTGGATCTCCCGGGAGAAGGAATGTTATACTATGGAATAGAGAGTATTTGCCACAGAGCAAGCTGGTCTGTAGGCTTTTTTTTTTTGCTCTTCTTTCATTGTGTTTATTTATTTGTTTGTACTGTCACGGGTGTCATCTGAAGCCAAGAAATGCAATAAGGTTAAATCTATCACAGGGAATTATTTTGATCTGCCAATTAAATGAACCACTTCACCTTGCCTATGATATGCAATCAAACATTGGTATGAACATTTGGTGCAATCAATATATTACACATCAATTTTATGGCTGTATAATGAGGTTTAATTGCTGCTTTATTAGTCGGACTAATATTAAGTGCTGGTAATTGCTTTGCATTCAACTTGGCTCTCTCATTTAAATTACACATCCAATATTTAACCATAAATGTAGACCATCTTTTTATCTAATGATCTTTTGCTTTCCTCTTCGTGGTACAAGAAAAGCCCATTTGGGGTGATTTTCCTCCTTTGTACAAGTTTTCTGGCCCTGAGGAACAGAGGCTGGAAAAGCTAGATGTTGTTCTTGGTAAATGCACAGGCCTTTGGCATTTGAAAAGTGAACTTCAAATTGCCTTTTGACAGAAATATAATACGGTTTTTGTGCGCTAATGAGGGAACTGCTAAGGTGTGTAAACACATTTGCAGTCCCACTGAAATCCGTGGGACTACTCACACACCTTGAGTTATGCATATCCTTGGGGGAACGGCAGAGCTAATGCTTGCTACCCTGGGGCACACACGGAAAACAAGTCCAGCAGGATGCAGGATGCATTTTGACTGACAAGCCACAGACCCAACGTTCCTGCCAGCCAGGATGTTACTGCACTGTTGCAGTCACAGGCTCGGATGCTCAGACCTGGAGCTTTAGGAGGCAAGGACTGAGCTTCAATAAATTCCTTGGTACAAGAGACAAGGAAACCTTTTGCAGACCCAGCCTTGTTCTGTGGCTTCCTCACATTCACAAGGACCTCATTGAGGTGATGAATTGCTGGATTGTTCAAGTCGGCAGCAGTTTTGTTATTTCACTTGGCTTCTCCTGATTTCCTTTTTTTGTTTGAAATTGACTCCATCTGATTTTGCAGGGATGAGCTCAGCTCGCTGAATAGACATGCCAGTTGCCATTAATATCATCTGATCCTCCAGTGACAGCTGGCTAATACCACCCTTCAAGCACCTCATGAGCTAAAAATCAGCCTGTATTTTTGGGAAAAGAGGCCTAGTGTTGTACAGTGCTGCAAAATGATACATAGTGCTGGGGTGAGTCACGTGTCTGGTTCATAAGACATTGGACCTGAAAAAGCAGCAACTGAATCAGTAAGAATTTATTGCATTTTATTGCAGTTCTCTTCCTGGATCCATGAAATAGTTAATATAGGTAGAGACCTTGTGAGAGCCAACTATCCACTGCTGGATATCTACAGGGCTACAGACCAATTGCTGAAAAGATCTTAGAATCACAGAATGGTTTGAGCTGGAAAGGACCTGAAAGATCATCAGGGGACACCTGGTGTTTCCATCCCAAGCCCAGAGACTGTTTCTGTTTCTTATCCAAGGATTGCTCTTAGGTAAAACATTTCAGAGAGCAGGAAGGACTGGGTATGAGAGCTGGTTGTTGAAACAACTGCAGGCTTAGGTGTGCCCAGGGCTTTGATCTTTTACCAAGAAGGGTTCTAAGGGCCAGGTTGGAATGCTAAAGTGATGGACATTGGTATCACGATCTTTTTTCTTTACTTTAGTTTGTTTTAAGTAACCAGTTCTTTCACATTAAACACGTTTCCAAGAAGTCAGTACTGAAGGCCAGGCTGGATGGGGCTTGGACCAACCTGGTCTAGTGTCACTGCCCATGACAGGGTGAGATGAGCTTTAAGGTCCCTTCCAACCCAAACCATTCCATGATTTCACAATTCTGTGATGTTGAGCAACCATTGGCACCTCCTCACTTCTCCTGGCTTTGTATGCAGTCACCCCAGATTGTCTTGAGTCACCATGGTTATCTTGAAGTTTTCCAAGTCTTCAGTGACCTTTTCCTCTTCTCAACTGAATTAATGAAAAAACACCAGCACTTAGGCCTGCATTCCCTTCCTTCCCCTCTCCCTCCCATCCATGAGTGGAAATTGTAATTACTGCACCCTGGATTTCACAGTGTTACCCAACACCAGCAGCCTTGACAGCAGCATCTGAGAAGCCAGGTGGGACTAACTGCACCTTTTTGGGCTCTGCTATCTGACACAGAAAAACTTCACCATAGTAGTGAGGAACTGCAGTGTACACTTGACCTGAAAGTAAAAGAATAGTGTTTCAACAGGGCTGGCACAAGTAAATCTCCCTCCTGAGTGCTTCTCACTGTTTCTGAATTCTGGGGTAGCAATCAGGCACAGGGAGCTGCTCTGCTGAGTGAGAAAATGCCATTTTTACACGTCAGGTCTGAACTGCATTTGTTACTGTGGCTGTCAGTCACTCCCTGTCACGTTGGATCCTCATCGATGGTGATTCCTGCTCATCCACACCGACTGTCATTGTGGAGGTCAGGAGTCAGCTCCCCCCTCCCCATGGCAAATTTGGCAGGGCCTTTCCAGGTGAGGGACTAACCCACCTTCCTTGGGAGCAGTGAACTGAGGTTCTCAGTCAGGAGCAAAAGGCCAGAACAAAGGTCTGACATTACAGATGGACCAACGTTTGTAGCCCTCTGTTGCTTCCTGTTGCTGTTTTAATTTTCTTTGACAGGCATTGCCAGACTATTGCAGTCCAGCCCAGCCCAGCTCTGTTTCTGACAGGCAGGAGAGGAGCAGTAGGAATCCCTTGGGAGCAGGTATGAACCAGCACTCACCTCAGCCGCACCTTGGGACTTTGTACTTTGGACCTCAAACCTCAATTATTTTCATCAGGGTTAAGCTCTGCTCATATGTTTTCCCCAAACTAACCAGGGTGACTTTTCTCCTTCCCAAATGCAGATGATTATCTTTGCAGAAACCCCCAGACTTCAGTAAACAAACACTTGATTAAGAAGAATCCATCAGCTCCCTTGCAAAGATCCCTCCCATTACAATCCTCTGCAATGTGCAACAAAAAGTTTAAAGACTTGGAAAAAAAGCTGTGTCAGGGGCAGCCTTCCAGATCATGCTGGACATTATGTCAAAACCTGAATTTGTCAGAGACTAAGGAAAATTTCTCTTGAATCTAAAACCATTCTATGTTACTTTGATTTTGATTTTATGATTCTATGATTGTGCTGTCTCTAAAGGCCCCTTCAAACCCAAAACATTTTATGTTTCCATGGTTTAGTAGAGGTAAAGGTCCCAGTATACTTAGATTCAGGCATGAAGGACCCACGCTGTCACTACATATATTTTTATTTATGTATATACACATGTATACGTCCTAGTTTTAGAGCTTAGGCAATGCCTAAATTTGGGAATTCCCAGAGCCAGAGTCAGGGCACAGAACCCGGTTTTGGAGCACATTCTTCCAAATTTCTCCATTCCCAACCAAGCCTTTAGCCCAAGAAGTTCCCAGCCATGTTCTGAGAGGTAGCAAGAGCCAGGGACCATTCCCATGTATGAACTTGGATGTGAACAGCTTGTTTTGGGAACTAGGAGAACTATGGCAGTGGTCAAACCAAGTCAGGGGGATTTAGTGACAGGCAATAGATCCCTGTAGTGATTCTTTTAGCAACAAAGACAAGGCTGTGGGATAGAGGATTTATTAATTATTTTTGAAATCCAGGGCCAGATCTCAGGTGGCATAAATCAGCATCAGAGCTGTGCTGGTTTACACAAACTGAGCAGTTACCCTGCACCCTTAAAAACAAACAACTGGACAAACATGGAGCTGCTTATTGTTTTCTTCAAGAGTCATTTCACCCCTCCTTTTTTGCTTCCCTCCATGTCTGAAAGTCTTTACCACTGCACAGTGAAAGAAAATAAACAAGGAAGGTTAAAATCTAAAAGCACTCATCCAAGTTAATTAAGTTCAGCCAGCCTCAACTACATCATCTGGTAAGAGCTGGCAAGTGTGTGTGTGAGTGTGTGTACATGCTTGCCTGTGTATCTCTTCCTCTCTTCAGGAAGAATCCTCCAAAAGTGCACCCACTTTAAAATACATTATTTCCATGCCTGGCTGTGAGGGGTTTTGATTCTTTTTTCTATCTGTTGTTTTTTTAAATTTTTTTTCCCTTGTCTGTTTCTGTTCTTACAGCTGCTTTCATATTTTTCTCCAACTACCCATTATTACATTTTTCTCCTTTTATTTATGATGCCTGATTCCCAGTGTACATTATTGCTGCTCTGTTGGTACTTTATTAAATACGATACAGATACTGGAGCAAGAGTGAGGTTTTATGTCCCACACATGGTGTGTCGTAATTGTGGCATTTTTACTTTCCATTAAGAAGTATCTCCAGGAGGGGAGGATGGGGGACTCGGTTCATTACTTCTATAAACCAAAGAAGAAACCCCAGACAAGCTTGATGAGTTGTTAAGTAGTCTTTAAAGAAGTCTTTAAATCAAGATTAGATGTCTCTCCTAAAGAGACTCCCTAGTTCAGCCACAAGTTAGAGGCCTGATAGAGGGATCACTGCTTAAATCCTGTGTCTTGCAGGAGGGGAAAAGCCAAACTATACTAAAATAATGGTTCCTCTGGCCTTCAAATTTATGAGAGTGTAATAAGAAGACAGTAGTTTTAGCTAGCCAGGCAAAGACAGTGTAAAGCTGTTAACACATTCATGATGAAAATATAAATGTATTTATTTGAATCTTGGTCTGAATGAACTCAGGGCAAAGTGAGCACTGGCTAAACATTAGAAATATGGCCCTCTAGCCCCTTTCTTCTTGGAATCTATCTCAGAGATTTCTAAGAATCTTTTTTTTCTATGTCACCTTTGAATACTTTGAAATTTTAATATATTTTATGAGCTCATTCCCTTGCCAGGGAAGGATTGATCTTACCCCACCTCTAAATTTCATTATGGACATTTCTGTGCAGAATTGCTCTGGTGAGCCTCTCAGAGTCTGAGCACTGAGCAGGGCTCAGAGATTTCCAGCTGCATCAGTGCTGGAATCCTGGCATCGCCAGAGAAGAAGGAATGATAATAAATTGGGGTGATTCTTTGGATATTCATTTTCCCATGATGAGCACCAGCCCTGATCAAAGGCAGATGGGGGCCAGGAGAGCAGAATGCTTCAGGCCATGAAATGGCCAGAACCATGATTGTCTCGTTGCCAGCGCCCCGGCAAGGCAAAACCTCTGCTGGGAACCAGCTCCTCACTGAATTTTGGCCACTGCTCCTGCTCGCCTTTCCTCAGGACCAGTTTGCATCTGAGGACTTTTCCCACGGTCTGTCCGAGCTCTGTGTTTCCCTCCAGCTTTGGCCTGATCTCAGTTGATGTCTTTTCTGCCTAAAATTCTGAGAAGGCTTCACAGCTGATGGCATTCACAGAGACATCAATACCTAGGGCTTCTTGCCATGGTGGGACAGTCCACTCTCTCCCACAGATCTCCAAACCACAACCCCACAGACACATGAAATACTAATATGAAGCTTGGCATGCACACATAAAACCAAAATGAAATAGGCAATAAAAATACTAACTGAACAATCTAACTGATTGCTAATACTAACTGAGACCTTCCTGACCCCAGTGACATGAAATGAAGCTGCCATGAGAAGAGCAGTGGTACCAGCTGAAAAATTTGCTTGATTTCTCTGCTTTTCTTCCACATTTATAAACCTTCCCTGGTAGAATTGTTGTCTGTGTGAGCCAAAAAAGGCAGGAAAGAGCAAGCAAGGACAATCCTATATTTATGTGCTGCCCCTTTTGTTCACACTTTGCTTTGCAACACCTCTTCATTTAGATAAGGACAGATGCACATCTAAGGAATGTAATATTGGAGGAAAAAATAGCAAGAACATGTCAAAAACATCAGAAGTAAGGACTCAAAACTTAGAGATCAGTTTAGTCTGATGTGGAGTATCCACATAATAGCTGAAGTGGGATGATGGGAATCTGTGTTTGTGGATGTAGACTGGATTTGCTTGAAACAACTGAGGAGTGTTGAAGATCTTAAAGTTGTTATTCTTTAACAGAGTGACTTTGTGCCTTCACTTCATGCTGGATCAACAAGAAGGAGTTTTCTACTTTTTTGTAACAGATTGTAATTTTGATTGATTTATTGGTATCTTCTATCCACCTGGTTCAAAGGAAAGAAGGAAGGAGACCTAACCTTGGTATTCCCAAAAAACCTCAAAGTGATAGAGAGATGTTCACATTGCACTGAGAAGGGTCAGAAACTACAAACCAATATGCAATTGCTAAGTCAGATTGATTTCAGCCCCCAGGTGCCTTTGATAATCTCTACTGGCTCCCAGTTCTATGGGCCCGAACACAATTTCAATCACATTTTCAACCATGTTTAGCCTATCAAACTCAGTCATTTCTTTTTGAACCATTTCAGTCATCCTTGTGTAATATTGTACAAGGGACTGGAGAATCCATCTTCTTTACTTCCTTTCCTTTTTATCTCCTTCAGTCTCCCCTCTCTTCACAGATTCATTCACTCCAGGTGGGATTCAAGATTTAAACACTTTAAGCACCTGAGAAGGTCTATTTCTAAAAGCTGTATCCAAACAAGAGACCTCTGGGAATCAGCAGAGGGTAACTGGAGAAGGGGAGGCCAACACCACCACAATTTCAGTGAAAAAAACCTCTCCACTATTTGACAGCTCTTATTTTCTTGAATCTTGGGTGCTCTCAATAGAGAAGCTTCTGTGTTTGATGCATTCCCCAAGTGAGGGTCTCAAAACTCACTCTTTTTACCAAAGATGTAAAAAGGTGTTTGCTCAAATAGGATAAAATCATAAAATAATAGAATACCCTGAGTTGGAAGGCACCCACAAGGATCATCAAGTCCAAATCCTGGCCCTGCACAGGACAGCCTCAAGAATCACAGCATGTGCCTGAGAGCATTATTCAAATGCTTCTGGAACTCTGGAAGGCTTGGAGATGCGACCACTTCCTGAGAAGCCTGTTCCAGTGCCCAACCACCCTCTGGGGGAAGAACCATTTTCCTAATAGTCAACCTAATACAATATCCCTGGATACAACTTCAGGCCATTCCCCTGGGTCCTGCCACTGGGAGAACCATGAGTACCTGTCATCGGTGCTGCCTCTCCTCTCCCCCTCGTGAGGAAGCCATAGATCATAAAAAAAAAGGAAATTTTACAACGCTCAAGCATTAAGGTTTTTGGTTTGTGCAAAAATCCACTGAGGACCCCAAAACAGAGAGCAACGAGAGCTCCACCTCCCACTGAAATGACGGAGAGTGAATCCAAACAAACTGTACAAACTACTTAGAGGTGGAGGTAATATTCTCTGTGCTGTTGTCAGCCCCTTTCCCAGTTATCAGCAGCAGAACTGCCGCTGTCTGCTGAATAACACATTTGTTTATACAGTAGATTGAGAATATTTGTGTGCGCAGCAAACTCCTCGGGGGTATAAACAATGTGTTTCTGAAGAGTTCCAGTGTCATTAGAATAATCAAGACTTGTAGTATGATAAACAGAGCCACAGACACAAAGTACTGCACAGGCTCTCGAGCGTGGTGCCGTGTTCGGTGTCGAGTCCCCAGGACGATCTGTTCAAACAGCTTTTCCTGCGGTGCAGACACAGGTTGCTACACGTGTTACAGAGGGACCGAGGGCGAGATGTGGTCATGGTGCATTTCGGATGAGCCCTCATCAGCAGCATGCTGGCATGCAGTAGAAACCTCCTTTTCATTTCAAAAGGCCCAAATCCTTTCGTTTATGCAAACCGTGTGAAATCTATCAAAGTGGAAGGATGTCCATTTCTTTTATCAAGGAGACCAGACCAAAGCCAAATTCTTATTTTTGTATTTTTATATTTTCCTCATAGTCTGTACCAAGGATACTGTCCTCTCTCATCTAAATTATATCATAGAGTCAGAGAATATCCTAAGTTGGAAGAGATCCACAAGGATCATCGAAGTCCAGGTCCTGTCCCTGCACTGGACATCCTAACAATCCTACCCATGTGCCTGAGAGCTTTGTCCAAACATTTCTTAATCTCAGGCAGGCTTGAGGCTGTGACCACTTCCCTGGGGAGCCTGTTCAGTGCCCAAACACTCTCTGGGCGAAGAAAATCTTCCTAATATCCAACCTAAACCTCTCCTGACACAGCTTCATGGCATATGAGTTAATTGTATCTATGGCACTGTGAATATCTGATGTGGACCAGTGTATGGACTGGAAATTTCAAAATCACAAATGCTGTTTCTGTGGTCCTGTGATGGCTTCAATTTTGTGACACTCCTTTTGAGCACAAAGGGTGCCAAATAGCAAGAGGGATGTGCACATCTCTGGAAGTGTCCAAGGCCAGCTGGACAGGGCTTGGAGCAACCTGGGATAGTGGGAGGTGTCCCTGCCCATGGCAGAGGTTGAAAACCTTTAAGGATCCTTTCAACTCAAACATTCTATGATTCTGTGATTCTATGAAATAAGGCATACCTCCAGGGATGTCTAAATGGGATTTAATCCTGGTTTCCTTGTCCCATGAAAAGTAAAAAATGTATAGAAATACAAATGAAAAAACTGACTCCTTTAAAGAAAGTGCACAGAATCTGAAGCTGGCTCATGAGCAAGAAGAGAGAAACAGTGGGACAAGGAGAGCTATAGTGATGAGGACTTAACAAAGTTCTGGTAGAAGAGCGGAGACATTACAGAATCTGCTCTTTGGTGGCAGCCACAAAGATTAGGAGTTCACCAATTCGAGTCCTCTTATTTCAATAACACAAAGCAAATTCTGCCTCCTAGTTCACCAGCTATGTCAAGTGAAATTAATTGTTCTCATACTGTCCTGAAGTAGTTACTACAAGAACAATGAACAGAAAAAGTTCATTACAACAGTGTCATTTTAATTATTTTTGGATAGTCAGACCCCAAGTGTGCAGCATAACCAAAATTTTCCTTTTACACCCACATTTCTTTGGTGCCAATAACTTGGTGAGCTGATTAGTGCAGCCGTAATGAGTTGGTCAAGAAAGAAGAAAGGAAGATAAGAAGACATAAAATTAGTAAAAACATGCCTAAGGCTTTTGACTTCTTGACTTCAGTCTCCTTCTCACAGCACTGTGATGAGTGACAGAAGTCCTCTGAAGCCTGTTAATTTTGTTTTATTCCTTCTGTCCTGTTTTTCCACTTCACTTAATGCAGGTTCTTGCTCTGAAGGTTAAAGATCTCTCTTTAAGTATATTGCATCTGTTCACTTGTAGAAACACCATGTTCTCAAAATTCATGTATGGCCAATGGAGATTTCTCAGCCTCGTGCTCCCAGTCTCTCACTCTCTTCCTTTGCCCCTCTCCCATCCTTCCCATTGTCCATCCAGAAAACAACGAAAAGGCAGCTGTCAAAGAAATTCTGTCAGGAAAGAGTTCAGGTGAATGGGATAGTTGTTCTGCTGTCTTCAGGAAGAGACGTTTCCCTAAAAAAAAAAAAATATAAATGAAAACTTCATCTAATCCAGGGTTCTTTCTCCAGCACATACCAGGAGTTGACATCTGGATAAAAGACACAAAATCCAGAATAGTTGTTCAGCTGGTTTTGGGTTTTTTTTTGTTTTGGTTTGGTTTTTTACCTCCAAGACTCAAGTATTCCACATCCCACTATCCACCTACCTATATTGCCCAAATTCCATCTGATTTCTCTTCCACTTTTCTAATATTCAACATACTTCAGACCTGTTCTCCTTCCTTGATATCATTTAGAATCATAGAATTGTTTGGGTTAGAGAGGACCTTAAAGATAATTTAATCTTTATACTCCATAGGTTTGTACCATTTAACCCTTGTGACTCAAACTCTTCCCACAAGATCCCTTCCCTGGGCCTTTCCATTTCACATTTCAGGAAAGTGCTTCTGCCTTCTCCTCGGTGGCTGAAATACTTTGAGCATGTTTTCTCTCCCAGTCCTTTCATCATGTGTGTCTGCAAGAGCAGAGGCCAACACGCAAAAATAATCTTGCAAATTTGAGATGTTGTCCCCCTGATTTCCCTCCTCATCTGTTTGCACTTGGGCAGGTGTTGGCTTTGAGCCCACACCAGCTGGATGAGGAAACTGAGCAGAGGAAAATCATCTCCTGTCTCAACTTCAACTACAGCTGGATGCCAACATAACTTTTTAGGATGCTCTGGCTGTCATTAAACTGGACTAAACAGGTCCAGGGTACATTTCTGACCCTGAATCTTAGGCACTGCTAAACTGGTAACATATTCCATGCTGTGATTTTGACTTCTGCTAATTCAGACAAATGAATTTCCTGCTCTTCAAATCTGCAGGCACATGCAACCAAGAGTAACCACCTAATTTGACTTTCCCGAGTATGTAGCCTGTGGGATTTCACCCAGAGGAATGAATCTTGTCAGAAGATGTTTCATTTGAATCTTTGCTCTGCCTGAATGACAGTGTTGTTCAAAACAATGGATAAAATAAGAGTTAATGTGAAGGCATGACAGGTTTGGGATTTTTTCCTTATTCCGTATATCAACAAGATTTGCTCTGGACAAAATATATCATCCTGTGTCTTAGGTTCCACTTCTCTTAGAAAAATTCATGTGGTCTAAAGTGCTCATATCCTTCCCATATTCCTGCTATTTATGTACAGAGTAGGAAACACGTGTCAGCAAACTCCTACAAGAAATAAACAACAAAACAGAAAAAGAGTTTCAGAGTGGAGAATGGGGAAAAGGGAGAAAGTTTGGGTCTCTCATGTTCACTTCGGCCAGTGGTAAAACGGCTGCGCAGTCCTTTCGATCAGACAGCTGCTGCACCAGCTCCTGTGCACAAAAGCTGTGGAGCCAAAGAAGTTTGTGCTGACCTAAATTCCCCCTGTGCTGTCACCAGCTCCCTGCATTATTGACACAAGATGGTTCTTCATGCCTTCCCCAACTTCTGCCTTTCCCTCCCTCCATTACTGGTGGTATGTCATTTGCTGCACAGATGTTTCTCCCAAGCCATTGCAAGGTTATTTTTCAAGTGACTTCTTCCAGCAGATGTTCCCCAGTCCCCAGGTGTGTGTGTTGTCCTCTCCACTGAGCCGAAACTCAGCGATGTACTCGACATATTGTGGTGCTGCCGCCGGTTTGAGCAGCAGGGTTCGTGGCAAGGCACAGCACTGACACCTCTGCTCCTGCCAGGCTGCTTGGTGACACTTTCTCTCAGCAACAGGCCTCCCTGCTCCCCTCCTGGCTGGTTACAAACTCACTACCTGGGCTGCACAAAGCAGCTTTCTGTGCTGCCTGAAATGAACTTGTGTAATTGCTGTGGAGCATGTGCCCAAAAAGAAGAATTAATTTCACCTATTATTCAGGCAGCCAAGTTCTATTTCCCTGTAGAGCCAGAGAGGAAAGCCAGATGCAATAGCTAAAGGACATTTATAAAGCAATGTTTTGAATACAAGACCTTCTTCTTCTTGGTACCTGGGGAGTCAAGGTCATGTAACCAGGTACCGTAGGAAAGCTGGATAAACCACTGAGCTCTCTCCCTCAGAGCCCATAATCCAAGTCCACATTAGCAGATGACTAAATACATGTATTTGTGCCTGTTTTCCTCTGCAATTCATGTTTTCCTGTACAGTTCAGATGCTTTCCTAGCATTCATCTCTTGGCATTAATTTAACTTTTTTTTTAAACATCGCAAGGGTGCAGACTGGCTCGCAATGACAGCCCTGTTTGGTTCAGCTAATATCTGGGCTAGCTTTAGCCTCAGGCTACAGAACAACTCCTTGTGAGCCTTCTGTGAGACAAAAATGATAAGTAGAATCTTTAATTATTATTATTTTTAAATGGATACTATATATTGAACTCGAAGAAACAGAAGTCTGTATTTAATTAGAGAGAGAAGAAAACCTGAGAGGAAATTTCTTCCCTCCACCCCTTCCCATCATTTCTCCTGTCTGAAATCAGTCTCTCATTCAGGTGGTCATGGGCAGAAAAAAGATGAAGCCAAATCCTCAAGAAAACCTCTCCGTAGATAGAAAATCTTAGGCCATATTAAGAACAAGACTATAGTTAGTGGATGCCAATTTTTTTTCAAGCTCTCTGTCTCAGATTGGCCCCTTCACTTCATTTCTTCTCATCATGATGAAGGGACAGCCCTCTCTGCATCCTTGGATCAACAAAATTCAGTATTTTTGTTCCTCACTGCTGAGCCACAGCAGAGCAGAAAGGAACTTGTGTGTTTACTGCCAGGCAATCCTGCAGGAGTGAGACCAAGACAAATCTCCCGCCAGACGTTTTGGCTACATCTCCGCTCATCGGCTAAGGAAGTGTCAGGATCAGCTCTCCATCCCCGAGGCCAGCTGGCACAATCCAGCCATTTCCTTAGTGTTAAACAACCTCCCCTCCAAAATAAAATAGCCAATTCCAACCTACCTACCGGGGACAGTGCCTGGTGCACGCTGGCTCCGGAGCTCTGCCTGGGAATTGTCTGGGACAGCACTAGCTACCGTGGATTAGCAATGTGCCACGGACCATCTGACTAGTCTCAAAGTCTGGCAGATTCCAGAGTTTATCTCTGTGCCATTATTGCAGTGTACTTGGCTAAAGCCATGTTGGAGGCAAAGTGGGGGAAGACACTGCAGTCTAATCCCTGCATTTTAGTTAGGGCGAGTTCCCAGGTTCTCAGTCACTTCTACTTCCCATGTTTTCAGTTTGTTAGTTGAAGTAATTTCCACCCAGTTTTATGTAGGATGCTATGTTTATGCATATCCTTTTGTTAAATATGTGTGTTTCCAGAATGTTCTTTCTTCTTCGATGCTCCATTGGTTGTTTCCTGTGTTCCCCTCCCCTAAATTGTCCCTATTGGTCATTCCCCTGCTATCTCCTCCCATGTTATCTTTCCCCATTGGTTGTTCCCCTTCTCTCCGCCCCTTTTTTGCCCCCATATAAAACCCCTGGACCCTCCACTGTCCCTTGTCTTTTGCCCCTGAGCACTCCACCAGAATAAACCTGCTGGAACCCATACAAAGGATCCCTCTCTCCTTCTTTGCCTCTGCTGGCGCCAGAGCACTACCTTTATTTAGGGATTGCTCCTCGAGGAGGAGACAGCTATTCAATGTGCTGCAGCAGAGCCAGTGACGTCTGCAGCAGGACGCTGTGGCTCTCGAGCAGTCCTAACAGCATCATGCCATGGTGCTGGTTTGTTTATTGGCATCAAGCCCATGCAGATATGCCCAAATCCACGGCTGGACTTGATGATCTTAAAGGTCTTTTCCAAGCGTAAGGATTCTGTGATGCTATAAACAGACACACACGTGTACGTTCATCGGGGGAAGCATGCGAAGTTTCCTAAGCAGTTCCAGCCACAGCCTCGTCCCCTTCCCACCAGCTTGTGGAAGTCACACTGCTTGAACACGGGTGAGTGGTTGCTTTTACAGGCAAGATTTGCATGTTGTTGACTGCGTGATTTATTTTTTGATGATTTTTTTGCCTGGTAATTCAAAATATTGGTGCCTACTCTTTTTCAAAATCTGTTCTACATCTTTATGAATCTTTATGTTTGCAGCTTCCCAGTACCTGAAGGGAACCTACAGGAAAGATGGAGAGAGACTATTTGCAAGGGCGTGGAGTGACAGGACAAGAGGGAAATGGCTTCAAACTGACAGAGGAGGCTTAAATTGGATATTGGGAAGAAATTATTCCCTGTGAGGGTGCGGACGCACTGGCACAGGTTGCCCAGAGAAGCTGTGGCTGCCCCATCCCTGGAAGTGTCTAAGGCCAGGTTGGACAGGGCTTGAAACAACCTGGGGTAAGACATCAGTACAAGCAGTGTCTTCTCATGTGGCTTCGGAAAAACCGTGGAATGGAATGGTNTGATCTTTGATGTCTCTTCCAGCTGAAACCATTCTATGATTCCATGATTATGACATCTGGAACAATGAATGTTTGGAAGTTAAGCCAGCAGGAACCAGGAGAGCCTGAACAGCAGTGCTCCACCATGAACTGTGGCTTGATCTCCCTCAGGCACATGCAGGTGGGGAAAGGTAAGACCTGTGCAGAAAAGTGCAGACAGGTGCAAACTTGCATTTTAGGCTGTTCTGAGCCAGCTGCTGCCTGCAGTCTGATGGACACCAGCATGACCTGAGACTGCATTTCCATGGCAGCCTAAGCCAGCCTGGCTGTACCTGTGCTAAAAAAGTTCGCCATGGGCTGAGCACAGGCATCAGTCTTTGCCCCTTTTCACCTCTATTGATCCACTTAGCACAGCTGCTACAGTTTTGATCCAAGTCAACCAGCACCCTCAGTGCCTGGTCATAGTCCAAGGTTAACAGGAAAGAGGGATTTGCATCAGTAAACTGATTTTTTTTGTGTGGTAAGACATCAGTACAAGCAGTGTCTTGTCATGTGGCTTCGGAAAAACCGTGGAATGGAATGGTTCTACCTATTCATGAGTGTAAATATTCCTGAAACACGGGCTTGTATGGTTCTATTTGGATCTTCCATTCATGTGTTCCCATCCACCTTGACTTCGGTAATCCGAATGTGGGATCGGGTGGTCTGACTGAAAACTAATCCAAGACAAGAAACGTATGAGCTTTAAACAACACATTCAACCTTTTTTTCAGTTGAAGAAGAAAGAACATATCTGTACGCACAGGAATAGGCAAGACTACGGACTCATAAAATCATAAAATTATTTTGGTTGGAAGGGACCTTAAAATTCATCTATTTCCAACCTTCTGCAGGGGCAGGGACACCTTCCACTAGGCCAGGTTGCCTCAAGCCTCATCCAACCTGGTGTTGAACACGTCCAGGGATGGCATCACTCTGGACTTGGATTAATTTAACCTTTCCCTGGATGTGGGGCTCTTCTAGAAGAACTGAACCGCCACAAAGATGCTGTGAGAAGTTGTGTTTACTGCATCAGCCAGTGGATTTATAAAGAATAAAACTTCCTTTGGACATCCTCCATCAGCCTAAATAAAATCACACATATTTTTATGGCTAGATAAGCACAGCTCCAGGTTCTGGCTAAACTACCTTGCTCTTTAACAGGCTTTATAATCACAAGGTTTAACATTGCTTCAAGGGTTCAAGATCTTGCTTGTGTCTGTCTTCCAACTCTGTTGTACACACAAACAAAAAGATAGAAATATTAATTTTAAGAAATTCAAATTCTGCTCTCACATACAAATACACCCAAGTATGCATCAGTTTAAAAACATTTTTGAGGTGTATTTATAAATGTAAATATACATCACAAGTATTTAAAACACCAGGACTGAAATCTTTCCTTGAGCAAACTGCCTCCCACTGAAAGGATGCTAAGAGAATGATGGGAAAATGGGCAGCATTTTTTAACGGAGGGTTTGAGTCCCTCGGTTTGTCATATCTGACTAGAAACCATGTTAAAATACAGCCAAATGAAAAGATCCCGGTGTTCTAAGAAACTCTTGTGCTCACAGGAGAAGAAGTAGGAGGAAGGAAAGGGATAGAACAGATAGCTATTAGAAGCAAAATATGTTATCATTATTATTTTACTATTACTATTAATAATAAATGCTACTACTTCCCACTACTAATTTATAGCAACCATATACAAGCACAGAATTAAATCAGTTCATTTAAAACATCAGAGCAGGAAAAACAGCTCTGTTTTTAAGTCATTACACGAATATGTCTTTGGTACCTTCACTTTTCCCCTCCCCCAGGTGTTCTGAAAATAAATAAATAAATAGTTTCATCTATTCTTAGATTTTTAAGGACAGAAGGGACCATTGCAATCATCTTTCCTGAAGACAGACCTTATAATTTTATTCTTACACCTGGCCCATAACTTTTCCGCGCTACGCTGCACCTTTCAGTCTGCAAATTGTTCTGATTTAAGCACTTCAAGCAATACACAGCCCCCTCTATTCCTGGGTGAGTTGATTTGATAGTTAATTATGATCATTGATAAGCATTTTGCTGTTGTTTACAGTCTGAAATCACCTAGGCCCAACTTCAGGGATTCTGGGCAGCATTTTCTGCCAAATCACAGAGCCCTCAGCCCTCTATAAATAAGTCATGTCCATCTGCAAAATCTTTGGCCTTTTTTTCTGGTTCCTAAAATCACATTAATTTTGTCACTATGTTTTATCGGGCTTTTAATTTTGTAACATCCAGCACTCTTTGAGCAGTAAAGGAGTCAGTTTTGTCCAGAGAAACTGTGGAGTCCCCATCCCTGGAAGTGTCCAAGGCCAAGTTGGACAGGGCTTGGTGCAACCTGGGATGGTGGAAGGTGTCCCTGCCCATGGCAGGGGGGTGGAATGAGATGATCTTTAAGGTCCCTTCCAACCCAAACCATTCTATGATTCTATGATTCAATGTTCCAAAATATCTATAAATCCATGAAAGCTCACCAGGTTCCCCATAGAAGCAGTGGAGTTACCATCCCTGGAATAGTTAAAAAAACCACATGTATGTGGCATTTTCGGAATCTTTGATCAGCGTACACAGACCACAGAAAGAAAATGCCTGGATATTTAAAGAAATTTCTTTTTGAAGGCTGCTATAAAGCGAGAAAGTCCCTTAAGCATCAGTTCTTTCTCACGCTTCCCCTAAAACAGAGGGAAAGGAAAGGGTATATATTGAACTTGAACCAAAGATATGAAGATTTCCTGGGGAAACTGTCTAGCTCTGTGCATTTTTTGAGACCCACTGAGAAGAATTTCAGCTTTGGAAGGACCACAGCAAGGACCACATTAACACCACAATAATTAAAAACCATATATAAGTTTTTGCAGAATGACAACTGTTAATACCGATTTCAACATGCCCATAAAATCCAGAAACAAGTACAAGTAGTGTGTGAAAAATCCCTTCCATTGCTGCAGAAGGGATTAATCCTTTCTAACTTTAGCAATTAAAATTTTAAGTATTTCACTTGAGTCAGTCTTTTGGAGATGAGGTGAACACCCTCTCAAGGTTGTTTTCCCATCCTAAAATAAATTTCTGAAAGGGATAAGGTAAAACAGTCTCTGGAGAAACATTTCTTTTACCTTTTCAATAACAGGAGCCTAATTAGAGAGTCTAATTTAGCCTAAATGGCTGAACTAGCAGAAATTAATATCATATTTAGCTCTGCACATTCAGTGGTGACTTAAGTCTTTGTATTTAACCTCAGATCAGGCTGCAGAACAGGCTGAAGTCATTCATGTATGGTATCAGTAGTATTAATAATAATTAGTATTATTATGTGTTACATAACAACAACAATAATATTCATAGCTAATTATTAGGGATACCATTGTTTGAAACTAGTGAAAAAAACCCCATTAATAGCAGAAAAAACTACAAGAATTATTTTACAGAAGGCAAACTCAGTTGAAAACAACTCAGTGCAGCTGAACAAAGAACACTTACAAGATTGAGGCTGGCCCCAGTGCAAATTATATGATAGCATCTTCTGATTACTGTGTGTCTGACACAGTTTTAGCCTAGGATACAATCTGTCATGCTGGATTGCCACTGTGTGTTCTACACCAGGGAAAAATATATATCAGTAAAATTTACCGTCTGTGTCATTATGTGACTACATAAATTTCAATCTGAGTATATTTGTTAGTTTTAACTCCCAGATATATTTTTTTGGTCGCTGAAGCTGTTATTCACATTAGCTTTTATTGTAAAAATAATTCATATTCTTTAGTGGTCTTCTTCAGATGTCAGAAAAAAAATCTGAAGCCTGTAATATTTGTAAACTCAGGATCAGGGAGTGCAATACTTTTACCTTTATGCCATTTTTTAAGTCCATCCTTACAATTAAAACTGACACGAAAAGGTCAAGGATCAGGGCACTTACGGTGGGTCAAAGCTTAGCTAATCACTCCCTCCTCCTCTCCCTCTCATTATGTCATGCTTTCTGATGGGTTTCCATTCCAGAAACACCATTTGATGAACCTTCCCCGTGCTCTAACGCTTACCTGGGAAGAGACACGGGCTGCACCACGAGGAATGTGGAAAAGTCAGTGGAGGTTTAATTGGATTAATCTCTGTGTTCTGCAAATACGCTGGTAACTCTCGTGACAGCTCAGCTAACACGATAATGTGCAACAAAGGGATCTGGTATTCAGCAGGGTCCCACACCTTAGCTGGGGGGGATACACCTGGGGAAGCCTCGGTGTGCAACACAATAACAGGCAGCTGATAACAGCCCTGCTCTGATATTGTCACAAATTGCTGGGTCTGAGGAGCATTTGTTGATGAAACTCATGCTCCAGTTTGGTGGTTCAAAGGGATGGCTTTCAGCTACCAGCTCCTGCCAGGCACGAGCTCTGCACAGCACCTCATTTCCATTCCTGGGAAAAGCAGAATCCCGCCGAGAGGTGGTCTGGAGGTGCTGGCACAGTGTCTGTGAGAGGATGAGGTGGTTCAGCTCAGGAGCAATGCCCAGCACGTCAGCATCATTCAGGGAAAGGCACCTGCCCTGCTGGTTCCCAAGGAGCAACACAGATGTGGTCACACTGGATGGAGAAGGGAATGCCACACTGGATTCCAGCTGGCCCTTTGCTCCACACCCTCAGGCAGCAGGAAGAACCCAGAACAAATAAATAGTGCAGACCAGTGTTCCTACAGACACGAGCCAGGGGGATGGGAAGCCTTTGCTACAAGAGAAGCCCTGTCCCATGGGGTGACAAGGAATGCATCTTACCCTGCTATGGACCTCTTAATCCCAGACATTTTTCTCCTTAAAGCTAGCCCTTAATGAAGATACATCTGTGCTGATCTTCTTGACCTTTGCAAAATCCCATGACAGCAACCCTACACAGCACAGGTTTTCTGAAGCCCTCTCCTTTCCTGAAGGCATGGGACTCAATTCCAGATTAAGTCTGCCACTTCCCTGACTTTGCTGATCTGCCTCTGATCTGTCTAAGTGGATTGGCACTTTTTACTTCAAAAAGTGCTGACTCCATCTAAACACAGTGCCCAGTTTTATTCCAGTCCTTTGTACACCTGCCTGAAGAGCCTGGCGAAAGCAAAGCAGACTAATTCAGATGACCTGATTTCATTGTCCCAGATGTTTTATAGGTTTCAGCTCCCCAAATTCTGATGATCATATTCCTGTGAGCTGAAAAGATTCCCTACATGGTTGCCTTCTATTGGCGTCCATGAATAATTAAAATGTAGCCCACTCATCAAATCCAGAGAGTGTGAGATTCATTCATCTCACTTTTGGAAATGGAAATAATACATATATAGAGTAATTATCGTCTTTATATATGGTCAACACCTGTCTGGATGGCTTTGAACAGCTGCTGACAGTTATAGGATGGGACAATGGAGACTTCATGCTTCTGGACCAGGAACTGGAGGCCAGAAGAGGTATCACCTCTGGAGATACCTGTCTTCCTCCCTTGTTTATAGCCTAAGATTAATTACTTAGACTAGTTGCCTAACCTTCCTTCCCTTCCTTTACATTTTGCACCTGAATGAGGCAATTTTCCCTTGATATCAGTTCCTACAACCCAGAAATACTCCCACTGGTCATACAAAGAAGGTAAAGTCCTATTTTAGCTCCCCAAACCATCCATTTTGGGAATCAGTGATCCAGGTAGCAGCTATAAAAGCAGTTAAAATACAATTCCTATAGGTGCACAGCTGTGTCTTCATGCTATTGCATAAGCACTTTCTGAAAGATGAAAGATGAAAAAAGCAGGCATTGAAATCAGATCCCTTCTTCATTTCTGGATCTCAGTCCACGTTTCTCTCTGAGGCTCAGTGAAACGGACTGGGTGTTTTAACAACAAGTTAAATGCAAGTTAACCAGTGTCAGGACCTGTTCTTTGAGTGCATTTGCTGCCTTTTACCCACATAATTTGTTAGTTTCTTTTAACCTCCAAAAGAAGATGATCACATACATGTACCCACTGAAAAAAAGTCCCTTTCTGGTGTTAATTCCCAAATGGAATGGTTTAGAAGAAGGCAAATCGCATTGGCCGAAAACAGAACAGGCACCAAACTACCATTTTAACAGGAATAACCAAGATCCTTTTCCCATGTGCATAGATTAGCACTTTTTTACCTCCCAATGTAGATGCAGCTGTATATTCACTATCAAATTACAATCCATTCATGTCTCAACAGCATCACTGCATAAACAATTCCCAGCTCATGCAGATCCCAGCCCCATCTGAGCAGCCATTCCTGTTGTTATGACACTGCTTAAGAGCAGGCTGTCATGTTCTCTGAGACATTCCAAATCCTCCAGCCTAGAAAAGACATCAAGCTTCTCTCAGCTCTGTGCCCCTGCTACTTTCTTAGCTTTAGTGAACCTCTTGCGGTTTCTGGTCTCATGTCGTTTGGGACCTTCTTAATCTTTTCTCTAGCAGTTCTCCAGTTCCTGCCTCAGAGCTTCTTGTAATAACTTCTTACCCGAGAAGAAGTTTTGCTGTTGTTGCTGTTGAACTCAAAATCCCCCCAACATGCTAAAATATAAATGTGTGCTATCAGCTTAATGTAAACCATAGAATATCAATCATAAATTCATAATATAATTTAGATTGGAAATAACTTCTGGATATGCATGGTGCAACCAAACATCAACACAAGCACAACGACTGGGTTGGTTTGGGTCATGCCCAGTCCTTGTGTCTCATCTAGTTCTTTACCCAGACTAATTCTGGTGAGTGTCCACTCTCTGGGTTAGAACACAAAGGCGTGCGAGGGGTTTCCCCCATGACAGGAATTTATTGAAGAAGTTAAGGAATTAGTAACACTGATCAACACTTAGACAGAAGGCAGCGCTTGCTGGCCAGAGAACTGCAACCGTTTTGAGACTGCACATTAGTCTTACATATGAATTTGATTATATGTAAACTGGAAAACTGTTTTGCTGCACAGTGAATTGAGACTGGATGCTCAATGGAAAAGAGTGGCGGTGGTGGGTAGGAGATGCTGGCAGCAGGGTTCAATACATGTGAGACAGCACATTTCAGCACCTGCACTCCCAGGCTTGGATGTCCCATATCCCAAGGGTTTTGATCTTCAGACCATGACAGGAGGTGTCCATTTTCACTCCTCCCCAGAAGAAAAGTTACTTGAAAGCTCTGGTTTTATAGGGTTGAAAGGGGTTTGCATTTTGCTGGCTTATTTTTTTGATTAACCTTTTAACCTGTACATTAACTGCAGGAGCTGAGAGGGAGGGAGATTTCAGAAAACATGAGTTTGGATGGAAATTCTGAACCAAACTAGAGCAGTAGTAACAACTCTTGAGTTTACAGACATCCAGAAATTATGAGCACATTGCACTTTTGGAAAATACATTAGGTGAGGGATAGCTTTATCCCTCGGGTGAGTCTTCAGCTTCTTTAGTGACCCATAACTCAGGAGTGTGGCAGGCATTAGCTCTTTACAAAATATCTTCATCCTTCATGGCTGAGACAGAACCCGTGGCATGCAGAGTATCTTACTCATTCAGCAGTGATTTGAGTCATTTTATTTTAAACACTGACTTGATGTGGTCAGTACCTTGGATGAAGGGAAAAAAAAAAAGAAAAGTGAGGCAGTAGAAGTGTATCTAATTTTTTATTAAATATATCACTGTTGCAATCTGACTTGTACTGTAAGGGGAAATTACACACCATAAAACAGTACAGAGAATGGATCTGATGCATAATACAGGAGCCTGCCTGGAGAAGAAGCCATGTCACATAAAACTGTAAATATATCCATACAAATTCAGACACATTGGGAAAACAGACAGATTTTTGCTCTGTGTGTCTTGAATTACAAAGAGGAAAATGACATTTTTACCTGTCCTAATCTTCATTTGCCAATATCAGAGGCCATCCCCTTGTCTTTATTATCACAGTCACTGAAACATTAAAACAGAAAAGAAGTGGCTTCTGTTGATACACAGGAACACCTGAAATTGCTCTTATTCCCAGCAAAAAACTTTGGCTGGTCTTTATCATCTAATGCAACTTTCCTGACCTTTTTTGTTTTAGGCAAAGGTGCCAGAAAAACAACAGCATTTCAAAGAAACCCCAGAATTAGTTTAAGTTCTAAGGGAAGGTAAGTCATTTTTTGGTTAACACATCAGTTTTAGACAGATCTCTCTCTCTAAAAAATATAATAACGGATTATACATGTTATAATATATATATGATACAATAATTCTCAGGATTTTCTGAATTGGATCTTTGAAGTGAAGTTTTTAATCAAAGCTTCTCAGAAAAACCTTAATATTATCAGTGAATAATGAAATTTCTCATATTTTTTATTTTTGGGATGGTGCACATGTGTAAGGAAAGTCTGTCAACTGAAAATATATTACCATAATTTTTTTTTCTAGCTTGGAAGACTCTTCAATTCACAATAATATATAATTTACTTTTTGCAAGTTTAAAATTAATATAATTTGTCAGTTTCTTTATTTAAGTAAAACAGTTCAGTTTTTCAACTCAATGTAAAGATCTCATTTCCTTTTCATTTTTTCAATATATTATTCTCCTCAGATATTTTTCTTTATACATATATCAACAAACTGTAAAAATCCTCTGCTTGGCCAGTCCTAGTTTTGTGGCCAGCCCACATTTTTCTGACTTTAGACTTTACAGAGTTCTCTCACTTTTCAATACTTTCCAATTCTTGAATTATTTTAATTATTGAATTATTGAAGTCTTTTCAATTATTGAATTTAATCCTGAACACTTGAAGATCCTGTGACTTCCATTACAGGATTGTAACAGGAATATATTCAGTGTTTTAGGTACCTAAATGGTCCTTTTGCATAGGTAAAGTACCTTTTCTGATAGCTTATCTATCAGATCAAGGCATTGAAGCTTGGTATCAGTAATTAATACAAGCACTTCAGCAATTAACAAAAAAATGCCATTTTTTTTTTCCTGGTAAACTTTTTTAAAGCACTTTTACCTCTAAATGTACTCTCAAGAGTTGTCTGTTTCGAGACAGAAAACAAACCAAAGCAAAGCAAAAACAACAAAACAAGCTTGTTTTGACAGTGGAAAACAACATTTTTTTTTCATTATTCAATGAGATGAATATTTTCCATAAACATTCTCACTCTGAACAAAGAGCCAATTTCCATTCAAAGCTGTTTAAAGGAAAATGTTCAGAGCAGTCTAAGCAGCCTTAGGTGACTGCGTTTCACTGATGGGTGAAGCGAATGCTTAAGAGATGTCACGTTCAGAAAGCTTTACAGGATCCTTGGGAAAGGCAGTCACTTGCTAAATATTAGGGTCTAGTGTTTAATATTATTTTATCTCTGCCTTTTTCCTTTCCTTTTTGTAAGTCAGAGCCATGTAGAAGGAATATGCACATATATGTGAAATCTGCTGGGTTCAGATCATGCTGGGACTGCGCAGAAAGGGAATATCTCAATTTATCTTTTAAGAGATAAACACGAGCTGGATAGATCAGTTATGACGCTGTCATATCAACAACAATCGAGGGGCAGCAGAAGATAGGGGATCTTTAATTTCAAGTGATTAATTTTAATGGCATGCAGACTCCTATTAATCTTCCTTCCACTGCCTGTCTTCCCTGGCCTTAATCCCACAAGCACTGAAGTTGATCTCTAGTTTACTCAGAGAGGCAGGAGAGCTGGGACTGGGTGCAGAGAGCACAGACCTCTGCTCAGGAAAATTTAACACCTGAAGAAAAGTCAATCAGCCTTATCACTTTCAAGAAAATCAACCTTTTTTTTCCTGACACAATAAAGATCAAGAATTCCTGATTTATGTGCTGTCCTGGTAGAACAAAATTTTCTGGGGTATAGATTTTTCAGAATAATTCCCTGGTCACAATGTTAATGTCTCTACAATGACATCACTAATCATAATTTTCTTGCAGTAAAATTACCTGTATAACATTGTAAAAGAACAAAGCCACAACAAGTCATATATAAGGTGTAAATACAGTGAAAGAAGTATGATATCGCACATTCTTCTCACCAGTATCTCTAGGTGGATGCATTTTGCTAAGCCCTATTAAAAGTCCAGTTTTCAAAACCTGAACTGAGAGAGTAAATCCACGTTTTTTGCTCCCGTACTCTTCTTTAGCACCAGTTTCTGGAACTGGCTTGTTTTACCAATGAACCATTTTGTCTGTCAGCTTAGATTAGGTCAAATTAGTTCTCATTTCAATAACTGACAAAGATCATCTTTGACAACATCGGTGACCTCACATGTCCTGACAAGGGCACATAGTCAAAGTCTATAGAAAAGGAAGGAAAGTTTTATAAATTGTGTGCCAGAGGAATGTTGGTATTAGGAGAACATTTAGGTCCTTCTTTGGATATATCTGATGCTCTTCTGAATGAAGCTTTGTGTTTTCAACTGTACTTCATATTTGGTTTGAAGATTAATAGATAGATGGATAGACAGGCAGGCAGAAGAAGCAGGAAGGCAGACAAAGGTGAAATAAAAAGGAAAATAAGTAATAAATTCATTAACTGCTGTTGCAAATGTCCTGCATGTCAAGGGTTGTAACTACTTCAAAATTTTTTTCACCATTAGAAACGCAAAACACAGGTGTATTCTTTTAATCAGAAAATCTGTATAAAGTCAGTTTAGGCACTTCCAAAGTCAATCACATCATATGGTGGGATGAAGCAGTCTGGATGTTGCAGATGTATAGAGGTAATTTCCTCACTTGAAGAATTTATTACTGATATAATAGAAATCCTTTAAGTTGAACATCTTGGTTTCTTTACTGATGCAAAATCATGGGACTATTTTTGCAAGGTGAAATCCATTCTTGTGCACATGCCCTTCTGGAGAGTTCCAAAGAAGTTTGTGTCGTGTCTGTGGTACAAAAGCCTTTGTACAGGACCCATTCATGAGGGGTAAATGTCATTTCCAATAGAGTAAGTTGCTCAAGGAGGCAGAGGAATGCTTATCATTTCTGTTTCTCCTGACTAGACCTGACATTCATCTGGTGGTGTTGGGGATGGTTTAAGGATAGTGAAATGCATCTTCTGTCCTCCCATCATTCAAACAAACAGAATGCCTGATAATCCCTTAACCAAGAAGATGCTTCATAGCAAACGTGATAAAGTCCTCAAAATAGGAGGATTTTAAGACAAAGGTTTTTCCTATATCTCAATATAAATCCAACATTTTGTCTTCCCTTTCGAAAGAACTCATATCTCCAAAATTTTTAACTGTTAACACTCAATTATTTTTTTTTTTTCTGCCTTCCATATCCCATCTCATTGTTTCAGGGTACGTGAAGGGATTTCTGCTTCCATCACTAAAATATGGTTATCTTGGGTTGGAATAATTGTTGTGTTCCATGGAAGTCCTAGCACATTAGCATTAACAAATTTGCCTAAAAAAGATGATACTGTATCTAACAGAAGCTTCAGGATCAGATATGTATCCATAAATGTTAAGAGTTATCTTCTCTTAGTTTTCTTTGAAATCTGGAAACTAAACAATTGAAGAGTCCAAATATAGCCCAGAAACACTGTCACATTGATTAAAGGTTAATTATTTTCAAATGAGAATTAAAAATATGGCTCTACATGCACGAATGTATGTAAACTTTATGGAACTATTTTATTATGCAGTGCATAACACAAAATGGAATGAAAATCCCACACAGTTTCATCCTGGAGAAGAGAGATTCATCTACTTTGTGCTTAAGATCAGGTTTGCATGGGTTGAATTAGTAGTGCCTTTCTAATTTAATCATGTCACTTATTCCTGACACCCCAGACTTCTAATCTTGCGTGTCTGATTTCTAGTTCACATATAATTGTCATATATCAAAGAATGCAGCTGACAATTCTCTGCTCACAAGCCTGGATCTTTAATATTATGAGCTTGGATCCTAATATTAAGAAAATATTAATATTCCAGAACTAACTGGAGAAATATTGTGTATTCTGCTCAGTATTTAGCATAACTCCTACTGATGGAGAGCTGATTGCTCCCCACCTTTGAACAAGCATCCAAGACAAGGTTACAAACATCCCTATCCCTGGAAGTGTTCAGGGCCAGGTTGGACGGGGCTTGGAGCAACCTGGTCTAGTGGAAGGTGTCCTTGCCCATGGCAGGGGCTTGGAACAGGCAGATTTCAAGGTCCATTCCAACCCAAACCAGTTAATGATTCCGTGGTTTACCACCTTACACACACCACTGAATATTACAAGAACAATTCTGTAAAAACCTTAGGAAAGAGGTTGCAATACACAGTTTCACATTCTTTTCAAATGGTGCCTTCAATTTGCTGTGAATTTAACTAGTTTTTGCCTTTTACTATTTAGATTCCAAAAGTGCATGTGGCGCCCAGAAAAATGTTGACATGTAAATTATTAATTATGCTAAATCACTTATCAGATTTTGATACATTTGGAGATTCATTTCCTTTTCCCAATTAACCCATTAACCCCTCAACTACCATTTCATTAAGCAAACAGGAGGGCTGTGTAAACCAGTTAATATTTATTAACAGTGTTGTGCCAATTAGTAAGTAATATATTTTTCCTAGGCAAGGGCCAAACAGCCCTCCAGTCTTCTTTTGTATACCCTTGTTTTCTTTTCATTTGGATAGTGGAAGCAGCAGGTGTTGAAGGCTAAGTGTTGTATGCAATTTGAGGCTGTTCAAGTCTCCTGATTAGGTGATCACTCCAGATGGAAATTCTCTGTGGAAGGCAGGATTCCTTCCTTTTGGTCAGTCCATAAATCGTATTCTTGGTAGTAATATTCTTGCTGAACTTTGCTGCAATGCACATCAACAACATCAATTTATCCCAAGCATTTTGAAATTATGATCTTCACAATAAAGGCATGTACACAAAATATTGCAGAAAAGAGCTCAGTGCCTCTGACAAAGATCAAATAAAACTTGGTTGGTTGATCTGTCCATGCCTATAGGGTATTAGTGATTATAATATTGCGCTTTAATGGACTATGGACCCAATTTACATAACATTTACATGTCATCTACATACTCTTTATGGAATAGAAATCCAGTAATTCAGACAGAAAAAATATCTAAGACGTACAGATGCACTTTTCAAACTTATTTCTTTTTTACTCTTCAGCTTGAAGCTGAGAGTTTTGATTTTACCTGTTCCCTCTGGAACACAAAAGCAGAGCAGAAGGATCACTGCAGCCCCACTCCCAGTACTCTCAGTGGGACAATGCCCATTAAATGCCCATCAAACCCAAACAGCATTTCATTTGCACGGAAATGACTCTTTAAATAAAAATCTGAATGTATTAAAATGTTCCATTTTCTGAGAATTTCTACTTTTCTGTGTTTCCTACCTGGTGAATCTTTGGCATGGTCAAATACAGAGATTTTTAAATGTCTTCACAATGGTCCTGTACTTCCACTCTGCACTTTGGGAAAATGGAATGGAGATGACAGAGTTGTGGCTCAACCACAGTGCAGACTTTCTGTGTGGAGCTGCCCATCACAGAGAACATTTAGGAATTTCTGTTCAAGAGAGAAATGTCAAGAAACCCTTTATTAGATTCCTGGCAAGCCTTGCTCATTAACAGCTTTGGGAAGGAATGACCAAATGTCATAAAATTCTGAGATGCTCAGTAGTGTCCCAGTGCTGCTGCCTTGGCCCTGGAGGCCTGAAGCATGGGAGGAATCCACGGAAGCCACACAGAAACTTTGCAGGGCTAGTGAGTCTCCTCTGAGCTAAAAATAAAATGGGCACCTCAAGGCAATATTTCATGTTTTAGTCAATCTGCACACATATAATAGCTCCAATAACAGCCAGAAAGGAAAAATGTCAGGGCCAAAGGGATACCACACTAGCCAGGACACATCTTGTGCCCAGGATGAAGGTCCATTTATTTATAAAACCAAAATAGTTTTAGAATTCAGACAGGAACTGAGAATTTTGGATCCTAGGCCTTCCTGATCTGTGTTAGGGACCAGTACATTTTATGAAATACCTGAAGCATTGCAGCCCTTCAATTGGAAAAGGAACAAGGAGAAAGGAGAAAGAAGAAAGGAGAAAGACGAAAGAAAAAAGGAGAAAGAAGAAAGGAGAAAGAAGAAAGAAGAAAGAAAAAAGGAGAAAGAAGAAAGGAGAAAGAAGAAAGAAAAATAATTTAGGACAGGTGGTGAGGACCTTCTCCTAGCCATGGACAGGAAGTTAAGGAAGAGAGTCAAAAGCAGATTTTTGTTCTGATATTCTCATGACAAATTAAAGGAAGGAAGTCAAGCCAGCACCTTGGATTTGGAGCCAGAGCCAACACTGCTTGAGATCCTTGGCCAGACATACTCTTCATAGCATTAGTTGGCACTGTCCCCAAAAGTTTGGTTTGTATTCTTGGCTTTGCCATTTCTCACACTGAAAACTGCAGACAAACCTGGCAGATTTTGCTGACTCAAGGTCACTAAAAGAGACTGCTCCAATTCTTCTAAAAAATCCAACCAAGGCCAGATTGGGTGGGACATGGAGAAACATCTTCTAGTGGAAGAAGTTCCTGCCTGTGGCAGGAGGTTGGAACTGGATGAGCTTTAAGGTTCCTTCCAACCCAAACCATTCCATAATTCTATAACAGGGCTGGTGTTGAATAGCAGGACCTACAGATCTGTGCAGGGACACGCGGTGCAAATCTTTGCATGAACACAAATCCTTCCAAGTGAAGCCTGCTGCAAGGGGCTGCATTCTTTGTGTTGTATTATACATGGTGGTAGTTTATCTGCAGGAGTAATGACCAAACCAAAACAGATCTGGTCAAATAAAGAATCAGTCTGAAAGTTAGTGCATCGGAATTGTGACATCGCACATTGAACTGTCAGTGGAAGGGTCAAATGAGCCAGAAGGTTCCATGTGGTAGAAGCTTGAAGTGGTAGAAGTTTGAGCACAGCTAAGAAACAGTTCTAACAGGCTGACTTTGACCACAGACACCAAAACCAAGCAACTTTTGACTAGAGAAGTTCATAAACTGAGATTCATCACAAGGGGATATAATGGAATAAGGAGAGCCTTACCGAAAACTAAGAAATTTGAAGAAAACGGCCATATATTTAGGAAAAGGAAGATAAACCAGTGTCAGTTGATACAACCCTGACCCAAACACAGAGTGTCACTCACAACAGAGGTCTGGAAGCAGAAGCTGCAGGATATCAGTCTCATTTTACACATATTTCCACTAGATTCAAGGTAGGAAGTATTGTGTCCCGAAAGTTCATAGAATCATAGAATCACAGAATGGCTTGGGTTGGAAGGGACCTGAAAGATCATCTTGTTACAACTCCCTGCTATAGGCAGGGACACCATCCACTATTCTAGGTTGCTCCAAGCCCCATCCAGTCTGGCCTTGGACACTTCCCGGGATGGGGCAGCCACAGCTTCTCTGGGCAACCTGTGCCAGGGCCTCCCCACTCTCACAGGGAAGAATTTCTTCTTAACATCCAATCTAAATCTACCCTCATTCAGCTTAAAGTCATTGCCCCCTTTCCTATCACTGCATACCCTTTTCCAGTGTCCCTCTCTCATTTTCTTGGAGCCCCTTTAGGCACTGGAGCTGTCTCTTCTCCAGGCTGAACACCTCCAGCTCTCTCAGCCTGTCTCCAGAGCAGAGGTGCTCCAGCTCTTTGAGTATCCACATGGCCCTTTGCCTTTGGTCTTAGCTAAGAATGTCTGGGCAGAAAGATACTCCTGGATACAAAGATGACCTGAGACTGGGCTTGGTCTAAGAGATCAAACATTTGGGTAATTCAGGATGTTTTGATAACCATTAAAAAGAAGAGTGCAAGAGACTGAACAGATGCCTGTAAAAGTATGAAAACAAGGCGAAAGAAGAGTTTCTTTGTTGGAAGAGTGAATTATAAAACAAGTTTTCTGAAGAAGAGAACTGTGGAAAGTAATAGGCAGAAAAACAAGTGGAAAAGGAAAAAAAAAAACCGCAGAACAATTCTGTCTTACAAAAAGAGATTAAGAGACAGTGGGGAAAATCTTAGGAAGAAATGGTGTGCAGCTGGCTGTGAGAGAACAGAAAACGGGAAGTTCTTTGGACAGAAGGAGGAACAGAAGAGACAGATTGTGGTTCACAGAGTTCATGGCAACTCCACAAAGCTGTGTGTGGCTCTGGACTTTTGCTAGGGAGAACTGCAAGACCTGTCGAGTGGGTAGAGAGAACAAAAAACTGGGTCTTCTGCCAGGAAAAAGCACACAAGGGGTAGAAAATAAACTGTGCAAGAAAAATATACAGTTATCCCTTCCCCTGTAATTCCTGGTCCCTGGATGGGGAAAAGACACATGTGGATTAATCAATGTGGGCTTGCTAGACTAGAGACATGTATGAGGTTGTGGAGAGGTGAGGGTTGACCTCTTCTCCCAGGCGAGGATAGGGTTGTGATAGCACAAGGGGAAATGGCCTAAAGATGTGCCAGCAGGGGTCCAAGTTGGATGTCAGGAAAAATTTCCTCGCTGAAAAATGGTCAATCATTGGAACAGGCTGCCCAGGGAGGCATCAGCATCTCTGTCAATGTCCAAAAAACAAGTAGAGTGATATGATTTAGTGGGCATGGGGATAAATGGTCTGAGGTTGGAACTGATGATCTTGAAGGCCATTTCCCACCTTAGCGATTCCATAATTCCGTGAGGAAAACAACTGCTCTCTAACTTTGGGCTAATAACTGCTCAATGACCATGGCTCAGATCATGCTTCCTCTGGTGACAAATGTTTGAGTTCTGTCCCATTTTTAACACCGGTGCCAATACTCTACTATTGCTATTAATGTCCACTGGGGGTATTTTGACAACCCAACACAAGCTGTTGACTTTGAAAATCTGATTAACATATTAATTTCAATCATTTGCACACCAATAAATCTTTGTACTTTTTTGGAAAGAGAACATAGATTGTCCCCTGTATTGCAAGCAGCACATCTACAACAATGTTCACCACCACCACCACCACACTTGTTCTGCTTTACAAACCAGACCCTTGATATAGATTTCAAAGAGCTTTCATGTAAAATCCTGCTTGACCTTGTTGCATTGTCAACAGAAAACAACTTTTATGTACAGTCTCTGGTGTCTTTCTTTTTGCTTCTTTTTTTTTTTTTTTTAACATCAATACGTAATGATACAAAAGGATTTCTGATAATATAATTTTTTGACTAGCAGCAAAATAGCTGCCACTTCACTCCACTGCATATATTATTATGGGTTTATTATCTTGTCATATTTTTCTATCTTTTTTCCCTCTTTATGGAAAAGATTGTTTCTAATATCCTTTCAACTGGAAAACATACTCAAGCCCTTTTTGCATTTGCTTAGCCCTCACTTATTAATTCTTCTGTTAGCAGGCAAGGAAGAGAGGAATAAAAAAGCTGCTGGTTATTCCTAGAAAGAAAGAATGTGTGTTTTGTAGTCAGAGCAGGAATGGAAAAAAGTGGGCTCTTGGGCTCCAATCCATTCTACTGTGAGTTGAGGACTTAATTTCATTCACTTTGGTTTGGATCAAGGCTGTGTGTTTGTCTTTCTCTGATAACTGCAGCAGCACCGACCCATTCAGGTTGGTGTCTTTCAAGTGGAATGAAATGCATGATTCAAATCCCTTGCTCCATCAGAGCTTTGCGTGTGGGTCTGTCGGGTAGAGCAGCGACACGAAGAGTCTTTGAGCTGAACTAAGCTCAGTGAAATTGTGATTTTGTAGGTCTCTGCCCAGGTGATTTACCCCATCACATCTGATGTGCATTTTCTCTACCTTGTGCTACCACTGCAGTTAGTTTCTGTCTTCTCTTTCCCCCTTCAAATCAGGACAGATTCTCCTCATTCATTTGAGCGTTTACCTTCCCCCAGCACTTCACTTCTGTGGTGCAAATTTGGTAATAATCCCACTGCATTTGAAGATATCTGCTCCCTCCCACAAAAGAGACACAAAGAAATCAGATAAGAATGTTTATGCTCATCAAATTCCTCATATAGAAATTTTTCTTTGTTACAGAACACCTGTGTTAGGTCAGATTGAAGGTCCAGCCAACCCATCATTTCATAGAATCATTAAGGTTGGAAAAGACCTCCAATATCATCAAATCCAACCTTTGCCCAAACTCCACCATGCTCACTAAACCATATCACAAAGTGCCATTTTTGAACACTACCAGGGATGATGAGTCTGCCACTTCCCTGGAGAGCCTGTTCCAAAGTTCAGATAAGCCCTGTCACTTGTTCCTAAAAGGAGAAATTCTGGTGCAGTTCATGTCCCAAGGGAAAAACTCTTCTGGGAAATGCAGCCTTGGTTTGAGCTGCTGCCCTTCTCCAGAAGTTGCTGCACCCAGGAGTGAAAAAATAGAGGCAGAATCAATACTTTCAGCCTATTTGTCTCATAAATTTGGTGTTTTCCCTTTGCTTTTTTACTATCTTCTTTGCAATCAAATGGCTTAACTCATAGGGTGACTTATTACCTTTTTGTTGGTGGGGATGATTTGTTTGCCATAGTGCAGAGCAGGACTAAACTCAGTTTTCAAGACTGTCCATAGCAGTGGCTTCTATATTCCCTTGAAAAAGTGGGGGAAAACGGTTCAGAATCCTTTGGGCTATAAACAGACAAGGAACTGAACCTACAGCTTGGTGTATCAGTTCCAAGGATTAAATTCTTCTGGTCACCCATCCAGTAGAAGAACTAGACCCACAAATGTAGCCCTTGCGGGGATGTAGAGTGAACAGTGATTTTGACCAAAAATTCATGATTTTGAGAAAAAAGCCATGATTTGGCTGAGTCCAGAATGTCAGTTCAACTGCTTCTGCTTTCATCCCTTTCCTTTATTTTTTTCCACAAAGGGAATAAACACTGCCCAGACCAAGATCCACCATTATAAGCATGTGCTGAAGGTCTGCAGCCTTTTCTTTTGTGCTGTAAATGCTATTAAACATTTCCTTTTATGTGTTCCACATCTTCTAAAGCAACTCACCCTTAAAACAATAAAATTTGGAGGGGAGAGGACAACTGACCCCAAACAACGAATCGTTCTGTGTAGAAAGGGCCACAGTCCTGTTAATTCAAATGACATTTTGACAGTAGCATGCTGTCAGCCCAATGGTTTGACCTATACAACAACCTCTAATTATTACTAATTAAAGAATTAATTATTCATGGCAGCACGCGCTATTAGCATAGCAGAGATGTGTTGGAATATGAGTTATGCGCGGTTTATGAATCTTCAGAAAATAGATTCTTTAATAAATTAATAAAGGGGCTCTGGGGTTTCATTAAAAGGTGGCTGGAGGGGTTGCAAGCCAGTTTCCAAGGAGACCACAGGTGGTTTGCTTGGATTTTTTTTTTAGTTAAACTTGTTTGGGCCAGATGATTTCCCTGCCCCCCTCCCCCTCTCGCTCTGTCCTCACTGCTCTTTCCTCAGGCAGCGAGGAGAACATTTTAATGAAACCCCTGTTGTCCTCATATCGCTTTGATCCCCGTGTGGTCTCCAACCTCCACGTTGGCCAGTTGGAGGATAGTGCAGTTGTTTTGGTTTGGATTTTTTTTTCTATTCTGTGGGTTTTTTTCTTTTTTTTGATTGAAAGCTCCAACCAGCTCCTCCATGAATAAACAACAGAAATGATAAAAGCACACTGGTAAAGGAGAATAGAACAAACAAAGGAGAAAATAAAGGAAATTGCATAAATTCAAATGAGACCATCAAGATGGGAACAGAGTTAATTACCTTGTTTTCTGTCTGAAGAGCAGATTTGGTGGTTGTTCTTGTTAGTATTTTTATATTCATGTTTGTTTCTAACATGATATTTCTTATTCTTTGGGCTAGTTTATAGATTTTATTGTTATTAAAGAAACAGGAGAGAGAACATTTTTCTCTTCTTCTTTTTATTTTTTTGTTTTTGTTCTGTCATGACCAATGTTTCCCAACATTTATTTCACTCTAATAATACAGAGGATGATATTAATACCTCCCACTACTGCTAACTAAACAGTGATATAAATAGCAATAACAATGCTTCCAAGCTTTTTCTCCAGCTTCCAGATCGCATTAAAATTCCATCCTTGATTAAGAAAAGCCTCAACAAAATAGCAGCTACATTAAAAGGATAAAATTAAATGTTTCTGCCTCATTTTCTGAGAGCTTGTCTTCCAACCAGTGAAGGGCATAACCACCAAGTGGAGTGATCCTTGCTGCTGCACAGATCCCACCACAATTACCAGTACTGCTATCAGGGGCCAAGCAAGTTCACCATCTTGATAGTTAAGGGCTCCATAAAGAGGATCATGAGGGAGGTTTCATTTCCTCTGTTGCTGCTCACCAAAATGTTAGGAAAAGGACATTCTGTTGGAAGTGATCTGTCCCATCCATCTGGGACACTCTTGTTAGCAAAAGAGGAGTAACCTCCATAGGCTATGGGGAGAATTTGGTGTTATGTGCACAACTTTCCAGTAAGGTGCAAGGTTACTTCATGCTGGCTTGAAGCCCATCACTTCTCATTCAGTTGAAACACAGCTTCCAGAAAGACACAGATATTTCTTAATTTCAGATTGCACTTGAAGATGAATTTATTTTAATTCTTGGCAAGTGGTTCCACAAACTATCTACTGCAGAGGTTATGTGTTCTTGTATTAATTTTGATTGTAGTTAGGGAGAAATTCTGCCCTGTGATGGTGGTAAGGCACTGGTACAGGTTGCCCAGAGAAGCTGTGGCTGCCCCTGGATCCCTGGAAGTGTCCAGGGCCAGGCTGGATGGGGCTTGGAGCAACCGGGTCTGGTGGAACGTGTAGTGGTTTAGGGATGATATTCTCCAGTTTAGTGTTCCCACTGAAACCACTCCAGACCACCCACCACTCAGTCACTTCCCTCTCCCCTTTCCCCTGCACAGGGCTGGAGAGAGTTGGAGGCACAAAAAGTGAAGATCACAGGCTGAAATAAGAACAATTTACTGGAAACAGCAATGAGGTAAGAAAATGAACAGTAACAGCCACAATACTGTGATGACAGAGGGTGCAAGAAAGGAAATGTTACTGCTCAACCCTGAGGAACCCTCCAATAACAGAAAATACCTGACCTTCCCACACTGCCCTGGCCTGGAAGGAAGAACATGTCCCGTTCCTGGAAATTTATGTGAGGTGCTATAGAATCACCTCCAAGTCCTGGTCATGCCCCTCCTGGCTACTGCAAAAATTAACCCTGTCCTGGCCAGAACCAGGACAAAGGCGTCCTTGCCCATGGCAGAGGGTTAGAACTAGATGGTCTTTAAGGTGTCTTCCTACATCATTCCATGATTCTATGATTTTTAGGGGCAGTGACCCCATATTACTACATCTACATACAGTGTCTAAAGCAATAAAGTTTCAGTCTCAGGGGAAGCTGTGGCTGCTCTGGTAATCCATTTATGCATTTCTCCTGTCTTTTTGATCCTTTTCACTTATTTTATCACAGCACTCAGAGGCTCTAATGAGGAACTGAGGTTCCACTTTGCTATGTGTGGTATGTGCATATAAATGGGATCACATGACAACCTTGCAGCACTTCAATAAACTTGATCTCCCTGTGTCTATTTGGCAAATTCACAGGCAGAACCCATTCCTGTTGAAGACAGATCTTTCAAAGAGTGTGGAGGATCCCAAGCAATTAACCTAATAGGTCATAAAATACCAACTCCAAGGCCCTAGAAATCTGAATAAAACATTGTGCTTGGAAAAGATCAGTTATTTAAGACCAAGTTCCCACAGAAATGTTTCGTGTGTCAGGCTACATATTTTGGAATAAGTCCTCAAGTCTAGTAAAGAGTTCTGTGGTCAAATTTAACAGTCAAAATGTATCCAGGTTATGATATCCATATCCCAATAATAATGCCAATGCCAATTATACCAATAGCTCAGTAATAATACCAGTAACCAAAGTCAGCTGGGATATCCCAGTTTACTCAAATGAAAGCAAAATCGTGGATCTGGTGCCCACTTCCCAGATAAGCACAGGAAGCATTAGAGAAAGGAAGTGCATCTTATTTTGCCCTGAGAAAAAGAAGTGGAAAACTTTTGGTTTCAAATGAAAACACATGCTGAAATTTCCATTTTAAAATATGCAGGATAATTCTTGTTTTCCTATATGGATTAAGTCCCTGTCCTGAACAAGATATCTGTCTGGGATGCTTTATAATAATTTTGCTCTTGGCAAGTTTAGAAATAAGCTCAGGACATAATTCAGAATTGAGTTCCTAATCCAAATTGGGATTTAAGATATAAAAAGGAAAAGTCTCAGTTTAACCCAGACATGGATGATGCTGCTACACTGATCATCTAAAGTTTTAATGAAGTCTAAAGCAAATTGACTGAGAAGATTCTCCGAAAACCTAGCCAATTTTATTTAAATACCTTAAAAATAATTTATATGCTTAACTTCAGGCACAAAGGTTTGAAAACCTAATTGGCTCAGACAATATTACACAGAAAATTAGCATTACCCTTTTCTGTCGATTGCAGTTAACAGGAGCCAGAGCACAGACTGAGATATTTTTCCAAAGTCTGATAGATTGTAATTGTTGGCTTGCTCTCTGCCAAGGTTTTGGACAAATCTGCCTGGCAGTCATCAAAACAATGACCAGGAACAGGCTGAGAGTTCACACACAAAAAGCCAGGATGCTGCATGCTCTTTAGAGATCCTTGCAACACCTTTACCTCGAGTGAAAAGAAAGAAGTCATTGAAACAAAAGTATTTGACTGGACAGGACGGTTTGAGACTATCCCCTGCTCATTTTTCTTTTGGGTGGGTGGAAGTGTTTTGAACAGTTCTAACTTTTTTACATTAGTGAGATATTTAAAGTTTTCACCATTTTGCAAATATTTTTTCATACTGAGTTATTTATCGGAAATACTTCTTTGAAAAAGAACTGAGGAAAAAAAGAGTTTAATTACATAAAAACAACACACACACAATTCTGCATTTCTCATTTAATATGCACATCACAAGTCTGTAGATAGGGGGATATAGTCATAAACATGAGTGTAGGTATGCTCAGATTTGATAATTTAAGGAATAGTATTAACATTTTAATTTTATTTTTATATTTTGTTTCTTCACAGAACCAGTGAAGAATTTTCAGTTTCCTCTGAAACACTTAGTAATATTTATTTCCTTCACTCCCTTCCTCACCTGTCTTTGAGATACGTTTACCACCTGCCAGTGAAACTCTTTCAAGATCTGTGATTGAAAAACATCTCGGGGATTTTCAGGATAATATTTCGAAATTTCACAATGATCCTTATTCCTGCAATATATTTTCCTCTTTCCTCCAGATTTATGTGCTGGGATTATTTATTTATGGTTTCATCAGATATTTTCAATCAGGCTCCTTTAATGGAGGAAGGAATTTCACTTGCTTCCTCATGCCTCTTGTGCTTTGCTTATCAGTTTGTGGTTACAGATTTATATACTAGAAACCTTTTTTGTGTGTATTATGAATATCTTTTCCCTGAAATGGTTCTTTTTATTTGTCTTTTTGTTCCCCTGTTCTTCATATTTTTTTTATGTTATTGCAGGCTAATGAAAACTCTATTTTTATAATTTCCTGAAGAAATTTAATATTCTAAAATTTGGGTTCACTAGCCTCAAAATATATGAATTTTTTATAGAATTTTTCTGTGTCCAGCTCATCTGCCCAAAAGCAAGGGTCTGGAGTGATCTTCAAGCCCAGCTGTGGGGCAAATAGGGAGCAGCTTTAACTGAAAAACAATTGTCCAAACACTTCTATCAAGGCTATTACGGTGCTGCTCATTTAACAATGATCTGGACCGGAACATGAAATCAGGAGAAATAAATGGATACCAAAACACTGAAGTTAATTACCAACACAAATGGATGTTTACTAATATATATTGTAGAAGCAGTTTTCACTCTAGGAAAATATTATCAGACCCTATGGGCATCCATTCCCCATTTTTTTTTTTTTTTTTAATGAGCTCAGGAAAGATTAAAGCCCTAATTAAACACATATTTTATTTCTGTATTTAGGGTTTTGTTTTGTTTTTTAAACTACATCCTTTTAATGTAAAACCGACATTCTGGCATTGCTCATATGCCCAGAAGAATTAGATAATCAACAACAGTTTATAATAAGAGTGAGCCAGAACAGAGCATGAAGTTCAATAGAAAGGGTATCTTTTTCTTCACAAGGTTGGGAGAGATCAGATTTTCTTCCAGGTTTGGAGTTTTATTCTGAAAGTCAGGTTCAGAACTGCAAATGTATTGCACTTAGAAACCATTTATTTTAACTGCAGTGAAAGTTGGGAGCCAATTGGTGTCAGATACAATTTGAAAAGTATATATTAAAGAAATCAAAATTTAATTAAAATGAAATTAAATCTGAGCAGGATAGTGACTCCACATATAGACAACTACATCTAACCTAATCATTAAGCGGTGACTCAGCTCTCCTAACTCCAGACATCTATGATGTTTGTGCCCACGTGAGTATTTCAGATCCCAGTTTCAGTCTAAGAGTGAGTTAATTCATTCAATAGGATGGGAAGAATGTCACGATGAATCCTGAAGGAAGACTGTACGTTCACACAGCTGAACTGCCCTCCAAAATCTGCCTCAGCGTCACCGGCAGGAGTGAGGCAGTGTGGAAACACCTGTGAGTGATTAAAAATGTTATGCTTGAAACCAACATCCTCTGAGCAGAGCTGGTGCTTTAAAGAACTTAAAAGAAGATGTGGCAAATGGCTGAAATATAAAAAACTATTTCTGTGGCTGATGGAGTTAGCTGAAGTTCATCCCACTCTTCCTGTCCCAAATACCATCGTATCCTATTGGCATGTGGGTGGAATGGGCAACGTCAGAAATTCATAACATACTTACACCAGTAACATGATGGGCAAATATATTTCAACTATGGATAAGGAACAGAAAAATTGCCTGTAAATAAACAAGGAGAAGGTCTAAGAACTTCTTAATTGAAATAATCATTCTGTTACCCAAACCATGCTGTTCACTCCTGTGATGGATAAGGAAAGAAAGGGCTTTGGGGAGACCTTATAGCACCTCATAGTACCACAAGGGAGCCTTCAAGATGGCTGGAAAAGGAATTTTTACAACAGCCAGCTGTGATAGGACAAGAGGAATGGCTTTAAACTGAAGGAGAGTAGATTTAGATTGGATATTAGGAAGAAATTCTTCCCTGTGAGGGTGGGGAGGCCCTGGTACAGGTTGCCCAGAGAAGGTGTGGTTGCCCCATCCCTGGAAGTGTCCAAGGCCAGGTTGGACAGGGCTTGGAGCAGCCTGGGCTAGTGGAAGGTGTCCTTATTCATGGCAGGGGGTTGGAACTAGATGGTCTTTAAGGTCCCTTCAAACCCAAATCATTCTGGGATTCTGTGTTTCTCCGATTTGTTGGGGTGAGATTCTGGAGCAGCCTGACCTTACACCAAAAGCCAGTGGACCACGCTCATGAAAGTGCTGCCTGACGGCAGCAGAGGATGAAAAGTGAAGAACACCATGGACTCTTCAGATTGTGTGAGCCTACATAAGAGCTGGTAGTGATAATGTGCCCAGGGCTGAATTACTACTGTTTGTTATGCACATTATTCCTGGTGGTGTGTCAAGAAGGGCTCCTTTTTGCTCCTTGTTATGTGTAAGAGCCAAAAAGTAACCACAACTTCTCCAAAAACTTTGCATCTTATGAAGTTTTAACTCTCATTCTCCTATTTCACAGTGGGTGCAATTTTTTTCCTTTAAAACACCCAACAAACTCTTTGTATAAATGAATGTAAAGCACAGTAAATACTTGAAAGAATGTCAATGCGTGGAAATTATCTGCCTTGCAATTCCCATGTGGTAGCAGGCAGAAAATTCTCAGAATTTCTGTAAGGAATTTCCAGATAGGTGGTAAGGCCATACCTTTTCCCGACCACAACTTTTTAATGAAGAATTCAAAATTTATCTCCGTACACAAATATTCAGGAGAGATCCATGATGTCATCAAAGAATGCTTCAGTGCACTCCCACTTATTAGTACATTACCCATGCAATGTCACAGGCAAGACATGAAAAGTACTTTTATTACAGTTAAACACTTTTTTGGAATATCCAGATATTGAAACTAATCAGCAGTATTTTTCCTGGCTCCGCAAACAGCTTAAACTGCTTTTAGTGGAACCATCTCTGTCACTGAACCACCAGAGCAGAAGTATCATACAGCAACAGTCCAGGCACTAAACTTTTATGAGCAGCACTAAAACCACTGGGGATGCAGATGAACAGGTATAAATTGTGAATAACTTGATCTCTGTATATAAACAATTAAATATAAATAGATCTGATGTCTCCAGTGCTGTACATAGGTGGCTCACACCAGAGGAGCATCCAGAGTCTTCTTATACCTGATAATAAGGATCTGAGTCATCTCTTGCTGATTTGACTGCAAATCAAGTCTAATTCAGAAGGTTTAAATCTAGATTAGCTCTGTGTAAAATGAGATCCAAATTGGCTATGGCTGAGTGATTTACCTCATGTTCCAGTTGAGTCTGATTTGTCCACATTGCCTCTTTTTCCATCCATATTCTGTTTTTTTCCTAACCAGAGAATTTCTCCTCAACCAAAGCATATGCTTCTCAGTGATGGTCAAAAGTCCAAAAGATCTTGACTTTCTGTAGTAAGATTGAAAGGTATTTGTCACACTCAGACAAAGAAATTTTAAATCAAATTCTTAACTATATTTCCCTTTAAATAGAACATGAAGTCTATTAGCCATCAGTTCCTCTATAAGATCCTACAGAGGAGGTGCAGAAAGTTTGAGCTGAGCTTTTACACTACCTAAAAGAGGGTCTTGTAGTGAGGTGGGGGCTTGGTCTCTTCTCCCAGGGTGTCAGAATGATTCCAAAAACTTAGATTTGTCTTGGAATTTGAGTTCAAATACTGGTTACACATAGTAATAATTATGAAGATGGCAATCTACCCATCTCTGTGTTCTTGTTAGCACTAAATTTTGGATTATTTCTTTTACCTTTTGAGAAGCTTTTTCATGACCAAAATTAATTTAACTGAGTGTTCCTGAAAAAAAGGGAAGGGGTGGGTAAGTGATGAGGTACTTTTTAACTAGAGTTGCTCGAATTCTTTAATTACTTAATGCAAAACTTCCCATCTCTATTGAGGGAGTTGTATCAGATTCTCAAACCTGACCTTTCTCTGCATTAAATTTTGCCTTCCTTCTGTCACTCCCACACTAATCCTGGTGGCTGATCCCCTCTTTTGTCACGCTGCCATAGGTTTATGGAATCATCAGACATGCCCAAAATGCTTCTCTCTCCCACCTTCCAATAATCTTAAACATTGATAGGATTTCACACAAGCTTTTCCAATAGATGTCTTCAAATGGTGCTGAATTTCAGACATGCTGTGAAGGCTTTTTCCTGCCTTTCAGGGTGGAACGCACCCAATCCGTCCTATTTTTTTATGATGTGCTGTTGTCCCTTTCAGACCCTGCTGAAGGATCTCAATGCATGGCACAGCTCCTCTGAATGAGCCTGTTGTCTGAGGGGGAGAGACAATGGGCCTTATTTAATGAGATTAGTTACAATAGGAAAAACAGCTAAAAGGAAAAAAAAAAAAGGGAAAAAGAAAAAAAAAAGCGGCAGTTATAGCAATTGGAGTGACTGTTAAACCATTCTTTTATGCAAGCTTGGCACCAGCCATACCTTTTCCTGGACATTTGCCAACATCCTTCACAGTTTAGACTCAGTCGTTGATTTTTTTTTTGTTACAATTTCCGCTCGACTTTACAGTTGCATGGCCCATGGTGTAATTCATTTCCGCTGTGAAAATGCTCCAGTATATTAACACTTCTGCCTGCTTGTAACTTGATCAAAGCCCATGTATCTGCTTTAATTTACTCTTAACGGTGGGGGTTTTTTTTGGGTTGTTTTTTTTTTTTTCAAAGTAACGTAGATTTATTTCAAGCTGTGTCACCGTTGAAAATGGGAACCTTGTTTTCAGCAGAGAACCAACAGCAAATCCACTTAAGGAATATGTTCAGATATGGAGGAACAACTGCAAAAGCAGCTGTCCCGTGAAAATATCCTGGTGCTCTCCTCAAGGACATGAGCACATTTCAGAAAGTGATTCCCGTGCTGCTACCTGTAAGCAACTGTCTGAGTCACGGGGTGGAGAAAGCAATATTTATATAAAACATGGACTTGATAATTGGCATTGGCAGGGGTTACAACTAATTTATTTCCTTTTCCTCAGTTTTCTTGGAGAAAACAGGCTACAGCTTTTAGGGCACTATGAGAAGCCCAGCAGTCAAATGCCTCCACTTTGAAATAGGACATGGATAGACTCAGAACTACAGGGAAAAATTGGCGGGTTCACTTGGATGGCAACAGACACAAACTCCAGCTAAAAAAAAAAATTAAGCAAATAAAGAATCTTCACAGAATGCTATATATGAAAATTCTGAAATTTAATAGTTCCATGATGAAGGTTTTTAGCATACAGCTACTCTTTAAGATAATTTTTTTTAGAAACTGCTGGCATAGAATCATAGATTCAGAGAAAGATTTGGGTTGGAAGGCATATTATCTCATTCCACCCCCTCTGCCAAGGGCAGGGACACCTTCCAGTATCCCAGGTTGCTCCAAGGCCCATTCAATCTGGCCTGGATCACTTCCAGGGATCCAGGGGTGGCCACAGCTTCTCTGGGAAACCTGTGTCAGGGCCTCAGCACCCTCACAGGGAAGAATTCTTTCTCAATATCCCACCTAACCCTGCCCTCTGGCAGGGGGAAGCCGTTCCTCCTCGTCCTGTCCCTCTAGGCCCTTGTCCAAAGTCCCTCTCCAGCTCTCTTGGAGCCCTTTTAGGCAGTGGAAGGGGCTCTGAGGTCTCCCCAGGGCCTTCTCTTCTCCAGGTTGGACACCCCAGCTCTCAGGCTGTCTCCTGGGCAGAGTGGCTCCAGCACCCAGAGCGCGCTCATGTTCTCCTCTGGACTGGCTCCAACAGCATGCTGTAGTTTGGTTTCCATAGAAAACAACCTGAATTATTTCTCTGTCCAGACGATCACCTAAGGTTTAAAACCTAGAAACAACAACAAAATCAGATTCATATTTCTCCATCACATGATTTTTTTTTTTAATGGACTCCACAGTTTCTTTTTCCTTCCTCTGGTCTGCACTCTGCCAGCACAAATCTACCCACAGGATTCAAACCTCAGCTCCCATTGACAGAGGTATCCAACAGCAAGAGTTGGCTGCAGCTCTCTTCTACCACATCAAAAGCCCCCTGCTAAGCTGCTCATAAGGTTTTCCCTTGTCTCCATGTACTTTACAGACTTCCAGTCCCAGGCTGCCCAGCCCTGAGACCAAGGAGCTAGGAAAAGTAGACAAGGATCTACAGTCTTCTAGGAGACGTGAGGGGCTGAATCATGCTGAGTTCAGACTAAACCACTGGATAACTGCTCTGTCTTAGTACTGAGAAGTTTCCAAAAGCTTATAATTTGGCCAAATCTGGGAAGTTTTCACATGAATAACATCCCTGATCTTGTTCTAAGTGATTCCTCAAGCAGGACTAATAATATCTTCATGATTCTTTCTTCTTGTTCTTTTAAATAATAAGACCGTTTAGTGGAAACATTTCAAGAGATTAAAAAAAAAAAATTCAAATTCACTACCCTTCAAAAGGAAAAAGGCCAAAACCAAAACAAAAAAGTAAATGGCTCTGGACAAATTATTTTTCTAGCCAAATATCTCAACTTTGGAAAAATTACAAATAAGTAATTGTAGATTTTTATACTAGGATGCAATCTGATTTGATTCCCATCTACGCCTATCATAAAAAGTGCAAAGTAAGTCTCTGATTCTTATTCATTCACATTAAACACTACATCACTTTCAACTATTGGTAAGATTTGGCTGGAGAAGACAGCCAGAATTAGGTCTTAATTCTCATAGGTGATAAATCTTCCCCTAAACAGATAAACTGTCTTAAGGTACCTTCTTGGGTTGATTAAGGTGTGTTATTGACCTTGGTTTATTAGAATCATAGAATCACCGAATGCTTTAGCTTGGAAGGGACTTCAAAGACCAATTAATTCCACCCCCCCTGCCATGGACAGGGACAGCTTCCACTATTCCAGGTTGCTCCAAGCCCTGTCCAACCTGGCCTTGGACACTTCCAGGGATCCAAGGGCAGCCACAGCTTCTCTGGGCAAACCTGTGCCAGGTCCTCATTGCCCTCTGAGTAAAGAATTTCTTCCTAAAACCCAATTTAAACCCACTCTTGGTTTGAAGTCATTCCCCTCTGTCCTATCACTGCGTGCCCCTGATAATAGACTGTCTCCACCTTTCTTGTCAGCTCCTCCAGGTACTGGAAGGGTGCAGTCAGGTTACCCTGAGGCCTTCTCTTCTCCAGGCCAAACAATCCCAGTTCTCTCAGCCTTTCCTCATAGCAGAGGTTCTCCATCCCTCTGATCATCTTAGTGATCCTGTCAGGTCCATGTCCTTCTGTGCTGGGACCCCAGATCTGGAGGCAGCTCTGCCGGTGGGATCTCACCTGATCAGGGCAGAGGGGCAGAATCCTCCCTTCCCCTTCTGCCCATGATGGGGGATCAGCCCAGGGCACGGGGAGTTTCTGGGTCCCAGAGCACACAGATGGGGCATGGCCAGCTCTCACCCACCAGCACCTCCAAACATCTCAAGCACACCAAGTCCTCCTTGACAGGGCAGCTCTTGATCTGTTCATTCCCTGGCCTGCAGAGGACTTACCCTACTGCGTGGTGCATTAATAAAGTTCTATCTTGGGGAATTAGTAGGTGACACCCACAAGCTGCTCGTAGGAACAACAACTGTATGGCTGCAAAGAAGGAGGGACGCTGAGAGAAAATAAAATTTATCTGTATTTCTCTGCAGTCACCATGTAAATATGAAAAGGAGTCTTAATATGATGGTAGCATAAGGAAATTAATTTGGCATAGTAAACTTGTTCCATTGCATTGTTATTTTTATTTTATATCTCCCTTTATTTTTTTATTGCACTTTTTGTTGGCAGCATTAGAAAGTACCCACCAAGGGGGAGTTTGCATTACAGACAGAGCCACTCTGGTCTTTGATGCAAATAAAGGACGTGAACACACAAAGAGGAAAGTTTAATCAGCGCATCATCATGAGAAGTGTGCATTTCTCAGCTTGCCCCTGAAATCTCACTCAGCTTCAGGGGCAGCAATTTTGGTTTTCTTCAGGGAAATGAGGTTATTTTTCCCACTACTGTTCAGCATCTGCCCCTGGTCAGGCGAAAGGGAAGAGCGTGAATTTACACTTCTGGTTCGTTTGAACAGAAATAATGACACTGTCAACGAGTTATGAAAAAGGGGGAAATCTGTTCAGGGCTATTTGTGCTCATCAAACCTCGCCTCTTTATTCAACCAGTGAAAGAATAACTGATAGAAAAACAAGGTGGTTAGAATCACTTAGAGAGTATATAAAGGTATATGGGATATTTGAGGGTGAGGAGGCCCTGGCACAGGTTGCCCAGAGAAGCTGCGGCTGCCCCATCCCTGGAAGTGTCCAAGGCCCTGAGCAATCTGGGATAGTGGAAGGTGTCCCTGCCCGTGGCAGGGGGTGAAATGAGATGACCTTTAAGGTCTTTTCCAACCCAAACCTTTGTATGATCCTGGCCTTGGACTTCCCAGGGATGGGGCAGCCACAGATTCTCTGCTCCTCACCACCCTCACAGGGAAGAATTTATTCCTCATCTATAATCTAACCCTGCCCTCTGTCCGTTTGAAGCCATTCTCCCTTATCTTGTCACTTCACATCCTTGTTCAAAGTCCCTCTCCAGCTGTCTTGGAGCTCCTTTAGGCACTGGAAGGGGCTCTAAGGTCCCCGAAGCCTTCTCTTCTCCAGGCTGACCAACCCAAACTTCCTTTTTTTCAATCAGATCTTAATGAAACCCTCAGTGTTTGTTTTGGGATTTTTATCCACGGCTAAACCCTCACATTTTAATTCCAAAGCCCTATTCCTCAGCTTTACCTTTACAACTAACAGATTAGATTAGTTCCTTAGGAAATCTCATGTTTTCTGGTGCTCTTGAAAAAGAACACATTTTCAAATTTATTTTTTTTAGAGACTGCAAAATAAAATAAGAGAAGATATTGCAAAAAAAAACCTCCTCAACCCTAATGAAACCAGAATCTTCGCATTGCGGAATCAGACATGGTGAGTGAGTGCACTTCTGTCCAGTACATCTCAGTTTTAAAGAGCTAAAATACTGAATTTTCCATTTTCACAAAGAATGAAAACCATTTTGCAGTTAAGGCAGGACAGTGGCCATCATGTCAGCTGCCAGTGCCATGAGTCTGTGCCTGAAAACCCATTATGGAAATCAGTCCCAATAAATTATTTGCTTTGACTTTTCCCATCTCATACGAAGTAACTGTTCATTGTCCAACTAATAAAAGAGAGAGAGATTTAGAAAGCCCTTAATAACCAGTAATTAGCTTTCTATTTCCTGTTATAAAAATTGAACACAGGAAAGAACTGAGTCATTCGTACCATTTTCAAGGAAGGAATTGTCATTTCTCTTATAGATCCTCCCACAAAGTTGTAATTAATTTTAGCATCCAGATTCCAAATGATGGCCAGGACTGTCATCATCATGGAAGCCAAGAGGATGTAGGAAATGGGAGGAGGAAATAGAAACGCTTCATGGTTTTGCTTGAGATTATGAATTTCAGACACCAAAAAGCCAGTGAACCAAACAACTTAAAAAAGAACCCAAAAAGCAAAAAAACATAAAAAAAAAAAAAAAAAAAAGGGGTGGGGGGGAAGGGAAGAAAAATAAAAATTAAAGAAAAAAAGAAAAATCTAAGAAAATGTGGAAGCAGGATAGTTCCTCCGAGAGGCAGCTATCCACCCTCAACTTTAGCAGGCAAGGAAATCATTAATAGCAACAACAAGGGAGCATTCATTGTTGTACAGCCATGTAGTTTAGTGGCTCTGTGCTGCATGTAGAGAGAGACTAATGCTGAAAAAAAACCCCACAAAACACTTCTAATATTTCCTTCCTCCACAGTAGAAACCATCTGAAATTAATGAGTCTTATTAATGTAAATTGTACCATGCTGTCAGACATAAATATCCCAATACCAAAGGGGCCCATTACCATTAACATCAGAAATGATCAACAAATAAAACTGTTAATGCCACAATATTTACTGGACAAATTGACTACACTCCAAGATAGGCTTATGATCATGTCTTGCTGTTCGATTTCATTTCCCTGCAAGATGCACTAATGCATGTTGTTATGTGCAGCTGTGGCTGCTTTCCATAAAAAATATCTGTTTTCTATTGAGAGGTGTAGAGCTCGACTTAATCACTGCTATTTTCTCCCCCTCGTGAAAATGGAGCATTTTGGTCTCTTCAAAACTGATAAAGGAAAATCAGAGATTTTTATTAGAGAGAATAGAAACAAGCTTGAAGATTGGTTGTCAAGAGAAAAAAAAACAAAACAAAAGCAAAACAAAAACACCAGACTAATGACTTAAGTCAATCACAAACAGATGTTCTCCTAAAGAGCTAATAAATTTTTTTCCTGATTTTTTTTCCCATCAGAAATGCAAAACACAGCAGCCTTTGAGTAAAATATCGGGTTTTTCTGCTGACATTTTCTCAAACTTTGAATTTTTAAAAGACACTGTATTTGTAACAAGAAAGGTCCAGTTTATCACCAGTAAAAAAAAAAAAAAATTAATTTTTCACATATAACATGAAAATGAAAAATCTCACATGACTATATTTAAAAGCCTATAAGAAAAAAAGGCATCAAGTTTTAACTTCTTTAAGCTTTGCATAACTTTTCCTCTAGGTTCCAAACAACCGAATTTGAACTTTTAAGATATCCTTCAAAAGTTCAGGATGTAGTTCTACCTAATCAGAATGTCATGTAAGAGTGGGCCTGATTGGGAGAAAAAAAATCAGGAAAAAAAAAATCTATATTTCTCTAGGAAAACCAGCCCTGATCTACCCAAAGTTTGCCTTTAAACACCTAATTCCCATTAACTTTTGTAAGGCTTTGGAAGTTCTAGCCTCCTTTAGCAAACCCCAGGTCTGTGAATGTGAGTCATTCCTTAGTTTTATCATTAAAACACCAGGCATACATTCCAAGCAACTCATCTGGGCTCCCTTAATGGTTGATAGAGGAGGATGTGCACATCCAGAAGGAAATTTGTCCCATCTGGAGAGAAACATCTAAGAGATGTGGGGCAAATTTTCTTCTGAAGAAGTCTGACTCTCCTTTTGCTGTAGCAGTAGTTGAGTTAATGCCACATGCCTAAATTTTAGATTAAATGAAATAAATCTTTAATAAAACATAAATATTGAAGCATCACTATGGGCCCCAAATTTTTTGCATTCTAATTATTTAAAAAAGAATAAATCCAGCCAAAACGATCCTAAGATCCACACCTGTAGAGCAGCGAAGCAGAAAGCCTGTGTTTTGCTTGTCTTTATGACAATACATACATTTTTTGTCCAACATAAATTCACGAACCTCACTTTTCAACACGAGATATCTGAGTAGAGAGTAAACAAATACCACAGAGCTACACTGGACTTTCTTCAACCTCACATGATGCATATTTAAACAGGGACCATTCTGAGAGTCAGAGCACCTGGCACAGCAGTGTTTATATCCACACGGACCGGCCACTATCACCTTCAAATCCAAATTGCTGAGTGCTCCAGTGCTGTTGCCCAAACCACTCATGTGAGTTTTTCTCTAAAAATACAGCTAAACACAATCCAGTGGCTATGGTAAGGATTTAATGGGGGGAGATACACTGTGCCACTGTCCTGCTGCTGCAGGTTTGCTAATTCAAAGACAGCCTCAGAGTCTGAAGCTGCATCAAACGACTCATCTGTAGCAGCACAATCAAGGAAGCCTTGACACAGTTATTAACACAGTGATCCACAGCCAGGGGTGAAAGGATTGCTTGACAGAGCCCTGCCAGTGGAACAGAGTGTTCCCAGGCATCATCCTATCCGTGTTTGATTGCACACAACAAATATTGCCTTTTCCAGCCTATGGGCCTTACTGCAATTCATACTAATAATAATCATTTTATTTTTTTTTTTCTGGTATTTTATCCACCTCATTTTAAACAACTTAGTCTCTCCACTTGTGTGCCTGCTGCATGGTGTAATTACTGAAGGTCACAGCAAAAGCCTGAAGCAGAAGGAAGGGATAACTCAACTGGTGGGGCCCCCAATTGACATCAGTTGACCTAATTTTCTTGAAGTCAATGAAGCTGGCAACAGTTGAGGGTTTAGCTCATTTTTCCTAATTGTTTCTGCTTTAATCACAACTGCCTCCTTCTTTAAGGACCATCACAGCTGGAAGCTCAGAAAAAATAACAATAACCTCTTCAAACAATGATTGTAATAAAGCAGTTGGTACCTGTTCTGCTGGTTTATAAGAAGAATTTATACAGACACTGTGTTGACTTGACCTGGTGGGGCTGGGCAGCAGCCAGGTGTGAAATGCCGTGTGCTGTCCTAGATTTAGCCAGTGTAGGAATACAGCACCTTTCTCCAGATCATACTGCCAGACAATCTTGATAGCCTGGAAGAATCTCAGTACACAGGTCAGGTAATTTAGGAATGGAAGTTCATGAAAATATGGTTATTGAGGCAAAAAATATAAGCGCTTCCATAAAGCAGCTAGAAAAAAAAGATGAAAGACAAATTAATTCAGACTTTAGAAATAATAAAAGATAGAACAGTTTGGGTGGAAGGGATCTTAAAATTAATTTCATTCCACCCCCTGCCATGGGCAGGGACACTTTCCGCTAGACCAGGTTGCTCCAAGCCTTGTCCAACCTGGCCTTGGACACTTCCAGGAACGGGAATGAATAAAGACACAGGCTTTACCTCTGGCTTGTAAAGTCTTTATAACTTATGTTCCTGGAAAATGGGAATATATATACAGGGAATAAATAGAATTTAAGCTTTTTCATGTTTTGCAGTCTTCACCTGAGGAACCATTGCAGATCACTCCCAAAATGAGTGTGCTGTCAATGAACATTCAGCTCCAACACAACTCAGTATAACCATTCTCAGTAAACCCCTCTTCACCCTTAACACTCAGATGTTTGTGCCTTCTGGCTGACTTCCATATCTTCTGTTGAACGAGCTCTTTCTGGGTTTTGTGGGGTTATTTTTTGCTTTATATTCTTTCCTTTTTTTTTCCCTCCAGAAATACCCATATTCCCCTCATCTTTATTTTTGTTAGATCCTCTTTTCTAGTAAGATCCTAGATATGGAATGTGATGTATATGCACATAAATATATATGTATGTGTTCATACTTATATACATATATATACTGTGCTTAATCCTTTGCAATTAAGCTTGGTGATAATTGTTTTTGTGCATTAGTCATAATCACTTTTTAAGCAGCAAAGCCTATTATTGCTGTAGTGTGTATTTCAGATGCCCTGCAGATTTGAATCATTTTGGGTAATGCAGCTGTGTGTGGTAAAAAGATTTTACAATGCCTATAAAATTTTGCCTCATGACATGTTCAGCAAGTGAATCTGTGGCACCGTGGAAGAGTTTCGGTGCTTTTGTTAAATACTGGGTACCATCACATTATGTAGTGTTTAAAGAAGACCCAACCTTACACACAGAGTTTAGAAAGTGTGAAGTTTGGGGTGAGAGCTCGTGAGGAGTAAGTGGTTTCTGCTGGGTGAGTTCAGTTTGCCTTTTTCCTTGGTTTTGGATGTGTCGAGTTGGCTCATCTTTCCTCAAATGCCTTAATATGTTGCTGAACACAAAAACCCCCTCCTTAGAGGCAAACACTCTCATTTCTGCTGTTGAAATACCTACTGGTTAAAACAAAAAATGAAAATCATGGGCCACACACACAAAGAAAAGAAGTCTCTAAGGAATAGAAGGAGTTCAACTACCTGAGTGCATTGCTTGGGATGATTTCCTCCGTGCCTCTGAAATGCCATGATGCAAAGCACCACGTTGGAGCTGTGATTGTGCAGCACTTCATGGAACCCTAGAATGGTTTGAGCTGGAAGGGACCTCAAAGACCAACGAGTTCTGACCCTCCCTCCATGGGCAGGGACACCTTCCACTATCCCAGGCTGCTCCAAGCCACATCCAACCTGGCCTTGAACACTTCCAGGGATGGGGCAGCCACAGCTTCTCTGGGCAATCAGCGCCAGGGCCTCACCACCTTCGCAAGGAAACATTTCTTCCTAATATCTCATCTAAATCTATCTTCTTACATTTTGAAGCCAAATTCCCTTTGCCCTATCAAAGCAACTTTCCTTCTGTCCCCTCCCTATTTGCAACTCACAGTCAAGACAAGAGTATGGGGAAAGGGCAAGATTTGCAATAGCCAGAGTTTCAAGTAATTTAGAAGTTACTGAGATGAGCTGAGTGCGTGGTTCTTATTAAATCCCCTGACCCTTGGTGGAGACAAGAGGTGACTGACACAAACACACTGCTATCATATCAGGTGTCACAAGCACTGTGCCTTTAGAGATCATTCAACATTATGTCCTAAATAAACCCACAGGCACAATTATCGAAAAGAAATGGGTTGCAATCACACTTAATTAGTTTCAGTTAAGCTGGGATAGAGACACTTTCTACAGTGAACTTTAACCTTCACCAGCCATTTCCACTTTCTTCTTCAGATCACATTCTCTTTGAATATCCTTCCCCAGACCTCATCCCTGGCCACAAGGATTCTCTTTTCTGCAAAACCACTCTCTCCCATTGTATCCCTGCAAGCATTTGGGAGGGCAAAGATCACAGTATCAGAAAACTCTTAATTTCATTCTTTCCTTAGTTCATCATGCCTTGCTGGCTGCTGCAAAAGAGTGAAAACTGATCCAACACCTCCTCCTCCCAAATTAGGACCAAATTTCCCTAAAAGAAGTAGCCAATTTTCAAAAGAGACACATCTTGAAATAAGTTTTCATGAACTATTTGATTAAAAGCAGGCAAGTTTCCTTTGGAAAACTCCATGGGTTTTTGCCATTTGACTTGGCTGTCCTCAGTCCTTTTCTCCTCCGTGGCATACTTGACAGGTGTAGAGGAATATCCCTGAACAGTCTACCTCCATCTGCAGCATCCTGCATGGAACTTTAATCTTCCCAAGAAGAAGAAATCTTGCAAAAAATCCATCTGTTTCCACTGCCCTCCC
>VWZW01002568.1:1884003-1906979 GCA_013397115.1 Edolisoma coerulescens
ATATATATCTAATTTTTAATTTTCTTGTCTGATTTCATAAATATTTGCACAGTTGAGGTCCTTTCTTTGTATCCTGTCCCTTGTTCCCTGGGAGCAGAACCCAACCCACCTGGCTGCCCCCTCCTGTCAGGGAGTTGTGCAGAGCCACAGGGTCCCCCCTGAGCCTCCTTTTTTCCAGGCTGAGCCCCTTTCCCAGCTCCCTCAGCCACTCCTGGTGCTCCAGACCCTTCCCCAGCTCTGTTCCCTTCCCTGGACATGCTCCAGCCCCTCAATGTTTTTCCTGAATTGAGGAGCCCAGAACTGGACACAGGACTCAAGGTATGGCCTCACCAGTGCCCAGCACAGAGGGACAATCCCTGCCCTGGCCCTGCTGCCACACTATTTCTGACACATGCAGACACTGCAGTTCACAAATTGATTAAAATCAGGGCACTAGACTTTTTCATCCTTGGCAATGACAAGACTAGACTCGTGAATAATTTCAAACCATTTCTCAGAATTTTCACAAGTGAAAGTAGAGTTAAAAGTAATTTTTTTTCCATTCTGATAGTTCAAGTTTTGATAAATCTACACTCTCCAGTGAGACAGATCACATTAAAAAGTTCCCATTCACCACCCATTTCTGCTTTACCTTGTTCTAGATCCCCTGGAGTTTTATGAAATATAATATCCACTGACTACAAGCTCTGTTTGTTCTTGCTCTCAATATATCCTTTCCCTTTTCTGGCTCTGTGCTGTTACTGATGCTACAGTCTCTGAAAACCAAACAGGATTAATTGCAGGACCAATATCCAGGTCTCATGGACCCATTCTCCCTTCATCCCGTGCCTCCTCTCCACTGATTATGAATGTGGTGACACAAAGTGAGGAAAATCCCCATTCCTGACCTCAGTGCTAGGACACCAGGATGTGTTTTAAGGCTCCACCAGCCAGCAGTGCTCTTCAGCAAAGTTTGCAGGCCACTGCTTTGCCAGGGAATTAAAAGAAAAAACACTATGTGCAGTGCTGTCAACACCTTGGCAATATCAGCCTTGCCTCAATTACTTTTGCTTACAAATTACTCCTAATTTTGTTCTTTAAAGCTAGTTAAGAACAAGTGCGGGTAGGATTGATGGGGAACTAACTGCATGATTAAGTAATTACATTTTTAAAGCTTGCCTTACACTACGACTAATGATTTGTCACACAGTAGCAGAAACTCAAGATAATGAATGGGAAATGTTTACAGGTAGTTTGTTTCTTCCAAGTCTTTTATCAAATTGTGGCTGGTGCTACATCTACATATGATTCCCAAAGAAAGAAAATCTATCATATAGTCTCAACATTTCTGAGCAATTTGTTAGACCTTTGATCACATGTACCATTTATTATGTGATTTTTTTCTATGATCAGAATTAATTGGTGTTGGAAGAGACTCAATTGGTTTTGGATAAAATCATTTTCTATCAGAAAATGGGGGGTTTCACTAAATTCTAATGTACTGTTGAGGTACAGTAATTCAACAAAATCCAGCCCATCGAGAATAATTTGACATTGTTTCAATAGTTTCAAATTTAAAAATTTTGTCTGTTTTACTTCAATACGTCATTCACCTGAAAAAAAAGATGTTTCAGGCTGTGTATATATGGAATTTTAATAAGGTTGTATTAATTTTCTGAAAGAAAATTCTTCAGCAATTCCACCTTCTAAGACATTTCTGAATTTTTGCTTTTTTTTCCTCCTCTACTGGAACAAATGGAAATAAAGACAGTGCTTATAAACAAATGTTCCAGGCTTTGATCAGCTCTAACCATGATCTGATTTGATAGCCAGCTGAATTAATTTGATGAAATGTTGACTATTATTTACAATGCAGGAGCATTTGGAGGCTTCAAATGCAATTTTTCCACATCTGAATGGGGCATGGCACAATTCCTGATGGGCTGGTCCAGAGCCCTGAGATGTCAATGGAAATACTCCTACAGACTTCTGTAGACTTGGAATTTGACTCAGAAAGAAAATAGATCTCTCTGTTGAGCAGCTGAGATCCAAGGAGAAAAGGTGAAGGAAGAGAAAGGGACTTGCCCAAGGTCAGACAAAAATATTCTGGTTACCCCCATTCATAGAATCCTAGAATCCCAGAATGGTTTGGATTGGAAGGGACCTTAAAGATCACCTTGTTCCACCCCCTGCCAGGGGCAGGGACACCTTCCACTAGACTAGGTTGCTCCAAGCCCCATCCAGCCTGTCCTTGAAATTTAAATTCTGGCCTCATTTGAAAATATCAATTCTAATAGCTTCTGCTCTTCTATTATATGAATTAGACCTAAATCAAGTTGTTTGAATTTTGGAGATTTTTTTCCTTTTGGTTGGTTGGTTTTTAAACCACATGAAATCACAAAGGCAACAGAATAAGCAGTTTGCCATTTGGGGGTCTCTTCAGTCTATATTTTACTCATCATCTGTGATCTGTCCTGGGCTACATCTGCTTGCTCAGAAAAATAAGAATATGGGATTGGATCTACTTGGGGGCACTTTGGTCACAGAGGAAGGAAAGATTTTAGAATCCACTTTTCATTCAGGCTTGGAGAAATGTGATTGGTGTTCCAGCTGAAACCAAAAGTATGGGAAAAGTGGGAGCCTTTTTCCTTTCAAGGTCTGCCCTCGTATCTCACTGCCTTCATGTCACTCCTGCCATCCAGCCTGGCACAGGCAGAGGCAGCAGGGAGGTTGTGATTCATCTCCTGTCTCTTGAACTAACTGAGGCTTTAGAGTTTGTCCAACATTAGCACTCCCAGTCAATCTGAATAATCCATGAAATTAGGAGAAGTTTTAATATTTTTATTGTAATCTCAACATGGTAAAACCACTTCTACTCTAGTGAGCCTATTTCCATGAAACACAGACTGGAGATGCCCATTCCAGATGAGATTTTATCACACTTAGAAAAGTGCAAGGAAGAGATTGCTCCTGGCCCAGACAGTCAAAGACCTACACAGAAGCTCAGAAGGAGGAGGAACGGAAGTGTCTTTCAATGCAAGAAGTCTGCAAAACAATGTGACACAAACTTCGGATGTCTTAGGGAACAGTTTTAATTTTTATGCGCAGAAAATACTGAAAATACTCACTTGCTGTGAAAAGGTAACTGATTTCATCCTTGTAGAGGTAGCAGTAATTAGCTCATAGCAGTGGTCACAGCAGGTCTTCTTTGGTGTTGTCAGTAGACTAAATAAAATATCAGTCTTAAAATAGTTTATATAAACCTACCATTCTAGCCAGAAGAAGGCATGTCAAAAAAATCCAACAAATAAAATTGTCTATGCTAATAATACTGCAAGAAGACATAAAAACTGCTTTGGACGTTGAGCTGAAATGGATGCGCATGTGGGGTTTTCGCTGTTTCTATTTTTCTCCCTTGTATGTTTTAAAAATTTTTCCCTTCCTAGCAGTTACTCTTCCAAACACAAAGGACAACTAAACTGACATCAAGTAAAGTTAGTATTCCCCTGTCATTTCTCTGGACATCATCTGTGACAGTTGCGCTCGCGGTGATTCAGTCCCTCACACGTCACTGTTTTCATGTCAGCTCTCTGTTTCACGTTGCAGAAATCCCTTCTGTCAGCTCCCATTCAGTTTGATAGGTCATGCTTACACCTGCAAGCTGGGGCAGTGCCTCCCTGACAGGATCTGTCACAGCACAGCAGTCACCACGCTCAGCCAAACAGCAACTTCACTCAGCAGCAAGTTTGTTGTGATGACTTTTAGGATTTGAGGTTTTTGTTTTTTTTTTTTTCCTTTTTTTTTTCCCCCCCCTTTTCCTCCTCTCTGCCAGTAATACTGAGAACTAGAGGAGAAATGACAACTTTCATCGGTGGGGAGAAAGCAGAGACTTTTCTGGCAAACCCAGGCCAGGAGGATGGTTCACTTTTCCTGCCTTCCCTGTGCCAAACCCATTACAGGATGTCACAACAGCTAAAATATTCCTTGGATTTGCAAACCTCAGGAATCACTTAAATACACGTCCCTGTATTTCTAAGCTATGCAGTCGGAGGAATCATTAAAATTAGAGATGGCAAAAGCCTCTGAGGTCAGTGTTCTGTCCACTCCTGACAACGCAGGATTGCTCTCTCTGTGCACTGATGGGAATGGCCTCCAGTCCTCTGTCCACTCACATTTAACTGTGTGGAGGATGCCACTGGATTTTCAATTACTCCTACAGATCTCACTCTTGGAAAATCTCAGTCATTATTCAATCCCCATTTTCTATTTTATCCTGCAACAGGTCTTGGTAGGTTCTTGGACCAGTGGAAGCTACGCAAACTAGAGGAGGAGGAGGAGGCATGAGATCCAGGACTTGGTCTTTTCACCTTTTTCTACTTAGAGTAATTTTATTACAGAAAAAAATGTGTCTTTTGGTATATCACACAGTGTAATTAGCACATACTTATTAATTACTGCCCCTTTATGGAGTTATATCTTGTTTATTTTACCAGGAATAAATACACATTTCAGCTTTTCACTGTCAAAAGACAACCCTCAGTGTGATCATTGAGGTCTCAATAAACTTTGGTGGTTAGACACTTCTTGTACAAATTATGATCTTAGTTTGTGGGGTGGAAGAGTCCCTGCCTTTTGTGCCCAATGTACTGACAAGCATCTCCAGAAAACTGAATCCCTAGAAACAAAGGTGGAACTTTATTCCCATCATACCAGAAAAAGTGGCTCTGTATAAAGGAGTCACAGGATATCATGAGGACAATATGACTGTGATACCACAAATTTCATGTACTGCATGAAGGCAACCATGTAAAATGTGAGTATTCAAGATTTCAAAGGGATTCAACATCATTCTCCCCCTTCTGTCTTCATAATTTTATAGATGATTGTACTGTAGCTGCAAAGTACATTATTAAATTTGAAAGGGGGTATTACTTCTTTTTTACCACAAACATCCAAGGTGAATACATGTTATGAAACCACACCCACCATGACTGCACTGAATTTTGGAACAGGGTGTCCAGGGAAGTGGTGGAGTCACTCTTCCTGGAAGTGCTCAAAAGATGTGTAGATGTGAAGCTGATGGACATGGTTTAGTGGTGGACCTGGCAGTGCTGGGTTAATGGTTGGACTTGATGACCTTAGAGGTCTTTTCCAACCTCAATGATTTCATGATTCTATGATTTTAGTCACATTATTTGCTGTCTGTGCTCTCAGGTGAGATAAGTGACACAAAATAAGAAACACATCCAGGACTGCTTTCTTTGTACACCTAGCATTAATATTTAACAAATGCTCAAATTAAATAACAGTGTTTAAATACCAGAAATTAATTTGAGCTGTGAGATGGGTTTTCCTGTAGTAAAGCAGAATTTTTTCTTTTGTTCTCTGCCAGGACAATTCAGGTGATCTAAAATTGGGCAAAATGTGCTGAGATTAAAAAGGAGATGCAGACAGACTGAAGACTTAGAGCTGCAGATAAGCAGTGAGAAAGAATGGGGAATGTCTAGAGAAGATATTTAAAGATAAGAGTGGTTTTGTGGTAGAGGGTTATGCTTTAAGGTCTGGTAGCCTATTAAAAGTGGGAAATATTTTATTTGATAAAAAAGAGACTATCAAGACAATAGACTATATGAAGCAGATATGGTTTTGATATGATATATAGTTTTGTACTGAGGATACTTTCTGGATAAATTGAGGTGAACTTTCATTGCCAGTGCTGTGAAAAGCTCTTTCGTTAGGTTTGAGCAAATCACCAGAAATACGGTCACATTTCACAGGGTAGAACATCCAGAGGAATACCAAGAAGACACCAGAGTAGTCTTTTTCTAGTATCAGTGATGGTGTGGTCTTGGTACTTAAAATAAGGGGATTTAAGTGTTGTAAGCATCAGAATTATTTACATTTTTTTAATCTGTCCTGGAGACACACACTGCTGTGTGACTGCTGTGTTTCTAGAGTCAAGGTTAAGAATACTGCACAACCATCACTGATTCAAAGCAACGTGAATTTCTCCTCATTCCATACATGCTTGTATCACAGCACCTTGATCCAGCCAAGCAGACTTAAAAATAAAAGGATTTAAAAGCTGTCTGCATCAGAATTTTTTTTTTTTTTTTTATCTGTCATGGACAGGTGTCTGTTTCTGCCCTGGCACAGGTCACCCATAGGTCACAGTCCCCACAGAGCTGCACCTCCTCTTTCACGGGGCACCTTCCTCCAAAAGCACCTCTCCAGTTGTGTTTCCAGTAATGTCATTTTCCACAGGTCTCCTTCATTTCTTTTCATATTTCTCCAGACACGTTTCCTCATCTCTCTCTATCCATCTCCTCCACACCTCCTTTGAGGCTATGAGCAACCAGATCTAGTTGAAGATATCCCTGCTTATTGCAGGGGGATTGGGCTAGATGACCTTTAATGGTCCCTTCCATAAAAAAGCATTCTATGACTCCATGATTTTACTATTATGTGTATTAATTTTGTTCTTTCTTTCTGTTCATTTCTAGATTGTGAATTATTTGGGGCAAAGATTTTCCCTCATAATTCCAATGCAGAGATAACCAAGAAAGGTGAAGTCTGAAAATTCCTGTGCCCTATCTGCCTATTAACAGTCAAAACTTGTCATCGCATCCTCCTCCCCTAACTGCAAAAACTTCAGGCTCAAATCCCTGTTTTCCACATATGTGTGTGTTTGAAATTCTGCAGTTAACATCTCTTCTTCCTGTGGCTTCTTGTGAATTGGTCTCATGTTAGCACTCTACAGTCTCCCACAGCATCCTCAGCACAAAGATTAGCAATGCAAACCTGAACGAAATTATCTTTCCAATTTTATTCTACAATCTAAAAGACAAAACTTAACAACAGGCAAAAAAAAATCAGGGGAAGTCAAATGTGGGAGATAAGGTAATATTAAAAACCTGAGCTGTGCTTAATGTTTGCTAGCTCTGCATGATGAAGATGTAGCTTCTCTGTACATCTCAACATTTTTGGCAGACTGTGAAGCCACATTTCATAGGGAAATCCCAGCACTGAAGCGCTATAAAAATACAGACACACAGAGCAGCAAAACACCTCAAGAAGTGATACACAATGAGGGAGAAATAGCATTTTCCTTTCACAGGGAATGTTAGCTTCCAGAAAATAAATAATTCTTTGGGCTTTTACCAAGTGATTTTTCCATTTCAGTGTATAATTTCTTTATTTACCATTACACTGATTATCCATACTTAGACTAATGATCAAATAGCTCTCAAGTCCAAGATATTTGGCTAAGGCAGCCTGCAGGATTTTTCTTTTCCTTTTCAGTTCTTTTTTTCCCCTTTTATTCCAAATTTTTAGGGTGATTATAGGGTGTGTAAGATCGTTAAAGGATTGGCAGCAAGCACAAAACTCAAATCCTTTATCCAGAGGCTAGAGGAAATGTAAGTTGCCAATATGCAATTCCTTCATTGTCCCACCAGTGTCCTGAATTAATGGAGGAATCATGCTCTCACTCCACTGAGGGAAGAATTTAGGCTTCTCTGCTTCCCAGAGACCCAGTTTAGGATGAGAACAATTAATCATACATTGAACTCAAAATATTTGATTAATATTTATCAATCTTAATGATAGAAAAACAAAAAAGCTGCAGTAAGAGGCTTTGTTTTTTAAATTATTATTCCTTATATCCAGGATAAACTGGAAAGGACATTGCACCATAATCATCTGAGAAGCTGCTGAACTTCAAGTTGAAAGACAAATTGGGATCCTGCTTTCTGATAAAGGGGATGTTGGGGCAGAACCACCCAGAAATTTAGGTTTTCTTATTCCTTTCCCTTTAATACCATGTTCAAATTCACAGTCCATGAGCAAAAGGAGCCAGGACAGATATTAAATTTACTAATAGAGCTTAAATAATTACAACTTTAGCAGCAGAAAAACAAACCTCCCAGAGCAACCATGGGAGTGGATCCCCCCACCTATGTCTAGAGACCAGGGAGTTATTTAGTCTCTGTATCTGCTGGCCACTAACTGGTAAATCCATATTATTGATAGGTTTTATTTTTAACATGGTCACCACCTTTTCAAGGTTACCGGTCGGTCATTTTTATTTTCATTTTTTACTTTATTAAAATAAATAAGGAAAAAGCCACAATTTAACTGAATGAAGACCACAGATGCAGCTTTAGTGTAACAGCAGAATTCTTGCTCCCTCCTCACTACATTTTGAGGACTTCCTTCTCTCATTACTACAGCAAGAAATGACTCTAAAAGCCTGAAATAAAAACTCTTAAACTGGGAAAGTCCTGGATTTAGGTCTTCATTCTGTGGATTTTACCTACTGTTTATAATCTCATTCCCAGTGCTTGGAAGATATTTGCCACCAGTTTAGCACTCCAACTACCTGGACACGTCCTGAACTGCTCTCCTGAAACACTTTAAGTCACAGTCCCAAAAAGGCAAGCGTGGATGTGTGTGTAAGCAGACCAATTGCTTCTTACAATATGTAGAGTTTTGTGTTTGTAATTGAAGAATCTGAAATTTAAAACTCAAAAAAATTGGGGACAGAAAGCAAATCGGTATCTTTAATGTCGGTGGGAAAATCTTCGTACTGTTGCCCTAGCCATGGGATGAAGCAGGCTATCTCATCAGAAATAATCTACATTTGAGAGCTGATTTTGGCCCTGTTCTGCACTTTTCCCTGGCAAAGATCCATGCAGGTGTCAAAGGAAATCCCACCTGTACAGAGAGGACAAGACGTGCCTGTTATCCAGCCAGAGAAACCAGGCACAAGTTACCAAAGGCGCTTTTGTCCACTTATCTTTTTTAAAAAAGTGGAACTTCCTTCTCTTTCATCTTTGAGTTTTTCTGGTTTGATCAATTAGGAATCTTTTGACTTACTTTTTGTTTTTCTTTTTTTTTTTCCCCTCACTGTACACTTGTTTTCCAGGATTATGAAGGAAGGGTTACTCTGTGGGTAGTTCTGATTTATCCATTTTCTTTTTCTAACACCTTCTATGTCTTTCCATTTTCAGGTTGAGTGGGTGCTGAAAGAGAAGTTTGGCCAAAAAAAGTGAAAAATTATGTAAAAATTCTATTTTTTTGGCTAATAGATAGAGACAGACATTGAACTTCTCTAAAGAAATTTAAAGACCATATTGAAATCAGTCTTAAGAATTACCATCAACAGCCAGTTCTGTCATCTGTCCCCACAAAGAAATTTAAACTGATGGACTAAATTTTAAGTCTCTGTTTATTTATGTTTCCAGGCCACACATCTTTTAGGAAGTTCATATGAACTTCCACTAATTGCAGTACAAAGTACCAAATGGAGTAGAATCACAGAATTATTTATGTTGGAAAAGATCTCTGAGAACATCAACTCTGACCATCAAGCCAGCACCACTGTGTTCACACTAAAGAATATTCCCAAATGCTACATCCATGTTTTTTGAACACTCTCATGGATGGTGACTCCACCACCTCCCTGGCCAGCATTGTTTCTGCTGAATCTCCCTCTGGAGAGGAAAGGGGTTTTGCAAGGAAATGGGGAAAAAAATACAAAAATTGGGTTTTTTTTATTGTTGTTTTTAACAAAAACCAAATATTCCAGAGTCATTCCTACACTCCAGGCCCTCCTGCATCACCTATCTCAGCAGAGTTGCTGGTCTCTTTTGCCTAAACGACTGAGGATGACTCGTGCTACTTACTGTGTGTTGCCTGCAAACAGCCCTTCCTCCAACCCATCCCTGAGCAATTTGTCTCAGATGTCTATTAAACAGAGAAAAATCAGCTCCTCAGATCTAAGCTGATGCCTTAAACTCTCCAGGAACTGGTGTCTCTTGTCTCACACAAATGTTGTTTTCCTTTTCAGTTATTGGATACGTGTGGGTTTTTTAAAGCATCCCATGTTCTTTCGATGACGCTGTTCCAACACCAGCGGTTTTCCTGGCAGCCCCCAAGCCCTGTGCCTTCCTCCCCTAACCCGTTTGGCCCCGCTGGCCTTCGGTGCCATGGTGTCAACTGGTGTGTGGATGTGGAGGGAGGCAGGTGGTGCCAGTGCTGACGCAGGGGAGCACCTTCCTGGAGGGCTCCTGATGCGTAAAAACCCAGCACTGCCTGAAACCCACTCCCTCCAGCAAGGGTCTGATTCCACTTGCGAGCAGGAACCGTGCCATTCTAACAGATGGGCTCTGGTGCAAACAGCCAAGAAAACATGTATATTCATAAAAAAAAAAAAATTAAAAAAAATAAAGAAAGGGTACTGAGGGCATGAATACCAGCCAAAAACATCAACATCTCTCCATGTCTTCTCTTGAGCGTACAAATCCATGGTTAAGGGGATGTGTGGGCGCTGAGCTAAATTCATTAAAAAAAATTAAAACAAAATGCCTGGCCACATAGAAAGAGATTTCAGAACATTAGGAAATGGGCAAGGTGCCCTGAGAGAGAGGAAAAGGGAAAGAGAAAAGTAATATTCGGGAATAAGCTGAGCCAGAAAAACGCATGGGGTCTGTCTGGTAATTCCCAGAGCCTGTGACTTGTCTGGGTGCTCAGTTCATGAGTTTGATTTGGGGACAGGGAGGAGGGGGAGGTACAGTCCTGTCTATTTGGCTTAATTTCTTTTTCCCATTCAATCTATTTCTCCTTTAGTAGGCCAAAATTAAAACAAGAAAACAAACAAAACACTCAAACCCAAGAATTTTAGGCTGACCTAACATTTAGAGATCACACAGTTCTGTCCTTTAGGTTCTGGTGGATTTTGGTCAGGGAACTGTGAGGTCACAAGTGAGAAGACCAAGGAGAACAGATGAGATTAAACTGAGGACATTAAAAAAGGAATTGTGAACACAGGTGAGGAACCCACCTCACCTAGAAGACCAGCTGGGAAGCTCTTCATAACGCCAAATAACCACAACAGGCCAGCATAAGCCACTTCTAAGTATGAAAAAACCAGGAAGGTACTGAGCCTACCATCACGCAAAATACTTTACTTGAGGTACACACCTTGAAAACCAGGTTCCTTGAAGCTGCTGAGATGGAGAGAGGGTCTGTTTAACTGGAAACTTGTGAATTTCTCATGTACATCCCATCCTTGCTGGCAGCAGAAGCAGCAAACAAACCTACTCCTCTCCATTCCTTACCAGCAACACACAGAATCTCAAAGTTTAGGAAAGACATCTAACAGCACAAAGAGGAGACTTTAAACTCAGTTTTACTTGGCCCTTTATCCCCACAACAGGGCAAAACCTCTCAGAACAGTGGTACACCCCTCAAAACCAGCAGAGAGAGATTTAATCTCTGTTTTGGAGCTTGGAACTGCATCCAGATTTTCTACTCCCTTGAAGATTTTGCTGTTCCTGAAACAATAGGATGATGTGGGATAGGTCTGTGCTTTTGAAACTGTTCCAGCTCATACAAAACAGTTGAAGAAAGGCCTGCAAGCCAGCTCTCTCACGGGACTGTGCTAATATAAGAGCTGTGGCTTTCTATTCCTTAAGTTAATTCATATTTCATTGCCTTATGAAAAGCTGAATAATTCAGCTTTACCCTGAAATGTGAGGGAAATTTTCATTAAAAGGCACCATGGGTCAATTCAGAAAGTTGTAGGACCCAAACCTTTTCCTATATCACTATGTGGTTTTCAAAGGAAACAAGGAGTCAACAAAGGAGTTAGAAGAACATGAGGTAGTGTTCCGGGCTCAGGAGAGTACTAAAGATAGAAATATTTGCTAAGATTTCAAGTTCCTATAAGCTGAAATAAAAGAGCATTAGAACCAATGTTCTCTTGAAAATGCTGCTGGACATAACACACACCAAGGCCTCTAAAAATCTCAGTCTGAGCAACTTGCAATGTTCCAGGGAAGAGTTGGAATGAGATGATCCTTAAGATCCTTACAACCCAAACTGTTCCCTGATTCTGTGATGTTATTCTAAAGCAATCCAGGAATTTTGGCACATGCTCTGCTGTTAGGTAAATTACACTTCCAAAACCTGGTGTCAGAGAGTAAGAACCTGTGCACCCACAGCTGATCAGCCAGCAGATTCTTTGATGCAGGGAACAGTAGCAGCTGGCAGATGGTGGAAAAAAAGGTGGAAAAGGGACTAGAAAATGTAGGAAAAAAGGTAGAAAAGTGAGAAGTAAAGGCTTCAGGGAGACTTTACAGAGACCTTCCTTCCATTACCTAAAGGGGGCTTTGGAGAGAGCTGGAGAGGGACATGGAGTGTTAGGACAAGGGGGAATGGCCTTAAGCAGAAGGAGGCTACATTTAGATTAAATATTAGGAAGAAATTCTTCTCTCTGAGGGTGGTGAGGCCCTGGCACAGGTTTCCCAGAGAAGCTGTGGCTGCCCCTGGATCCCTGGAAGTGTCCAAGGCCAGGTTGGACAGGGCTTGGAGCAACCTGGGCTAGTGGAAGGTGTCCCTGCCCATGGCAGGGGATTGGAAGGAGATGATCTTTAACATCCCTTCCACCCCAAACCATTCTGGGATTCTGTGACTATTGATAGTGGGGTCTTCTCAGTGCTCTGTGTAGGTTCTGTTGACTTCTCCAAGCCTTTGATTTTTAACCTGTGTGCAGCCACATCAGTGCAAATCTTCATCCTTTTCTTTCAATGAGCTCAAAATCCACTATTGTTCATGGTACCAGAACTTAATGCTCCCTCCCTGCAGTGCAGCAGTTATTATTATTATTATCATTATTCCCGCCGTTACCTTGCTTTTCGTAACAAATAACAATAATAACAAAAATAATGATAATAAGAAAAAAAAAATCAAAATTTGGATTCTGCCCTTTCTAATTACAAATCACCACCTGTGGTAAAATTATTGAAAAACAGATGAGCATTTCATTCCAGCAATAGCCTTAAAACAAGCAGCAGTTCCGACTGCCAGTGTGATGTATAGACACGGCGCAGGGCAGATGAGGGATTAATTAGGTCTGTCCCTGCACATTGCCAGGGGAGCACTTCTGTAGAGGTGATTGAAAACTAGAAAGAGTGGCATTAGTCTTCATTGTTGGTTAAAGGCAACAAAAATAAAGATGCAATTGAGTTGACAAAGCTTCCAGGTATGTGGCTGAGTCATTTGGAGGTGTCAAAATGATCAAACCATAATTAATTAGCTAAAGTGCTATATTTAATTCCTCAACTTTAATGAAGATTTCTGCAGCCGAAAACAAACGGCAGCACCATTTGTTCGTGAAGGGAAGGAGTGGAGTGCACGAAGCGGATGACGCCAAAATTTAATGGTGCCTTTATAATCAAGCCCATGTTCTTAATCTTATTGTCATTTTCTGTACAGACATAGAAACCCTGTGTAGTTGTATGCATTCATATTAGGACTGCAATTAGGAGACCAGAAGTGACAGGGAAACCAAATGTTTAATACTTCCAAGCAGTAAAACAGAATACAGCCAAAAAAAATCAGTTTTTTTAAATATTGGCCTCCAGGGTTGACACTGTAGAGACACACAAGACCTCAGCGGCAGGTAGTCTAAGTCTGTATCTCAGGAATTTCATGAAGCTTGTTCCAAAGGAAAGAAATTTGAGATTTATGAGTTAAGAATTGCAAGAGAAAAATGTGAGTTTTGGTCTGAGTTCTGCCACAACTGTGGACAACCACAGCCTTGGATTTAGGCTGAGGGAAGGTCTGCCTGAAACACCCAGGCAGCTCTCTCTGAGCACACACCTCTTTTGGACTGAGAAAGGTTTCTATCCCTTTAGCTTTTTCACCTGCCACCGCAACCTATAATGCACTCTGGTCCTATCAGGTACTTGGACTTGGAGAGATTCACCCCAAAATGCTCTGTGCCATACTTCCCATGCCACTGCAGGAAAGTGGTCACCAAGAGCTCTGGAATAGACATTTTCCCATCCCATGCATGTTCAAACACACACACAGAGGCTGATGCATCCATGTGCTGCTCAAACTGAAAGTCACTTTTCCAGGATGCTTGTTGCAGGATTCATGCAGGAATGGCTGTTCTGAGGTGTCAAGAGGGCCAGAACACCTATCCTATGGAGACAGGTTGAGAATGTTTGGGCTCTTCAATCTGGAGTAGAGATGCTCCAGGGAGACCTTAGAGCCCCTTCCAGCACTTAAAGGGGTTCCAAGAGAGCTGGAGAGGTGCTTGGGCCAAGGACCTGGAGCGATAGGACAAGGGTCTCCTCTCCAACAATCTGTGGCTGGGATGAGCTGTATGGCACAACCTGGACAATATCATGATGTTCAACAACTTGTTCCTGCTGCTGGTATCCTCAGCCTTGCACAAACCAGAAGGATGAGAAGATGCTTTCTCCCACAAAGGAATTCCAGGATTAGCTGACAGTCAAGGCCTTAGCAGGAAGGCCGGTTAATGTATTGTTTCATCTGCCACATAAAATGTAAGCAATGTTTCCTTCTTACCCAGCAGCTGTTACCTCTACCATAAGCTGTTAAAACTCCCTCATTATTCCATGCAGCCAGGCCAGGCCCATTTCCTGTGCAGTTGTCATCTCCTTAATATATTATGACATTACAGACTTTATTAGTATATTTGCAGTGCCTTTTTATTTTTTATTAGCTAATGGGCTGTTTGCTTACACCATATTTGCTCAGTCTTTCAGAGCTCAGCCTATAAAATGGCCAAACGTGATCCCATCTGGAAGCCATTAAAGATCAATAGAGATGGAATCTGAAGAAGAAAGAATGGTGAAAAAAAAAAAAAGAAGGAAAAATCTACTATCAAAAACAATTGTGAACAAAAACCTGTCAGCTTCTGCTCTCAAATCCAGATGTGCTAAAGCTCATCACAATTCCAACGTGACAAAAAGCACCATGGTCTTTTTAACACCAGGAACAACTAATCTAGTTTAAAGGAATCATAAATATGATTAAAGCCCATGGTTTCCTTGATTCTTTGTGAAAATGGAAACCCTTCTAGCACACGTTGCATTCTTCTGAAGTGCTGGGCTCTTTGTGGGGAAACAGCTCAGAGGACAAGCTACTTTTGTGACAGAAATACGAGTTATGGTGACATGTCTCCCTGCCACTTTCATGGCTATATCACAACACCTGCAGATGTTAACATGGTAAGATGGTGCCCAAAATGAGGAAATTTCATTGTGAAATGCACATTATGGCAGCCAGACATGTAAAGTCGTGTCTGGCTCCAAAGAATATTAACTCTGCATCTTCAGTACTTAAATATTTTGGCAAATACAAGTCTAGGAAGGTTTTGAAGAGCTCCTGCAGTAGATGAGTACTTGGCTCCACTAGAGAAAAGAAGAGAGGATTTGAGGTTTTGCAGGAGAAAAGGGGATTGTGAACATGATTCTTCCACAGGCTCATTGCTGACCGAGAGCAAAAATCAGCCCTGAGCATGGCACCCAGGGAGGGAGACATGCTCAGGGCTGGCATTTGCCTGTGGTTTGGGCACCGAGTGTTTCACCCATCGTGACGAGGGCTGTGTTTGTTCGGACCATGTCTCAATCTCTGGTGCCTGGGGTCTTGGAGCGGTGAAAACAGAGGCACCCACACTCACCTGGGCTGCACGTGTCCCCCTCTGCCTCCAGATGCCTGCAGCAGATCTGTCTGCTCCAATCACTTTACAGTCACAGAGAGGAGCAGACATTTCCAGGGCCTGACCCATCTGACCTGCTTTAGAAATGTGCCTGAGGATGAGATAAACTGCATCCCAGAAGGACATTTTCCCCTCCTGCCTATCCAAAGGCAGTTTGGATGATTAGGTCAGATGCAAATCCCGGCTCTGGTGACAGGTGACACCCACCCAGCACCCATGTGGTCAATGGCTACAGCTGTACTAGAAACTAAACGCTGCTAGATCCTGAGCTAATGGTCATCACCTACCTCTGGTCACACAATTTATTTTTCTTAACCTCTAAACAAGTGTGGCTACTTCCAAAATACCTGCTAAGATGTCCTTCAGCCAGAGAGCAGATGCTTAAATCTGTACCTGGCTTGGAGATCTGTGAGTCTGTGTGGGAGCAAAGAAATTTGCCCAGAGTTTAGGACCCACCACATTGAAGAAATTTTTGTTCCAGGGACTTTTCTCTCAGTGAGGACCACAGAGAGACTTGAAGTGATTCATTTCAGCCTTGAGAAGAGGAGGCTCTGGGAGAACCTTGTCTGTGTGTACAGGGGAGTAAATTATAAAATCATGGAATCACAGAATGGTTTGGGTTGGAAGGGATCTCAAAGAAGAAACCCGAAATTTTATACCTAAAATTTGGTATTTAAAGGAAAATATTTTCTGTTGGGTATTGCTTGTAAAGAAAAAAAAAGGAAAGAGAGGTCTAAATAACCACTCTGGACAACTTTTCAAGTTTTTAGCTAGAGCTGAAGAAAACACTCCTTTGTACTGAACATAGAAGCTGTCTTAGAGTTAAGACATTTTGAAGTGAATTGGAGACAGAGAGTGTAGTGTGCATTTGAAATCATTATATTCATAAAATTCAAAGGTTAGACTTGATGATCTTGGAGGTCTTGTCCGACCTTAATAGTTCTGTGATTCTATTCTATGATCTGCCCAGGAAGACACAGGATTCAAAGGGTCATGATGAGGCAGAACTGCATTTAGCAATGGGAAGAAAGTGCAGGAGATTCATGTGTCAGTGCTTAGGTACCAAAGCAATGGCCACCTTAGGCAGGAAAAGCAGATAACCATTAGATTTCACAGGAAATTCCCAAACTGTCCAGGTAAAAGGAAGCATCTGGGAACATTGGGATTTGCCAGCACCAGGAGAAGCAACATGCAGTTTAAAAATACTGCCCCTCAATGGGAGAAAACGTATTTCTATTAAGGGACCAGAATTGCTCTACGCCTGTTGGAATTTTTGCTTGTGCACAGGAATTTAGCTCCAGGTTCATGTCTGTCACTAAAATTGACAACTGCCTATGGCTCTCTACAATTGAAACGTAGATCTTAAATTTCACATCATTATCCAAATAAAATATATCTGCCAAGGGGGACTGGTATTACACAGTTAGAGAACTGTGATACCAGTTGTCTGATTAACATATTGAGAGGAATATAAGAATTTCTCACCTATTTTCCAGAGGGAGACTAACTGGGGAGCTTGTGGTAAAGAGACTAATTGAACATCCTCCCTCTGCTCACTACGGAGATGCCCAGAAATATGTCTGCTCTGTGCAAGCAGGTTTTCCCTCTGCATATTACATTTGCTTTTTAGGACAGTAAGGAACAAAATCATTAAATCTTTTTTTTTTTTTTTTACCTCTTTTACTAAAAAAAAAAAAGATTTAGCCAAATTTTCACGTTGAAAAGTGTATGACTTGCCACAGAAAGGTTTCTCATGGCTGCATAAAAGAGCAAAGAGACTAAACAGAGAAGTTGCTTTTGGAAAGAAGAAGTTCTTTTTCAGGAGATATCAATGAAGCAGAGATCAGAGAAAACCTGCCCAAGCTTCATTCGGACAATGATTTATTAATAGCTGAGACAGATGTGAATTTACACATTACAGACAGAGTCCAGTTCAGAGCTGGATCCACATTTCATGTGTGACTGAGGTCAGGATTTTGGATCAGTTCATCAAAGCAGCTGACCAGGGAGGATGCTCAGAACCAAAACTGCCTCTGAAGTTCTTCCAGGGTTTGTGTCTGATATGTTCGTGACATATCAGAGAGAGCTGCTTTCATCTCGCCTGTTTTTCCAGGACTTAGGAAATAGAAAACTGGGTCTCAGACACAGAGGAGAGTGTTCCTGTAAGTCAGCTGAGCCACAGTAGGAGTTTTTGTGCACATTCTTATCCCATGACATATTTGAACTAATGAGAATCATGTTACCTTGTAGAGAAATAAGTTAAAGCTGGCACATATTACCTGCAGAATTGCCACAGATGAAAAATATGCCCACAGATCATTGACACCCATAAGCTGATGTATCATCCCTTGTATCTCACCCTGGAGCCAGATGGATCCATTCCAGGTTTATTCCACCTTGGACAGTAAAAAGAATTTGACCCATACCAGGCCTGTGCAGATATAGCTCTTCTACTTGCAGCCTTCTAAAAAGTAGAGGGTGCCACAAAAAGACTGCAGCCAGTAGGTCAAAAGGAGGGATTATTTCCCGCTCTTTGGCTCTCGTGAATAGTCTGAAAATTCTGCTTTCAGTCATCTGAATAGTCTGCCCAATTCTGTGCTTCTTTGTGGAAGAGAGAGATTGAAAACCGGAGGAAGTCCAAGAACCACTGCTAGCACAGTTACAGAGCTGGAACAAGCAGAGATGTATGAAAAGATGTGGAGGGAACTGTGTTTGTCTCGAGAACAGAAAGATGAATGGGATTCTGATTGTTGCTTTCAACTACCCAAGGTGGAGTTTTTGAGAAATTATTAAGTCTTCTTTTTTTTCTCCTTGGTGGTGTTAGGATCCTCCTCCTTGCTGTTTTTGAAGATATGAGTGATATTTGATTTCTAGTAGTCCTCAGGAACCTTCCAGAACTGCTTCCACCTTTCAAAGAAAACTCAAAGTGTCCTTGCAACGACCTTGTTCAGATACCTCAGCACTCACGGGTGAATGCCATCAGCTCCCATGGACATGGGTGTGTTTGGTTTGTTTAAATGTTACCAAACCTCATCATCCTTCACTGAAGGTGAGTCTTCCTTGGTTTGGAATTTCCCCTGTTCTTGGGGCCCTGAGATTCATGAAGGGCAGTCTGATTTGTAAATACAGATGGAGAAGGCATCGAGTACTTCATCTTTTTTAGTGTTCACCAGGTCCTCAACCCTATTCAACAGCAAACCAACATTTCCTCGGCGCTTCCTTTTGCTCCATGTGTGCTTGCAGAAGTTTTTCCTGTTGCACTTCACATTACCTGTGAAATTCAGCTCCAGGTGGGTTTTTTTTTCACTACCCTTGTCCCTAAACTTGGACAGTGTCACTTGTCCGAGGTCACCCCACCCTGCTTCCAGCTCTTGCATGCTTCCTTTTGAGGTTTTCTGAGCCTTTTTCTTTGCGTGTTTTTGGGATCTCTTTCTTCATCCATGAAGGCCTTCTGCCACCTTAAACGTGGAATATTTTCAGCTGGAAGGGACCTGTAATGATCATCTAATCCACCTGGGGATCAGGGATGATCAAAAGTTCAAACATATTTTGTTAAGGACATTGTCCAAAAACCTCTTAAACCCTGACAGACTGGAATATCAGCAACTTCTCCAGGAAGCCTATTCCATGTTTGGTCACCCTCTAGGTAAAGAAATTATTCCTAATGCCCAGGCTAAGACTACTCTGGTGCAACTTTGAACCACTCCCAGGTGTCCTATCTCTGGATAGCAGGGAAAAGAGCTCACACAAAGGAAAAAGCAGCTGGATGAGAATGCCTAAAACTGGGCTGAGTCAGGTAAACTGAGAAGTCCTTGGACAAGAAACAGGAATAAAATGGACAATCAAGGAACTAGTCTTGCTTTTGTGTACTGCATTGGTCAGACTAATCTCAGTCCACCATAGCTCATTTACACTGTCTGCCTCTTAGAGGGATGTTCTAAATTGGATGTAGTTCAGAGAAAAGTCTTACAGTGGGATAATTAAGAGCCTCATTTCATCCAATGGTCTGCAAAGAAGATTGTAGGAAGATTTTAATTTACAGTGTGTGTCTCTTAAATAAAATATAAGGTATTAAGTAAACCTTTTATGCAACCGTGAAAAATACTGGAGAGGTCTGGGCGGAAGGTGGAGAAGTTGGACAAGGGAAAAACAAAAAGAGAGCACCAATGCTTATCATGGCCAAGACACGACAAAAACATCAAAGGGGTCCCATGACTGCCTCCATTTTTGGTATTTTCATATAAAGAAAGACTGGCTCACCAAGGGATATGATTTAGCCAGAAATGGATAATTAGCTCAAAACAGATGTTAATAGGTAAAATTTTATCACCTGTTTTACACAGAAAATTAGATTCAACAATCAAATGTGAGTTCTTTTTTTCTCTGGCTATAAAAATATGTGATTGCTTCCAGAGTCAGAACATTGCTCATATAAGGAGATTTCACGGAGTTTGCAGAGGAAAAACATTGGAAAATGAGTAGGCACAGGAAAACCTGCCATTAGAGAAGCTCCAATAAAGAGCTACTCATGTCCTGCAGGAGGCTGTAGTTTCCCTGGAAAAAGGAATATCTCACTATATGTAAAGCAGGACCTATCACCGTGTTTTCCAAGACCTTGCAAATGAATACAGTTCCTGATTTCAGGTGGTGCCATAAGCCCTAGAGAGGCCCTTGTGTTCTTCTAACTTGGTTGCCTTGCACAGAGATGCACATCCTCCACGCTCACGAGATGACGTGGACATTGTGCAGATTTGTGAGAAAAGAAAAAGAGTTTAATAGTGTGGTCCATTCTGCATACTTATGCTAGAAAATGCTGCTTTGTGGTTTCTCTTGGTCATTTGGGTCTCATTTTTTAAGTCCTTATTAGAATAAGAAAAGAAGTAATGGGAAAAGAAAAAACAAAAAGGCAAAGAGAGAAAATGTTCTGTTATGCTGAGCTCCTTCTCATGATAATTTAGCCTCAGAAAGAGTCATTTCCAGTCAGAAGCACAGCAAATCCTGAGTCACTACCAGATCTTGATTCACTGCCATTTATCTTCTGCACCAGAAGGACACAACTGCGGTTGGACACTCACAGTGTCAAAATGCTTAACAAATTATTCTGATGTTTTTAATCTCTTCAACAGCTTCATCTTTCAACACTTCATTATGTGGGGAAGAATCAGGAATTTTTCCCATCTGTTGTGAAAGTGAAATTATTTCAACCTGCAAATTATTTCAGACTTGGTGGAAGAACAGAGACTGTGATGTGCCATTAATGTCCCAGTATTTGACATTTCCTCCAGGTCCCGGGATACTTTATAGAGTATCATCATCATCATCATCATCATCATCATCATCATCATCATCATCATCATCATCATTATTATTAACTATGGAATGGACTCTTGAATATATGTTTGCAAATAGCAATACAATGATATAGGTTTATGCATCAAAAATTCATAGTGTTTAGCATGTAACAAACATTTCTAGCAGTTCGGGTTGGAACTAGATGATCTTTAAGGTCCCTTTCAACCCAAACCATTCTAAGATTCTATGATACAAACATCCATATCTTATAAAGAAAAAAAAAGACATCCTCAAACATGTGAATTCTGTGCCACAAAATGCCCAGGACAACAGCAGGCCAAAACCAAAATGTAAAGTTGAGCCAAATCTCATCTATTTTAAGGTATCTCTAATGATGGTCTGAACCTTCCACATGTGAGTGAAACCACCAGAGAGTCTCACTGTACATAAAGGATTAGTACAGGCTGCAACTCTACCTCATGGGAAGGTAAAAAACTAAAATTTATTTGTTTGGGGTTTTTTTCACTGTCTTGCAACCTTGTGTGATAGAATCTTCTCGAGCATGTGCGGGAATGCAGCAGGATGCTAACAATAAATTAAACAATGTCTTTAAAATATGTATCTCCTGACGAATGAAAGAACATTACAATATTCTGATCTGGGACTGAAATGGAAACTCGAAAACGCCAGAATCAGTCAGAATTTGTCAGTACAGAAAAAAGAGGCCCCTAGATGCTGCTATTATGGCTCATTACAGGAAAACAGGCAGCACCTCACAGTCCTTTCTGGTGACCCATTAGAGGTTACTTGCAGATTCTGTGGCATTAGGGCATGTACAGGTGAAAATTATCCATTCTTTGAAGTCCCACCATTTTTAGCCTCAGTGATTATTTCTCCTCAGGGTTTTACACCTGGTCTTGGAAAGATCAGTCAGGGTGGAGAGAAACTCCTCAGGAATGACATGAGCCGTTGCACCACTCATCCTTCAAATGATTCACAGGAAGAATTCTATTTGACAAATACTGAATGTTTTATTTTTATCTTTTTTCTTTTTTTTTTTTTTTTTGAGACACCAGGAGCAGTGTGTGAATGATGCTTTGCCCTATTTCCCTTCTGTAAGCCAGCATTCTGGAAGTTGGCTCCCATTGAAATGCCAGGGGAAAAGCATCCTACAACCCAGGATACTGCACCATATCACCTTTTACTTTAAAAAGAAAATTAATTGGTTGTTAGGAGCCAAACTGCTTATCCCAGCTAGAGGACACTTTCTCTTAGAAGTTTTTCCTCCAAGCCAGGTCCTCAGCTGGTATAAATCTCAGAAGTCTGTTTAAATTAATATAGTTACACAGATTTACATGATCCAACTGCTTGATTTTAGCTAAGCTGCTCCTGTCAGAAGGCAATTTTTAGTATAAGGTTATAAATCCTTGACCCATACTGAGGAAAATAGAGAAAAATCAAAACTGATCATTCTTCTTTTTCTCTCTCTTTTTTTTTTCCATTTCATGTGCAAGGAAGGAAAAAAAAAAGAATCAAATGAGATCTGCAATTAAACATATATAGTCCACAAGGAGGTTTACAAAAAGAAAGGAGTGAGATGGATAGAAAGAGAAACAGAGCACATATTGAAACCCTGTGCCCTATTTGCTGAATGCAGCCTTTGTGAAGCCTGACGGATCAGAAAAGAAGTGGAAGCTGCAGTGCTCTGTTTATCCAAAAATAAAATATTGCATAGGTCAAGCAAGCACAATGCAATTCCTCCTTCCTTTCACTGGATCTCAGCCTTGACCTGAAAAGCCAACTCTCTAATGTGCTGAAAGCCTCTCAGGTTCCCATTGCAGGCAGGGACTGACAGCTTTCCTGAGCTATGCCAGGAATAAGATGGATGTACAAAAATTAATCAAGATCCAATTTACCAAGAGCTTGAGCACACGGATAATTCCCTTTACCCTCCAAACTAGTCACTCACTATACAGATTACTAAATTAGTGTGAATTAGAAAAAAAAAAAATCCCAAACTGAGAGAAATCTTGTGGGAGAAACTTTCCAGTTACATTATGCAGAAATATACCCAAAATTAATTTGAATCAGTTTTACCCTCTTCTGTCCTTTTTAAACTTCTATAAAAATTGGTAAAAATACTCCTTCAGCAATGGGGGGGGGGGGG
>VWZW01002568.1:1906993-1935597 GCA_013397115.1 Edolisoma coerulescens
GGGGGGGGAGAAATTAAACTGAAGTTTAAAGCCTCTGACAATCAGCAGAGTCCTCACTTTTATCAAGAACGATGTATGTGTGTATGTATATTTAGTGAAAGCCAATGCTGGAGCCAAACTGGGCCATTTTTAACTTATCACAAATTTCCAAGTAATTTATAACCTTCAGATGGCAAAAAAAAATCACATGGCTCAGGAAAGCTTGCTGAGACCATCTCACTCACTTCTCTTAGATATGTTTACAGTTATCTTGCCAGAACACATGGTTATTCATTCATTCTTGTCTGATCAAACTCAGTTTCAATCTGACCTTCAGAATAACAGGCGGATATATCCTTTTCATCCAGGACTGCAAAATCCCTCCTCTCTCAGAAAACTGGCAAGCAGAGAGGACGCTACCAACAGGTGAATCTCAAAAGTTTCAGAACTTCCTTCAGGTAAATCTTCAAAAAACCTGATTCATCTAAAAATTAGGTACAAACACACCAGTGAGTTCAATAGTGCCAACATATCTGCCAGTGTATGGACCAACTGTGGGCAGAGGGACATGGCTGACACTATCCCAGCTACCCAAGTGGTTATCTTGGATTTGAAAATTGATCCATTGAGTTTCCAGTGAGCTGGAGTCACCATCCCTGTAGGGATTTAAAAGATGTGTACTTGTGGCACTTTGGGGACATGGTTTGGTGGTGGCCTTGGCAGTGCTGGCTAAACACTTGGACTAAATTTGAAACATCTTTTCCAACATAAACAATTCTATGAGTCTATAATTCCATAAAAGGCCCTGAGGTCCTTCCTAGTTTGGTGCACTTGTGTATCTGTTGTTCTAATTTTGACGAGAAATGAGTGTGAAATATACAAAGTACATAAAAATAACAAAGACTTATTAGTAGCATTTTTCTTGTGGTGTATTTTATTTAAGAATACAGGCAAAAAAGGGAGTGCTGTTGACACACTTGCTATAATTTGTTTGGTTTTCTTTAAAAAGACCATACATTTGCTTCAGTTCTTTTTCAACTAGGCAAATCTTGAATATCCTCACACAGACTGAAAAAAACCCCACCCTAAAACTAAAATTTTAACTGAAGAAAAAAGTCTAACAATGTCTTGGTATTTTTAGTTTATTTTTCATGGGATTTCCCTTTTCTCTTTGGTAATGTGGGTACAGTATCCAACACATTCTACAGCTCTGGGATGCATTTGCACCTTCTTAATCTGCTGTTGTTTTACTGCAGAAACATTGCAATGTAGAATCAGAAAATCACAGAATAGTTTGTGTTGGAAGGGACCTTCTGCCCTGTGCAGGGACAAATGCCTGAATTTCCCACGTTAATGTTCTGGAGAAGGGTTTATGAGAGTCAGCCCCCATCCATAATGGTCCTCCACCCTTTACTCCTCTCTGTTCCTCACCTGGCATTTACTGTCTAACAGGATGTGGTGAGAGCAGCACTGATGAGTAAGAGAAGACCTGCAGAAGCTGTAAGCCCTTTAGGAAACTGAGAAACATCAGTTACAAAATCCAATGCTGGTTTTTTTTCTGGGAAAATGTTAACAGTATTTTGATTTTTCCTGTGATTCAATTAAAGTCAAGGAAATCTGTTTACAACAGAGAAAAAAAAGTAACAAAAATAGATAAATAGTGTTGAGAGCAAATCCTTACCAGGCATAACTCCTTGGGCAGTCACTAAAATCATTCCTGTGTCCATCCTGTTAAATGTTGATCCCTAAATCCAGAGTCAATCACTGAGACACAAAGATCCTCCACTGGAAAGTAAACAGGGACAGAGAATTAATGTAGGATGATGGTGTCAGAGAGGCCATGTGTTTCCCAAGCCTGCCATTACTTTTTCCATAAAAAGTTCCAGGTTTGGGGCTGCAGTTGAAAAACTTGCTCAGTGATTGAAAAGAGTGAAAGACTTTGGGGGTATTGGTTTTGGACATGGGGAGAGCTGGGCTTGGGCTGCACAGACAACATTTCCAAAGTCCATGTTGAGCAGTGAAGCCCCAGACACACACCAGGGATCAAGCACCTTCCTGGGGTATGGCTGGACCTTATGATCCTAGAGGTCTTTTCCAACCTTAGTGATTCTGTGATTCTGAAGGACACATTTCCGTAATCATTGCAAGAACAAAAACAAAGACAAAATTAGGGAAACTTTAAAATCCAAAGAACATAAACTCCTCAGTTTATTTTCTCTCCAGAACATCCTAGCTACAAATTTTCTATTTCTTTGGTCAGGATCTGCCTCATGCCCCTCATGTTGTTGGCTTTTAAAAGCCATTAACAAATCCACTGGCCAAACCACACATTTAAATGCTCAAAGTAATTACCAAAAAATATCAGATTAACATCTCTATGGGTGCCTGATGTTCAACAGATAAGATTTTTCCTCCTTGAGCTCCTGAATGTGAAACTTGCACCCTGCAGCCATGGAGAGCAGCCTAGAGACAGCTCTGCAGCTCTGCACCATCCTTTGTTCCACAAAGACTTAAAATGGGAATAATGTATCTTTTGTTTTAATTTTTTTTAATTTTCGCAATGTACATAGGCAGAAATTTTACAGCGAAAAGGTAAAGCAAACAAAACCCTGTACAGGAATAAAAAGAATATTTAGGGAAAAGAAAGGTTAAAACTTCATAGGCATGAAATGATGAATCCTAAGATCTCTCTAACATCTTCAATCACCCCAGAAATCAAAATGCAGGGATGTGCATCCGTGCACAAAGGCTGGAAACTCTTTGGATCTGGTCCTGCTCCTAATCACAGGAGTTTCTCTCCTCTGACCGCACAGGATGGGGCCCTTTCATTATCTTTCAACCAGCCGATAATTAGCAAGTTTCGTAACAATCCTGTCAGATGAGCAGCCTGGGGAAGGGAAAGGAATCTATTATGTGGCCAGAGCCTTCTGTCTGCCCGATCTTTTAAGCAGATTGAAGCGGGGCGGCCGTCGCGCTCAACCGCCCCAGGTGAAGCCGGCGCGGGGCTCCTGGGGGTTATCAAACCTGCCAGGGCTTTTTCGGGAGAGCAAAGCCTTCCGCCGGGAAAGGTCCTCCCAAGTGCTGGCACCGCATCCCCAGGATTATCCCCCCACCCCCCGCATCCTTCCCTGCACTAACACATCATCTGGCTTTAAACTTCAGCCCCTCTGGCGAAGTACAGACTCCAAACGCCGCTCGCCCCCTCCCCGCTCCTCCCCATCCCTCCTTATCCTTCAGTCCCGTCTTTCCCCGGCTCCCGAGCAGCCACGGGCTGCGGCCGGCACCGCTGCCAAGCACCGGGCTGGATTAGCTGGGAGCCAATAGCTGGGGGTCAGGATTAAGAGGCCAGCATGCACTTTAATACAAGCTGCCTATAATTAATGGCATTATTAATAGCTTGACTGAAAAATTCATTAAAAAATCCATTAAAAATAAATACCCTTTTACAAAAGGCATTGCCTTGGGTAAGAAAAACAGAAAAAAAGATAAAGGAAAATTGATTGGTGGTTTTCAGTTTGCAGAAAGACAGACCATAGTTCAAGCTGATTAAAATTGAACATTTTAGATTAAGCACCCTTGCCAAAATATTCTCTGTAGTTACCCAATATGAAAATATTATGAGATGTCACATTTTACATTTTTTATATGTGAAGGTTTCAGCATAAGGCACATCCACCACGTGCACACGCACTCAGATGTGCCCATGTACGTGTCCCCATGCTCATATTTAGAGGAAACTTCTTTCCTGAGATATTTTTTCTCCCTCAGGAGCATCAGGACTCCTCCTGCAACAGAGGGTAACTGTAAGAGATAAACTCTGAGACTCTACTGCAGAGAGTGTTTTCAAACGCTGCAGAGCTCCCCACCAGCACATATCTTCACCTCTCCCTTTCCAGACCTAATTGTTGCACCTAAGGAAAAGAATTTAAAAAAAAAAAAATCAAATATAAAATGAGTGTCCTTTTGTTGGAGGTGTGTGTTTCTCTTCAGATTTCACTTCCCAGTGCTCATCATTTTGAGTATACAGATCAGGGAGTTTAAAAAGCAGCTAAAACTAATTCTCATATATGCTAAGGCCTCCAAATGTGTCTCTAGTAGTGCAAAAAGCCAGTAAGAGTGAGAAAAAGGGTCTTTTGTGCCATTTTTTACTCCCTTTTACACGGCCTGAGTGGTGTAGAGCAGACTCACACTTGGGACTTTGAACTTTGTGTCCAAATCTTCCTTCTCCAGAATGAGTCTCATGAAGTTATGGGTAAGACTACAAAATAGGAGTAATCCTGCACTATTTTTCTTAACTTCAGCACTAAAACTGGAAATCCTGTCAAGGCAGACACTGATTTATAACCCATAGGTGAGGACCATGCTTGGACACCAACATGGGCCATTTCTAAAGCACCAGTTTCTATCTTCTTATAACCCCCAGGCTGTTTCACAGAATCACAGAATGGTTTGGGTTGGAAGAGACTTTAAAGCTCATCCCTGTCGTGGGTAGGGATACCTTCCACTATCCCAGGTTGCTCAAAGCCCCGTCCAACCTGGCCTTGAACACTTCCAGGGATGGGGCATTTACTGTGTTTAAAGAAGAAGGAAAATGTTTGAAGGATTATACCAGATTTAGTGTCTAAACAGTGATTGACAGCCCCTAAAAGCAGATGCTGGAGTGAAAAGGAAGCTCTGACAGAACAATCTCTTAATCCCCAAGAATCACAGCTTTGTTTAAAGCAGCCAAATCATCACAAGATAGAGCAGGATCCCCTTTCCCTCCCCCTAAACAGGAGCTGGTTAAGGATGTAAAACCCAATCATTGCTTCATCTGCCAACTTTGTCGCTGCTCCCAGCATCCCAGCTCTGCAGTCGGCACAACCTCTGCCAGCCCATAACGCAAAAAGTTCACTTTCCATCACTGTTACACTGCAGACACAGGGGGTGACTCATGTGTGAGTGTCTCGCTTGCTGTTACCATCCATTGGACATCCAGTGTGGAGTATCAGTGAACTCTCTCACACTTCATCCCAGGAAAGCAGAAATATCTCTCCTTGGCTCCGCGTTCCTTCTTGGCTCCTCCTGTTGCCAGCTGTTACGTTTAATGGCCATCAAACTGTTTGTGCCTCCGAATTAAAAGTCTCCTGGAGGCTATGTTAGATCCTGCCTTTCCTCGTGAGGAACGCAGCGATTCCCTGCTCTGATCACCCTTGTGCTGCCTGATGAATATGGTAAAGTTGTTTTTGAGGCTGCAGCGATGGGTTTTTTCTGCCCTCAACTACATGGAACAAGCAGTAAAAATTTCGCTCCAAGACCAAACTTTCCCAGAAGATCTTGTGACAGATAAGTGCTGTAAGATCCCATAACTGGCCTGGTGTTTGTTGGTGAGTCACTCTGGTTCTCTGATCAATGCTGTTATTTTACAATATTAGAGAACAGCGTGGCAAAAAACAAGCCTCCCCGCAATTATGTTTTTAGCATTAGGTGTTAAAACATGAGGCGAAACCTCTCAGAACTGGGTGTTCAGGAGCTATGGACACAGAACTGACTCCTAAGAAAAAAACAGTCACAAATTGCAATACATTCCATGTTTTCATATCCACATAATTTACAGATTTGGAATCATAAGACTATTTCAAACACCATTCATTTTTTTTTTTTAAAAAAAAGGTGCGGAGATCTACTGAAATCTAAAAGTTTCATAGGAAGAAATCTATTTGGTTTTTTTCCAAGCTAAAAAATATCCATCATTTAAAAAAATTAACAACATTAAGGTTTTCATTTTTAATTTTCACTTCACAACTTCCAGTGAAGCAAAATAGATTTTTTATTAGTATTTTTTCATCTAAATATTGTAAACTTATATATAATTTAGAGTTTTCATCCTTGTTTTTAAGCACAAAAATCTTCAAACACCTACGTATAATCATATGCTACCATATTTGGTTTCCTTTAACATGTTGGTCTCAGGTAATTTAGAATGTGAATTTAACCTGAGGACAAAATTTTTCTCTACAATAAATCAGCAGAAATCCTGTTCATTCCCAGTAAAAGGCAATCAAGTTGATTTTGGTTTGATAGCAAAATCCAAGCAAATTATCTCTGTTCTCAGTGAGGTACAACCACCTCTAGTGGCAGAAATCAGCCACCTGCTAAAAGGCTGTGGCAAAGCCACACAGTTTTAGGGGGAAAAAAGAGATCATAGAAACTGGATATTAGGAAGGAAATCTTCCCTGTGAAGGCAGTGAGTCCCTGGCACAGGGTGCCCAGGGAAGCTGTGGCTGCCCCTGGGTCCCTGGAAGTGTCCAAGGCCAGGTTGGACGGGGCTTGGAGCAACCTGGGCTAGTGGAAGGTGTCCCTGCCCATGGCTGGGGGTGGAACTGGATGATCTTTAAGGTCCATTCCAACCCAACCCGTTCCATGATTCTATGTCAGTGCTCATTTAAAGCTAGTTCCCTATACTGATATCAGTTAAAATTTGGTAGTTTTTCTTCTATCATAAAAAGAAGTTCTGAACATTTTCTAAACCGAAAGGTTGCAGAGGTGAACATCTGCCTAAAAACCACCCTTCAAAAATCATAAGCTCCTGGTTCATTAGCAGCATATGAGGAAGAGTATTTTCACTGAGACTCGACTACGCTTTTTTGAGCTCCTCTGCCATCCCAGCACCTCTGTGCTTCCAGGATCCTGCCACACTTAGAATTAGCTCAGGTATCTCTGCACGATGTTTCAGATCTTGGTTTCCCCCACAATTCTTGCATTCATCCTGGCAACCTTATTTTATCAGACATTAGGAGTGAGATTCACTTGACTGAAGATAGATCATTGCAATTTAAGTTTCTGTGCCAAGATCAGTCACAGCAAGTCCTCTCCACAGTCAAAACTCGAAAAAATACTCCAGGATTGTGAATTTTCTCATCCTGAAATAGATATCTAAAATTTGAAATAAATTGCCTTTTGAAAGTGGCTATTCCTATCCATTAAATATAGTAATATTTCAGATGGATTAGCTTTGATCAGCTATATGCAATGCCACATCTCAAAGTGAAATGAAATTAATTGAATTTCATCTAAAAAAAAATTAAAAATCTGTATTATGCAAATTAATCTGCAGTGTCATTTATGGCAGATTGCATGGAGAAAAAAATATATTACTCACATTACTTTTGATGGAAATTTTTATAAACTATAACAAGTTACTGATAGAAATGAAATGTCATTGGAAGATTTGCCTTGTGTTTGCACCGACTTTAAGGCTGTGTGATTTGGTATTGGGAGGGTAACACAGGTGCCTAATCCAGGCCAATAATTCTAGTGGTCCAGTAGGGCATCTGCAACACCCACACAGGAGCAGAAGATTTGATGAGAGACACCTGAGCCTAAAAATCAGGTGGAACACCCTGGAGCAAAGGTGTTGAAGCATCTAAATATCCTACTTCAGTTAGCAGTCGAATTAAAAAGAAACACTTTACCTCTCTGAAAGAAGTGAGATTCAGATGATGAGAACGAGTGGGCAGAACTCCATGTGTGGGTAACAGTGGTATCCAGCAGATCCCAGGCTGTGGGTGTCTTAAAAGTCATCATCTCACAGAAGGTGCTGCTAAAATTAACCTTTTTGGCAACGAGAGACATCACCTACACAACCTAAGGTGAAGCATTTACTTGGTTGCTGTTAGAGCCCAAGGGCACAATGCAATGAAGAGTCTGTACCCGTGAAAAGCGTTAGGCACCGGAAGAGATTAGCACTGATAATATGGAAAAGAAATAAGATCTAAGTTTTAAGAAGGGATTTGAAAAGTTTTCAGGAGGGTTCACTTGTCATGGTTAATCTCTACTGCAGCACTCTGATCATGAGGGCCAGAAAACTCTTCTCAGGTCTGTGTCCACAAACAGGTCTTGAAACAATGTCTTGGAATAAAATGGAGAAACTTAATCTTTTTTTGTTTATCACAAAGAAATGATTTGATAAGGATCTGTGAGCTCATACCAAGGGAAGTGGGCCATGTTTCACCCGCAACAAGGAAGAAAAGCAAAATAGAATTATAACTGTGGAGATTGTTACCTACAAAGACTGCACAAGGTGGGGCTTAGCAAAGTGAAGCCAATGGGTGGAGCACCTGCTGGGCTGAGTTTTGGCCCAAGTTTCACACCTTTACATTTCTTTAGCAGCCTGGTCCTGGTTAGCCCCTCTCCAAAATTGTTTTCTCCAAAAAAAGTGGTGGTCATTTCTCTCTCTGGTGCTCCAGAGGGGAAGAACAAGTGGCAGAAGGAATGGAGGAAAGGGACCGGGGTGTCAGGGGATGGTGTCAAGCCATGGGGTTCAGCTGCTCTTTCCAGCCCTACAGCAGCCCTTGACTGTTTCACAAAATATCTTTATCCCATGATGTTACAGAGAGCATAACACAGACAAAGGGATGTTCTTTGGTCTTTATACACCAGAAATCACTGAAAGAAATTCTCCAGCCTGTATAAAGGACGGGTTAGTGAAGGACTTGCCACATGCCTTGTCTCTTCTGACTGTAACATTTCATAAAATCCATTATTCCATCTCTTGTTGTCTCTGATCGAGGTCTTCTGCACATGAACTAAATTGAGGAGTTCTAGATTGAATATTGGGAAAAATTTCTTCACTGAAAGGGTGGTCAGGCACTGCACCAGGCTGCCCAGGAAAGTGGTGGAGTCACCATCCCTGGAAGTGTTCAAAAATGTACAGATGTATTTAGGGACATGGGTTAGTGGTGGACCTGGCAGTGCCATGTTAATGGTTGGACACAAAGACCTTAGAGGTCTTTTCCAGCTGCAATGATTCTGTGATTCTATAAATCACCACAAAAAAAGCATCAGAATAGATCCCAGTCTGGCTGTTTTCAGGTGATTTTTCCTAAGACTTGGTATTATCCCCCAAATAAATTATTTCATCTTTTAAAGAAGGAACTTATTTTGTCCATGATAGGAACATTTCATTCCAGTCATCTCTTCTGGTTAGTTAATGTTTGAAAATTAAAAATATTTTCTTCTTTTCTTTTCTTTTTCCAAGTGCACATCAACTCCTTCTTCTGGAGGACTCCAAACCTGGAGATTTAATCATCAGGGTGGGGACCCTTACGATGTTACCCACTGGCTAAATAATCCACTTTCAGTTTGTGCACAGAGATTTGATACTTTTCCAGCACCAGATAGCATCTCAAAAAGATTTCTTTTATCTTCATCCTTGTTCAAACAAGATGTCTGGGTGGTAATATTTCCGTTCTCTCTCGGCCCACGGAGTCCCAACAATAACACACTTCACATGGGTTAATCAAACTGAGATAATAGTGTCATAACTGAGCCAAAATTCTGGAAATCTCATATAGCAACAAGAGAAAGACCAATTCATGAAACTCTTCCTGTGCCAATGCAATGAATACAACTGGAATTGTACTGTCATAAGTCTCTACATAACAATGCAGAGACTACAGGCAGGTTTTTCTTTCAGGAAAGTGGTTCTCAATTATTTTTATGCTAACCAGCTTTTTTTTTCTCCAAATAAGCTGCTATTGCCATTTACTAACAACATGGGTAACTTGATTAACCTGAACCTTTAAATTCTGGATGTTTAAAATTCCCTTGAATTGGGAATGATTGCACATTATAGTTCCCCATTTAAACACTATTTGAACCCTTCAGCTTCACTCGCTATCCCAGTGCCATCCCAAGAAAGCTTTCCTTCAGTTCCTAAATACTCACTGTTCAAGCCTTGACAATTACACTTTGAATATTTGCATACCGTTATTATGCTTCTGTTAACCATCTATGAGCAAAGCTTTATTTATTCTGCCCTTGTGCTTGTTCCTAATAATACCATCATTCCCAGCTTTGATCTTCTTGTTGTTCTTGGATTAATTATTGCGTGTTGTCAGCACCTTTTTATTTTGATGATGTTGACAATAAAATCTTATTCCAGGTGAATTTCCCTGGATTTACGTAGAGGTCCTGCCTTCCTGAACTGGGATGTAATATGCTCCTGAATGCAAATTTTAGGATTGTACCAAAGACTCTTATCTTTCTCCGTTGTCCAGCCAAGTACCACTTGGAGCTGCCAAACAGAGACTTCTACACTGGGCAACTGAAGTGAGACAAGGTTGCTCAGAGCTAGAACTAAATCCCTGACTCCTGAGCCCCTCATCAGTCAGCTGGTTTTCCTACCTGTGTAGGTAGAGGCTCTGTGAATTCTGAAAAAGTGAAGTTTTTTTCTTTTGGGAGGGAGCTTACAAAAAAGATGAAGAGAGACTTCTGACTAGAGCATGGTGTGATAGGACAAAGGGTTGTGGCTTTAAACTAAAAAAAAAAAGGAGAGATTTAGATGAGATACTAGGAATAATTTTTTCCTTGGGAGTGTGGTGAGGCCCTGGCACAGGTTGCCCAGAGAAGCTGTGGCTGCCCCATCCCCAGAAGTGCCCAAGGCCAGGCTTGGAGCCCAAGGATGGGGCTTGGAGCAACCTGGTTTAGTGGAAGGTGTCCCTGCCCATGGCAGGGGCTGGAGCTAGGTGATCTTTCAAGTCCCTTCCAACCCAAACCAGACCATGATTCAATGATTACACAAAAAGGAAAGCAAGAAAAAAGGGCAAGGCTGCTTAGGGAGGAAACAATTCATTTATGCTAGTGGTGGTAGAAGAAATGCCCTTTGTGTTAGGGGTTTAGCTAAAATTAAGATATGAAGGTCATGTCAATGCCTTTTTCTTCTACTGCACAATATTGGTCACCTTTTCACTTTACAGCCAGGTTTGGATATTTGAGGAAACCCACACGGCTGTGGTACATTCCCGGCACGTCTAATTAGAACAACAGAAATTGAACTAAGTGCAAATTATTTCCACAAGCAGCAACATTTTTATTTTTAGATGAATATTCCTCTCAGCTGTCTGCCCAAGCACTTTGTAGTCTGCTCTGTTCAGGCCTCCATCAGCAACTGAGAGACATTAGTGTAGCTGCATGTGTGCTACTCTGTATGCAAAAGATATCTATGAGTATTAACTAAATTTGCAAGAGGAATTAGGATCAGTAATAAATGCTTTAGCAAAGAGGCTTTTGGGAATAAAAAATATATCTTCAGGCAAAATTCTCATAAACTAGACATCATCTTTGATTTTCAGTTTATAGTATTTTCTTCCCTGCGTCCAACATTCCCAGCTTCAGTGCTCCTGTTCTGTTTGGTGTGATTGACTGGGTAGAGTGGGAGGGCAGTTCTGTAGGATAAAGTTAAGTCAGTGCAGTCATGAACTTGGGGAAATAAAGAACATATTCAATTTCAGTTTGTACCAACCAAGTCAGGCTGAAACCTGCTGGATTCCCTCACTGGTCCTAATACACAAATAGTGTGCCAATGATAACCAGTTCAGTGACAGAACCCAGCCTTTTGGTTGAAAGAGCAAAATATGGCCATGTGTACAGTGAGAAGGCAAAGATGAATGTTTCTGGGATTCTCCCTTCCCATTCCACATAAAGCCAGCAGTTTGTCTCAGGCTCAGTGGGAGTTTTACCCCAGTAACAATTTTGAGAGCTGTCCTGTACTTGTTGCCCACCTCTGCTTCTGTAGATTCAGAGTGCATGAGGCCAGAAGGGACCATTAGAATTCTCCTGCCTGACCTCCTGTATAATAAGTGGATCATTATGATCTCCTCTGTCCTTAAAGTCTTTAGATCACATTGTCACATACCTTGGCTTTTGAAGAATTATCCCCAATAGGATTTTATCCTTTTTTTTTCTTTCAATTTTAAATGACCCTGTTAATGGAGCTTCCACCAGTGACAGGTTGTTTAAAAGTCACTTTAGAACTATTTTTTCCCCTCCTGTAGTCAGCCTCTACGTTCCTTTAATTAATTTAATTCCATGGCTCATGGCAATGTCCACACCCTAAATAATTCTTCACCTTCCTTGGCATTTAAACCTTTCAAATGACTGTAGGCAATTTTTCTATTTCTTTTTAGTCATTTCCTAGCCAAGCTACATGGATATTAGTTTTTCAGATCTGTCCTCATAAGACAGCCCTCCCCAGCCTCTTCAGTGATGTCTCAGCCTTGCTCTTCGGTACCACACAGGCAGAGCTCGGGGTTCTCTTCCTGCATTTACCCATCCAGCCCAAAAGGGCGTGGGCAAAATTCCAAACTTGACAAGTCCATCAAAGCTGCCACTGACTTCACTCAGTGTTGGAGCAGGACTTAAAATGTGTGTGGTTCCTTTTGGTGAATGATAGAAGGAAACGAGTTAGAAGCTCTGTAATATCTCTGAAAAAACATTTTATTTTCTATGTCCTGGCACAACCTCATGGCTATTTTGCAGATCACTTTTATTTCAAGTAATTTTGCCTTTTTTTTTGCCTGAGTCTCACTTGCCACACTATCTTTTTGCATGAATTGATTTTTTTTTTCCTGGATGCTTTACCTTGAGTTTTTCAGGTTGAATTTTATTTCACATTTCTTGCCAGTGCCCTGTGTGCCCCTCTGTATTATTCTTCTTTCCCCTACGGTGGCTTCTCCATCCCTGGTATGTTCTCACTAAGGTGAGTTTTTATTATGCCCCTCAGTTTCTAACTGAGTGTCCTCATTTCAAAGAGGTATCAACTGATTATATTTTGCAAATGCAATTATAACCTGCTATTTACAATAACCTTCCTCCAAAGCAATAATGAGAACTTCCAACTTTCATTTTGCTACGTGGTATAAGCAAGAGGATCTCACTAGGACAGCTAGTACTGTCCTCCACGTTATTCAAAGGAGTTCAAGTTTTCATTAACTTCTTGCTGAGGGTTTTCATTATGTTTTCAGTCCATACAATAGAGTTATTAGTCAAGCCATTGTAAATTAATGTGCTGAACTAGATTTTGAGTCTAATACTTGGCAATTACATATTCTACAGTAATATATAAAAAACTGTTAGGGTCATATCAGTATCTGTCTGTACCTTACCATCCATCCATGGTGTATATACCAACAGATATATATTAATATATTCAAATCAAATGTATTGTTTACATCTTAGGAAATATAAATATACGTGTGTGTAATGTGTTTGGATACATACACACCTAGTAAGACACCAAACATGTCTGTAAAACACTCAGTAGCCCAGAGAAAGTGTCTAAAAAAATTCAACCTTAGTCAGTCAATGTGAACAGAAGAGTGAAAATCAAGTTGGCAAAATTAAAACCAGTGACAAGATGCATAATTAGATGGAGTTTATGTCCAAGAGAACTTTTCAAGCTAAAACCTCAACTAATTTAGGAAAGTGCAGGTTACTGGATAAGATGATGAGCATTCAAAGGTAAAATATTGACAGTGAATAGGGTAGAAAATTACATCAGTTGGGGCTTAAACTCTATTTCATTGAAAATGAGGATGCAGGAGGGACACGCGATTGTCGTGGACATATCATGGAGGACCCAATTTAACTTCCTGAGAGTGTATGGGTACTGCCATCCTCAATTCCCTGGAGCATCCAAGCCATTCTTTTGGGACTGATAGATAGACACAAGATCAATGGAAACCCTCTGATTCTTCAGACTGACACAGCCCTGCAACTGTAAGATTATTATTTGATGTACTAGAATATGCACCCCCAATATAATCTCAGTTACTGCACCATCATAAGGGGAGATGGCACTGGATGGCCCCAGAACTGGCTGCTCAGGCAATCTGTGGCTGCCCTGGAAGTCTTCGAGGCTGGGTAAGACAGGGCATGGAGCAAGCTGGGATAGTGGAGGATGTCCCTGCCCATGGCAGGGGGTTGGAAAAAGATGACCTTTAAGGTCCCTTCCACCCCAAGCCCTTCTGTGATTCTGTGATTCTAAGACATCCCCACCTCTGTTCCATTATATTAGTTTCTTCAGATGGATTTCCTTAGGAAACAAAACTCCTCTACCAATGTGTGTTATAATTCAAACTTTATGTACGTGCCTACCTGTCAGTCTGTGCATTTCCTAATTACACTTGTAAGCAAATCCACAAAATCAAGTTTGACAGTGGCTGCTCACAGCTTGTTTTTTGGTGATACAGAGGAGCTGTTGCACAGGATTAGCCAATTCATCCAAAATCAGGGAGGAAGCCTGTGCTACAGCTTGGAACAGCTTGCAGATCAAAACTGATTTTCTCCCCTGTTGTAGAGAGAGAAAAATTAAGTTAGAGGGAAGAAAAAACTGTTGCAAGGCAGTAAAACTAAGTTGAAATCAAACTTTAACCCTCGATGCCTTTGAGTACAGATCACTGCCGAGGACCATTTGCCAGGGCTGCATTTCTTTGTGTTTTAATGAACTTATGCTGAGAATTGAGAGCATTGCAGGATGGAAAGCAGTCCAACACCCCAACGTATTTATGACAGCAAATAAAGCTTCCAAAATAATTTTGGTGCTGCCTATACTTTGACACATTTGGCAGTTGTCTTGTACTGGGACCGGCTGGCATGGAAAATCCTGCACCAAACTCTTTAATCTTCTGAACCTCTGAAATCATGGATGACCATAACCAGAATTCCCATAGGAAGGATCCATGTCCAGTTCCAGCTCCTGAGCCAGGCCCAAACACTTTGGGGGACAGTTCTAGATGACCAGGAAACACTCTAAAAATTTAACAGTAGGCAAAACTGAATTCTAGTGCCTGACAATGTTATGAAGTGTTTAATTCCCCTGTGTAGCTTCTGGGCTAGCTCAGATATTTGCTTGGCTGTTCTCTCCTAAAGAACAATCTTATTCATAACACAAACTTTGATTATGTATTTTCTAAATGGAATTATAATGTTTACAAATTCTCATTTTGTAATAAGTAAGAAATAAATAAATAAAAAGTGAGAAAAAGAAAATAACATTGAAATTGAAGTGTCAAAACACTCTATTTTAACATTATTGGATTAAAATATTTATTTCCCTGTTCTAAGCAATTTTTCGTGTTAAAGTGGTCTTTATTTTATATAAAATGCCAAGTTTGGATTTAAAAGCTCTATCACACACACACACACACACACACACACACACACAAAAACCCCAAACCCAAAAATTAGAACCCCATAGTGAAACCAGATCCCCAGATATTAGTTTAAATGGTTGGGAAATCAAGTCAAAAGATGTAAAAGTAGGATTTTCAGAAGCACCTACATGACTTGGGAGCAGAAGTTTCATGTAAAGTCATGTGGTTTTATCTATCAAAGTGTCTTGCCCAAAGTTACTCAACAGACCAGTGAAATATCAGGAGGACTTTTGATGTGAGTTCATATTCAGTTCCATAATTTCTTTATCGTTTGTCTGACCTACCATGTCCTAATGCTCCTCTCCACCAGCTTTGTCCTCATTCAGGGAAATTCCAGTTTATTTAATGTTTCTGCATAACCCGTTTGCCATCCACTGCAAACACATCACAGGCCACAGACTCCATACACCTGACCTGGCATTTACTGCAGCCCACAGATTCTTAGTGCAATCCATAAAGGACATTTGGCATTGCTCTGCCTTGCCAAATCCACCTCAGGGTTAAGCTTCATATGTTCTCTTTTGCATCAGTTCCTTTAAAGATGGTGCTTTCTTTAATGAGCTGTCAGAGCTAAGCATTTCTCTGCAGTTAAATGGTACTGTGCTTTCCCTGGATTTATTCAGGCTCATAATTAGGGAACACAGCACTGTCCCCATCTGCAAGCTGGGGGGTAGTGGCAGGTGAGGTGCGTGGGAAGCTGGGAGGATCAGAGCCATCAGGTCGTCCTCAATGTGACCATTTGATGCAGACACAGAAAAGTGAGGATTTGTCACACCAGGTTGAACCAGTGACCCCTCAAGCACCACTAGCAAAACTCAGTTCTTGTTTTTTAGGTGAAAGGAAATGAGAATTACAAAGGTGTCCCACATGTTGACTCCCCATATTAAGTTAATGTTTCTTTCATCCTTGCCCAGGCATGGGGATAAAGAGAATTTTTCTTATATTCTTCTATTGCTACTATTATTGTCTCACTGAGGGTGAGACACAATTTTCATAGAATCATCACAGAATCACAGAATGGTTTGGGTCAGAAGGGAATGCAAAGCTCATCTCCTTCCAACCCCCTGCCATGGGCAGGGACACCTTCCACTAAACCAGGTTGCTCAAAGCCCCATCCAGCCTGGCCTTGGACACTTCCAGGGATGGGTCATCCAAATACAAGCTTTTAATTGTGCATTGTAACTTTTTCTTTCCCAAAAAGGTACCAAGAAAAAAAAAAAAAAATCCCTGACAGTTGCTTTTCAATATGCAACAAAATTTTGTAAAATATTCTGATAATGCCTTCTATGAGGATTTAAATAGGATTGCTCCAACAAGTCAGCATTTTAAGGAGAAAGTGGCTTTTGATATCAAGGTTTGTTTATATTTCAGGGAAAGGAGAACCAGCTCTAATCACACTTTATCTGCTTCTCCTTTTTAAGCTGCTGTCTTTTGGGTAGAGAGATCATTTTTACAAAGAGTTTTTACAGCAGACCCACTAGGCATTATTAGAATCAAACTGATGATATTCCTCCTTAGGGCTAAAGAAATGGAGATAAGAGAAGTAAATACAATATTCAAGGTAATTTTTAATAAAACTGAAAAAGAAAAAAGTCTGTGCTTACTTCAAATTTAGATGATTCTCTTGATCCTGAGAATAAATGCAACAATTTGCCAACCAAACTAATTTTCCAAAGCAGATAGGACAGAAGCAGTAGTTTTATAATAGGATGAGTTTGCAGGTTTAACCACAAAGAAATAGCCATTTCTTTTTCCTGCAGAAGCTGATATGAAAAGAGGGTAGATAGCATGAATAATTATGATGGCTTGAAGAATATGTTTTGAAACTGCTTCAGAGTGAAGATAGCTTTTTTGAGTAGATGGGCATTTTCTCAGTAAGTGTTCAGGGAAGTGGCTTGAATGATGCAAAGTATCCTTATTTTATTTTATATTTTATTTTATTATAGATTTTTTTTTCTTTTTAACCATCCTGGCACTACATGCATATACAAGTTTGCCCATGTATCTATCAAACACAAAACCAGTAACAATTCAGTCTGCTCAATGGCTTAATTCCATGCCTATAGTGAAGTTTCTGACCTGCCTGGTTACTAACCAAGATGCAAGCCAAATCTTCACAAGAGTGAATAAAACCATAAGTCTTTGACCCCTCTGAAACTTACTGGGAAAAAAAAAAATCTAATGGTTCCAGGAATGGATATGGAGTAGTGTGTTGAAGTGTTTCATTTTAATAGATATAAATTATTTCTTCTTTTCAGTCTTTCCTTTTACCATAAATTGCTTTGAAAGTCAGAACTGAACATATCTGCTGATAGAAAAAAACCCTTTTTTTTGAGTTTAGTAATATCCAAGTGGGCTGTTTTTGTACTTCTTGACATCCCTACTTTCACATTTCTTTAATATTAAACTAGCTAAAATATTTTTTTCCCGAGAAAACCTGTGGATTCAACAAACAGCCAACCCCTTCCAGAGATTTTGTTGAAAATTTTCAACCCCCTTCTGTTTATTCACTGCCCTGCTATGCTAATGCCTTGCTCCCCTGTAATCCTGACACAGGGGCAGTTTTTCTCAGGATAGACACAAAGCCCATGGGAATGTGCACATGTTCGAGCTCCTGCAGCCTTTTAATCTGCAAGTGGCACCATTAACCCCAATAAAAGCCTTCACAGGCATGTGCCACGGTGCCCACTGCTCCTGGCCTTTATTCCCAGTGCTCATCCTGCTAAAAGGAAAATTTGGCTAATAACCTGACTTAAATGGGAGCCAGCATCAAATGTGACTCTTTTCTCCCCGAGGTTTGGGATGTACACACCAGGTGAGTGGTCTGAGCTCACAGCTTCACTTCAGGACAAACTGTGAGAGTGAGAGCTGCCTCCTGAGGGCACCGAACCTGCTCCTTTCTGTCCCTGTGTCCTCCATGCCTGTAGAGAACAACCAGCTTGGCTTGGATCATGGAATGGTTTGGGTTCAAAGAGACTTGAAAGATCATCTTGTTCCAACACCCTGCCATGGGCAGGGACACCTTCCACTAGCCCAGGTTGCTCCAAGCCCTGTCCAACCTGGCCTTGGACACTTCCAGGGATCCAGGGGCAGCCACAGCTTCTCTGGGCAACCTGTGCCAGGGCCTCACCACCCTCACAGGGAAAAACTTCTTAACATCTAGGAATATTTGATATATTTAACTTCTACCTAGCTAATGCTGAAAGGATTAATCCTACATTGCTTCTTTTTTCTGGTTTGAGTCTAAACTCAAGCTTGGAGTTATTCCAGTGACACCCACAGGCTTTGCCTTGCATTTTTCCTCCACAGCCACCATTAAAACAAAAGATCAACACTTAAACCCTTTCTTTATTTCCCACTGTCACTTCAGATGCAGCTTTCCCCTTATAAGAAGAGGAAATGCCAAAAGTGTCACAGTAAATGCAATTACCAGCGTCTGGTTAATGTTTGGGGCTTGGGCTTTTCTGTTTGTTTGTTTTCTTCTTTCAGCTCTCACATTTACTTCTCCAGAGAAAGCTTGGCATATTTAAAAAACCATGAGTGAGACGATCCCATAGAAAGAGCTGCTGTGACAATAAAGCAGAAGTTAAGTGACACCAAAGTCCCCTTGTCTGCCAGGCACATGCACACCCGGAGTCCCATCTGCTGGGTCCCGATAACTCATTTGCACGGGGCACGACGAATGGCTCGGCTCGGAGCAGGCGGAATCAGCTGCAGCACACGTGCCTCTTGCTCTCTAATTCCTTATTGTTATTCCCTGAACTCTGGTGGCCCCAAGCAGCAGGAGACAGGGACACATGTAACAGCTCTCACCCTCTGGCCCAGATACCAACCCCTTTTCTTTTTTTTTTCCCTTTTTTTTTTTCTTTTTCTTCTGCATTTGTGTTAGGCTACAAACACTTCCCAGGACTCTCATTCACTATGGCAGAGCTGTTCCGAGAATTCGGCTGACACTCACATGGAGCTCGTTTTCTGTCCCTTTGAGCAATGCCCCTGCTCAGGAGGATGAAACGCTCACAGCCCATCCAGGCTGTCCATGAATAAACCTTCAGCAAAACTCCACCAGAAAAGAAAAAAAAAAAAGGGGAAAGTCCAGCAAATCCATCTTTTCATCAGAGCAGCAGCAATTGGGAGCCAAGCAAGAATTTTTTTCCCAAGTTACAAGGAGGTACTGCCCACACTTGGCTTATCTGGGCAGTGATTTACATATATAACTCTCCGTGAAGAAGAGGCATCCGCTCGCTTTGACCTCAGTAAATCAAAAGCAGACAGGTCACAACTTTAACTTATTTCTTTGGATACCAATCCACCGACACACAGAAGTGCATGAAGCACATGCATAATACATAACCCAGCTCTGGTGCCGACCATCTGACTTCTTTTAGCCCCCCCCCGGTTTTTGTATTTTAGTGGTGCTGAATTTAGACCTGTCATTTCGGGTTCTTTTCGTGTCTTGTTGAATGTATTTGGCCAGAGTTTGTTCTCTGCCTTTCCAATGAGGTCAGTAAGTAACTCAGTGTTTACACAGATGTTTCACAGAGTAGAACCTGTTGTTAATATGTAAATTGCACACGTGTGTCTGCCACAGAGTGTATATATTTATAGCTGGATAGTTGCAGGTATACAGAGATATATAGATCTGCACATATATATATATTTACACAATATGCAAATAAAGATACAGAAGTGCACAGATTTATGTGTAAGATTTGAAGTACTATATAGATACTATATGTAAGATTTTAGGAATTATATAGGTATATACCTACTCTATAGGTATACAGAGGTATATATACATATACATATATAGGAAAACATCCTTATCACATGTGGTTACTATTATTTACTATCTATCATCATATGGTGATGTTCAAATACCTATAAATACCCTTCAGCAGCTCCAGGTTTCTGATTTAGTAGGGAAGAGAGATGGTTTTGGTGTCAGCATTAGGGGTCTGCTTTCTTGTCTGCCTGAAGTCAAGTGCAGCCCTGCACCAAGCAAATTTCACTGCTTCTTCAAATTATTCTTGAATAATAAGAATTATTGTGGTTAATATTATTATTATTATTATTATTATTATTATTATTATTATTATTATTACCACCAGAACAGTCTTTCTTCAACAGGAATGCCTTGAAGATGAAGGAGCAGTGATCAGACTGAATACATCATGTCTTGCCTTTGCAATGTGATGGTTTTGAGAAGCTTGAAAGAAAAAAAACATGCATTTCTTTAACACAAATTGTTCGGGCTTTGCTCCTTTAAAGAACCATAGAAAGTCCTGGGTTGGAAGGGACCCACAAGGATCATTGAATTCCACTCCAGGCCCTGCACAGGACAACCCCAACAACCCCACCCTGTGCCTGAGAAAATTGTGCAAATGCTCCTGGAGCTCTGGCAACCTTGGGGCTGTGACCATTCCCTGGGGAGCCTGTTCAGTGCCCAACCACGTTCTGGGCAAAGAACCATTTCCTAATATCCAGTCTAAACCTCCCCTGACAAAACTTCATGCTGTTTTCCTGAGTTCCTGTTTTGGGATGACCCTGGAATCTCCAGTCCCAAATTGCAGGTGCTTCAGAGAGATTGCATTCAAAGTATGAGAGACGTAGAGTCACCACACATCCCTGTGAAATGTAATTACCCCTAAACTTAGTGGAATATGAGGTTAAAATAATACTTTATCTTCGTATTTTTGCACAGAAAAGTTCATCATAGAATCACAGAATGGTTTGGGGTGGAAGGGACCCTAAAGTTCATCAACCCCCTGCCATGGGCAGGGATGCTTCTGAAGAAAAATACATCAGGGCTGTGTCTGTGCTAGTAGGTAAATGAGGATCTCATTTTACCTTTCTTGCCCTCCTGCAAGCTGTTTTTACTCCTTTCCTCCTCACTCAGCCTCACTCCTCTCCCCCAAAAGACCCCACATCTCATCTATAGCCCCTGGCCCTTTCAATCCCACAGTGACCTGTACCAAGAGAGTCCTTGAAGGTGCATCCCACCTCATACTCCCAAGAGAAGTTCACTCCTAACAAGCCATTTGCAGTTGCCAATTAAATCAGTAGCCAATATCTCAAGTGGGTTTTTATAAAGATGTGTTAAAGTGGTTCCTCCTTCAAACATCACAGAAAAGCTCTGTTCTCATTTTTACCCTGCTAACTCAGAAGTGCAGAGGGAAGGAAAGTTTTGACACTGGGGATGACATTTTCAGCACAGAGGCCTTTGCTCCAGCCCTTGCTCCCAGCATTGTTTCTCTGTTACATGAAATAACTGTTTAACGCAAAATAAAGAATCCTTTGAACAGGGGCAGGAGCCCACACCCTCCTCATGTGATAAACTCATGAGTCACATTGCTTCTTGCTCTTGCTCTCGCCATCCCAGGGAACAGTTCACCCTTCCCTGCATGGAAGCAGTTTGAAATTCCCATCCTTCATCCCTGCCACGAAGCTGCAACAAGCCCAGTGTGGGTGGGTGTTGCTGAATTGATCGCGGAGCTAAAACTGATGCCTGCCCGGGTGCACGTGGCCTCCTGACCTAATTCTGCTTGTGATTTGCAGGCAGGATGTGCTCCTCGCTCCTCGGCCATACCCTGCCTGCCTGGAGGAAGACTGATTTCCCTAAGCTGGATCTAACCAGGAAAAAAAAACTGCGTGGGAGAGACAAATGTAACCTCTCCCAGAAAAGGATGGATCTCCTGGTATCTCTGAATGTTGTTTATTACACAGGCCACGGAATTAAGCATTCTCAGAGCCGCAAAATAAAGCTTGTTCAGGTGAAAATAGTAAATGGAGGTTTAAATGCAAGGGGGGAGTATCTTTAATATTTAAAGACCAGACACGAGGCAGAGTAAATGGGAAAACTGTTAGCAGGGAGGGGGAACAAGCAGTTGGGAAATAGCCTGTATCAATACACCACCAATGGGACTAAGGACAGTCATGATTATTTAAGCTTTTCAAGGGCAAAATAAATAACCCAATCAATTTTTTGTTAATGAAAATTTGGTAAAATGTGACTGCTACTTACATAGAGGTATGAAGGGAGCATAGCCCCACACATTTGACATGACTACAAGAGTCCCCAGAATTCCTTCATCCTTAGCTGAATTCCAGTTTTGATCCTTGTCTCAGGGAAAATAGAGAAGAATGGAAAGGATGTAAACAGAGCTAACAAATATGACTATAAATAATAAAAGGATAAAAACTGCTGTATAAATAAGGGAAGTAAATCAGACACATTTATTTGTCTTTTATTTTTGAAGAAAGAGTAGAAATGAGACTTTCTAATGGGTTTTAAAGTCAAAAATGTTTAATTAACAAAAGAAGGCATTTGACATGTAATTAATCCAAGACATTTGGTGCCACTTTCCATTACTGCAGCAAAATACCTGTGCATATGTAGGGCTAATTTATGGATGACCCATCCGTGGAGGTGTTCAAGGCCAAGTTGGATAGGGCTTGGAGCAACCTGGACCAGTGGAAGGTGTCCCTGCCCATGGCAGGGGGCTGGAATGAGATGACCTTCAAGGTCCCTTCCAACCCAAAGCATTCTGTGATTCTGTGTTTCAATGATAAACTTCATTCCCAAAAACACTGCTTATGTCAAACTGCACTTGAAGCAATTCCAACAGTTCATAATCAGTTTCATTCACCAGTCATTAGATTATTTCAATGAGTTCTTAATATTTTCCTGGATTCCACAATCCTATTTTTTCTCTTTTTTTCTTTTTTTTTTCCTCCCCCATGTACCCACAATATTAAAATTTCACACATCTCCTTTGGCTTCTACTTGCATATTTTATTTAAGAAATGTCACTTATGTGTTGTTCAGGATGAAATAATGCTGTGCGATGGTGTTCAAACTAGACCTTCTGCGGCATCTCCTTCATTAAAGGCCTTTACAAACAGGTTAGAGGATGAGCTCTGAGAAACAACACAGGTAGAGCTGATCCTGCCCTAGGGCTGGGCCATGGAAGAGGTGACCTCTTGAGGTCCTTTCCAGCCTTAGGAGTCTATGTTTCATTATTCTGATACAGCAAATTGCTGTCCCCCATTAAAATGACATAACACACATTTCTGGAGGTCCCAAGAGAGCTCATTAGAGTGAGGTGAGATTTTGGTTTAACCCTCTTTTTTTTTTTCAGTGTAGAAACCAACCAAAAAATAACATGCAACCAACAAAACAGAAACACACAGACAAACTAATATCCCATACCTGTTGTAGGAGATTCATCTTAAAATCCTCCCCTTTGCAATCTCCTTCTGAAACATCTTGTTCTGACTCCAGTTAGAATCTGGTCACTGGAGAAGATGATGCTGTTGAGCAATGTGTGAGTTTCTAACTGAGATTAGAGTTTTACTTCTACATTCTCTATCTTTGGAAGATCCAATTCTGAAAATTTAACACAAATTCATAGCCTAAACTACTTGTTAAACACCAAGTGGGCCAAGCCAGGTTATCATACTCTGAGTATTTACTACTCCTAGAATGTCTCTAGCAAAGTATTTGGAGACGTGATCTTTGAGCACCCACAGAGGAGTGGGGAGAGCTGGGGCTGCCATGGGGGTAGAAGATTAAATGGAGGGAGGTTGTGAGTCCACCACAAACGGTGCAGACTGGAAAAGCTGCCATTTAGTGAAGTTTTACTATAATTGCACCCTTAGAAGGCAAAAATAGAAATGTTTTATTATATTCACTGAGAGGCAGAAATGTGCCTTTACTGTAAGAGCTGACTGACTTTAGTTTGGAGTTTAAAGATGATCGTATTTTATAAACTTTATTTTTTTTTCCTAGGCATTGATAAGAACTATAGAGAGCAGATCTCCAGCACTCCTCTGTACAGTCAGTAGCAAGATAAAGGCACACAGATTAAGGAACTCTCAAAAATAGAGAAAACCATCCAGACTGCCTGGACATGCACTGAGGCTCATTGCTACAGACACTCACTGCTAAGAGGTTATAGGGGACAAAATCTGAACTGATCATTTCCAAATTTTTTCAGTTTGCAGGCAAATTTGAAGGGAAAGAGCAGTGACTTTGTGATTGGGAAAGCAGAACTGTACATGGATACTTTGGGTGGGTAATGAAAAAATCAGGCACCGGAAGGGGCTGTCCAGGGTGGAATCACCATCCCTGGAAGTGCTCAAAATGTGTGTGGAGGTGGCATCTGGGGACAGGGACTAGGGGTGGCTTTGGCAGTGCTGGGTGAGTGGTTGAACTTGATCATTTTGGAGGCCTTTTCCAACCTTAACAATTCTGTGATTCTAAACATTCAAAAGAAAAAACCACCATACATATGTATACATATATTTAACATTTGTTTTATTTCTCAGATCAAGCTCAGCTCAAGTCCCTGTTACCAGGTATAATGATGCTAATTTGAATCATTTTCCTGCAGCTAATGGGGCTGTTCATGATCCTAAACTTCTCCCCAGCAGCCTCAGGCATGGCTAACCAGTAAGGAGATGTTATTTCCCTCCCCCTTCTTTAATATATTTAAACAAATAAAAATTTAAATTACAGAATCCAGAGTGGCTTTTTCCTCACCTCCAGACTTCCATCTTCCTTTTTTCCCACTCCATATCATATTTTTTCCCATTGCTCTTTAATTTAAATATGATATAGGTGGACTTGCATCTCTTCTGTTGGTGGTATCCTGCACCTTTGGGAATCAAGGACTCCTTCTGGAAGAATTGTGCAGGTAAATCAGAAGATTTCACTTTCTGGTAGTAGTTTTACTTTCCCTGTGCAAGGATTACAAGTCCACCATAGAAATTCCAGGAGCCCACCAGAAGCTGCCAAATTTTCAGTCCCAGAGCTCTTCTTCCCATAACCCTTTGACATCTCATGATCATTCTTGGATATGAAGGCCCAGCACACCCTGGCCTCCCATCCCTTCCCAGAATTTCTGTTCTCTGCTCTGCAAAATCAGTCACTTCTTTGTTCAGCAACAGATGGGACCCTGTTCCCAGATAGTTTCAACCCCTGTAGGAGATTAGATGACATATGGAGACTTAAAGTGAAAAATGATCCAGGGTAAAGTGGCCAAAATTTGACATTTCTAGCTGAGGTCCCAAATGAGAGTCCAGAAGAACCATGATCTCTTGGGCAAGATGGAGATCCCAAGCACCAGTATCATTTATCTTCCCAGATAAATGGGACTCAGCTAGGAAGGACTCAGCTCATTTTCACTGTGCCTTCATTGCTTATCCAACCACCTGAGATCTGGCTACAAACCCAAATCACAGCTGCCAGAGCCCTCTGAGCTGCTTTGACTTCACCCTTTGATTAAAATATTAAAAAATATTAAAATATTGCTTCCCTTGTGAACAATGTGCCTGGTACTTAGTGAGAAGAGAAGGAGAATATGTTGGGGAAAACCTGGATAAAAGGGATTTGATAGATTATGAATTTCTCCATCACAAATATCTCCTGTTATCTTCTACCAATTTTAATACACTGAAGGGACAACTGTAACTGGGAAGCAATCCCAAGTGATCCCAGAAGACCTGAAATCCTCAGATACATTAATAATCCTGCATGAAGCTCATTTCTTTCAGCAGTGACTGCAAGATCAGGCCCCAAATTAATGAAATTGTAAAGACAAAATGAGAAATGGAGGACCTGAAGAGCATAAGCCAGAACAGAAGGATGTTACATTTAGGTGATATGTGAAATGAAATAAGAGGATATTTGAGAAGAAAGAAAAAGGTTCTGTCACAAGTAGAAAAACTAAGGGAAGGGAAAAGTCAAAGTGAGGTTGGGGAGGAACTAGACAGGGAAAAAACAGAAAGCTTTTCTCTGTTTCTAAATCCACTTAATTTTATTTGGCAGAAGGACTTCTGTTTTCCACTGGTGTAAAGGTATGCAACGAAAGCCTGGGAGATTCATTCCACCTCATTACAAGCACAATTAGGCACCTCTCTCGTATTACCTCATATTTTATGTAGTCATGGGCCATTCTTGGCAGAGTTTATGCCATTCAGACCATACAATTAGAAATATGTCATTTGAATAATGGAGAGTCAAACTTACCTTTTAAGCATCTCCCATCATTTTGGAATAAGAATTCACGAGAATTCTAATTTCTCTTTGTAATATTATTCAGAGCCTATTTTTGTTTTCTTATCAAAGCTATTTAAAATCATGAACTTCATCGTGCGATAATTTACTTCATAACACTTTTATTTCTCCTTTAAGGTTTTTATTATTAATGAGAATGCATTTTTTATAGCGCAGAATGCTGATATCTTTACTTATAAAGACAGTAGGAAAGTGTCATTTGATCATCTAATGACCTCTGGTGGATGAATCTAATTGACTCACAAACACATAATGTTTCACACTGGCTTTAACTTGTATTGATTGCATTACTGTAGAGCTGTGTAGCTTCTCCAGGCTGCAGAAATACCCAGCCTTTAAAAATAATCCCATCCCAACCCGGGAAGAAATGTCACAAGTCTCAAAGCATCTCATGAGCTAAAACCATAAAAACCTCTAATGACACTCATTTGGTCTAACTTTGTTCAATTTTCTTCTTGTGATCCTGTGTGGAATGGCTTTAAACTGAAAAAGCAGGTTGAGATTAGATATGAGGAAGGAATTCTTCTCTGTGAGGGTGGTGACACCCTGGCACAGGGTGCCCAGAGAAGCTGTGGCTGCCCCTGGATCCCTGGAAGTGTCCAAGGCCAGGTTGGATGGGGCTTGGAGCAACCTGGGCTAGTGGAAGGTGTCCCTGCCCATGTCAGGGAGTTGGAACTGGATGAGCTTTAAGCTCCCTTCAGACCCAAACCATTCCACGATTCTTTTGTGCATTTCACAGCAGACAAGGCAGATGCTCCTCCTTTCCTCCCATGCTCACCTCTCTAGCTGTATTTTTACACCACACACTGGGTATCTGATCACAAATACATCTCTCATTGTGTATTAATTACACTATGGGATAACAAGGAAACCCAGGGAAGATATCTTTGCAAAACTACACTATGGAATGCATAAGTACCTATCACTACTGAGCAGGAGACAAAGTAATGAAAAGAAGCACAAAGGAAGTAGAAATTCTTTCCAGTTACACTTGTTTGCTAAATATTTGAGGAGGCTGTAGAAGCCTTTTGATCTTCTCAGGTATTCCTAAGTATTTCTTAAAAGTAGAGCTATAAAAACAAACCAGAAAAAAAAAAAAAGGGTAAAACCGTGGACCTACTTTGCATTTGTAGGAAGATTCCCTTATTTCATTCAGTCTGTCTGAGACTTCCTTTAAAAGGCTATAAAAATATATCACCTATTTTAAAGTGGTTTTATTTTTAGCTGCTAAAACATATAAAGTGAGAATATACCCAGCTCCTCCACTAGTTATGTTTTATTGATCTTTTTTCCCTTCTACGTTCCCATCAAAAAGGTGTTGTTACCTGGATGTGAGTTGTGCTCACAGGGGGTGTTGTGAGGGTGCAGATGCTGGGTGTGTTTGCTGCTGGTGGGGTGACAACACAGATGGGTCTGAGCAGCTTCTAGTACCTTCTAGAGAGGTTCTTCACACAGTGCAGAGACCTTTTCGTCAAGGACTCCGTATCAAAACCCCTGCAGAATCACCTGAAGGGTGCCTGTTCTCCCAGCTCTGCCATTAAAGGTTTTGGATGCGATTTCCACCTCTCTTTAATCCCCAGAATAAACTTTGAGTTATCAGACCGAACCCAAATTTCCTCTCCCTGTGCTGCACTCTCCCCTTACAGTCCGTGTTTGCTGTAGCCATTCCACAAAACGAGATTCATTCCAGCTCTGTCTGTCCCCAAACAGAGGGACATCCTGCACAGAGCAAATCCTTCCCTCATCTAAATCACTTGTCTCCCCCTCGCCTCTGTTCCTTGTTTTTATTCCCGCATGCAACCGTGGCACCAGCAAAAGACTCTCTTGGACAGAAAACAAAATCCTTTCACAATTCCACCAACACAGAAGCCTCGCTGGGGAGGAAATGGGAAACCTCTTCCCCTTCACTCTTGCTACCAGCAGCTGAATCAATGGGGGTCATTATATTCCTTGCCCAAGATGTCAAGGGGTCAGGAAAGAGCAGCTTTGTTGAGGAGTTGCTCCAGCCTGATATTATGGATTTGAACAATGAAAACAGAGCTGGATTGTGAGAACCCATGTGAGATTATTTAAGGCAAGATAAAGTCATTTTGATCATTGCTATTGCAAGTGGGCTTTAGACCAAGAAGGGCACCCCTCTAGTTAGAGCTCTGGAGAGGATTAGTGCTGAGCAGGGCAGGAGGAGGGAGCAGGACACACGCTAAGACAGAGCTGCCAAAGCTCTGGATGATGAAAATTCACCTCCAGGGCTGGATGTGGATCACCAGGTGATCCCATTTGGATTCCCCAAACAGTGTTCTCACACCAAAGGATGAGATTAATGAGACTGAGGGACTTAAAATGAGGTTTTTACCAACCCCAGGAAACTTCTGACTTGTCCTGGGGAAATGGTGATCCTTTAGGCCAGGGAAGTCACTCTTGGGGCATTAGGAGAGGAAGCTGTGGTTCCTCTTGTTCCTTTGGCTCCCTGCCTTGATCTCCCAGGCTGAGGGATCAGCTACTCCTGCAGCACAGAACCTGCTGCTCTCAGAGGTTCACCTCTGTCCTGGAACCAATCCTGGGCAACTTCACTT
>VWZW01002568.1:1935619-1974350 GCA_013397115.1 Edolisoma coerulescens
CTTCCTTCCTTCCTTCCTTCCTTCCTTCCTTCCATCCATCCCTTGTTTCTCATCTTCTTTTAATTCTACCTTTGGTTAAAGTTCAAACCAACTTAAATTCCAAGCTGGAAAAATCACTTCTTATAAAAGGGAGATATTTTTCCACCCCCTTTCTTTTCAGAAGCCTCAGAGCTGGACATTTAGTACATTTTTTGGGTCTCAAAAATTGCAGCTAGAAAGGTGAGCGTGTTGGAAACAATCTTCCCCAGAATAGCTCCAGTTTGAGTCATTGGCATTTTACAATAATAATAAAAATGAAAAACATTTCCTCAATAATTCCAAGCTTCCTCTCATTTGGATTACTTTAACTTGCCTCCAAAGTTGGTGGGAAGTTACATGATCTTATGAGAAAATGTTTGGGCTTACCAGTGCTTGAGTTTTTCTCTTCATCTGGAAAACAGGTGAATTTGCTCTCATAACTCTTGTGGAGGATGCAGAGGAAGGCATGCCTGGATTCATTCTTTATTTCTTTCAGCACCAAACAACAGCAAACCTTTTCGGTGCCTCTTATGTCTTCATTTACCATCCTTTGAGTTTTAAGATTTCCCTTTAATGTGTCCCACTAAGATACCCAAAATCTGGGATTGATGACAACCAAACCCAGGACAGCAGGAAGGCTGCACCATCCTCCTTGGGCACAGAGCAGCAGCTTGTGCCGGGCAGAATCTGGGAGTGTGACCACAACCTGTGGCAGTTCCCAGGCAAAGCGTGGAGTAGCACACTTGCTTTCAGCTCCTGCCATTTAGCTGAAAAATGGGAAATTATTTGGCCATGGCAGACCTGGTCCTCTGTCAAATCCCTGTGTCAACATGAACCTGAATAGTTTTATGAGATCTGAGATCTTTTCTGTATTACCTAGAGGAAGTTGCTCTGATTTTATCAAAGTGCCAAACTCATGGGGGAAGCAACAAATTATGATGGTCTGTGGTTGATGATTGATGGTATCTTTCCATTATTCAGTTTTCTAAAAGGGAGATTCTACAGTGGTTACAAGAACCGAGAATTATTTGGGAGCTCTGGACAGATTTTTTTTTTTTTCTATCCAAGATATTCAAGCACCCAAAACCAGAAGTTAGGCACTGAGGTACTTCTGAAAATCCCATTAGATCTCTGACTTGTATCTTTAGGCATCTCATTGCCTTTAAAAATGTTGTCCCTGGTGCCAGTGAGAGTTGGAGTTTTTGCACATCAGGCTCTGGTACACGAAATGTGCAAAAGTTACAGGGATTTTTACTGAAGGGATAAAACCCACAAAAGTTGAAAGATTTCAGCTGTCAATTTAATCTCAATCAGAAAACAACAACACAGTCACTGGTCTTCTGTTTCTTTGTTTCACTTTCCAAAATTCCTGTAATTATATGCGAGTACCTATTACGGTGGAAATTGGTTCTCCTAGAAAAAGAATCTGATTTTTTTTTTCTTAACTGTACAAAATATGCAATTGAAAAAAAAGTGAGCAGTTGGAGTGTGGAGAAAAATGAGGCTACATCTGTAGGATTTTGTTCTGCTTTTAGTATCAAATCACCAAACCCATTACATTATTTATCCTACAGGCTTGTGCTGCAAACATTGAATACAATTCATACCCCAGGAAAAGAAATGTGTGCTTTTTAATTGCCCCTGATTTGAACAACCATTAATTTCATTAGTCCCTCATTTTATTTTATTTTTTTATTTAATATGGGAAATCAAACCAGTTTATTTTAAAGCACAGCTATGAACTACTGATTTTTTAAAATCCTAAAAACTGTGAATTGCACTATACATATGCCTATGCATATGCATATACCTACCCACACATAAACCAAAACTACATAATTTATATTAGAAACGTGCATGCGCACACACAAACAGGAAAATATTTTCTCTCCTTTCACTGTAGAATACAAACCACAAAAAATAGGAGTTTGTATGAATCAAGGGCTTTCAAAAAACTAAATCCCAGTGAAGTCATTCTTCTGTCCTATGTTTAAAATATCTTGAGTTTGTCATACGCTATAATGCAAACTACTGAGTCGTAAAAATAATATTTTTCTTACGGTGATTTTCATTTGTTTTGGTCCTTTATTTCACCCAATGAATTTTATTTTACCACTCGGAGAAACTCTGAGTACACTGTAGGTGAAAGGATGAGTTTCAATGCACATTTGTGGGATGTAGAGGGGAGACCCTTAAGCAGACCACACCTTTCATTCCCATTAACTCCAGATTTCTCACAGGGAAAAAAAAAAACCTTTTGTATAATGTTATTATGCCATGTTACATAGTCAGAATCCTTAAATATGTATTTAAGAACAAACAGTCAAGATAGGAAATAAATTCTTTAATTTTTGGATGGGTTTGTGCGTGTTGTTGGTGTGTAAAGATGCTGGGCTGTTACACTGTGGTTACACCTCCTTCATGTTACCTACAAGTTAACTTTAATCTGCAGATATTTTGGAAAAGGTACAGGTATTCCCAGACAGGCACACTGAAAGAGAGGAATCAAACTCACTGATGGTGACTGGGATTGATGACAACCCAATTATTTAGTTGATCTCAGTCACTTCAAGGTTTGATCCCGCACCAAGCACCTTGGTCCTTGCTGTCAGCAGTGCTTAAGTCGATTGTTGTACCAAAATCTGATAATTTCAGCTTTTCCCTTGGTGTTGGACCACTTCAGAATTTCTCTTTTTTTCAGAAGATTCTCTCCTTTGAGATTCCCCTTAGCCAAAATATTAAATACCAGCGGGTGCCTGTCAGAGCCAAACAATTCCTGCTGGATTTGCAGCAAGTCAGAAAAAAAACAGGTGGAGTATTTTGGATGTTTTAACCTGATTTCATCTCACTCAGATAATCCAACCCTCTCAAGGATGTTTATTTTGTTTTCAAGCAACAGTGCATTTGTCCAGGATTGGAAACTCTTGGAGGGGTAAAAATAGGTTGCGCAGAGATATGAGCTTTGTCCTTTGTCCTTCCAAAGGGTTAAATCTAAAAAAAAAAAAAAAAAAGGGGAAAAAAAAAAAAAAAAGAGAGAGGGAGAGAGAGGAAGATCCCTAATAAAAGGTTAGTGTTTTCTGTCCATTAAAGAGAGTATTCTGCTCTGAAACCGAATTGGTCATGCATTCTTCCCGCGTTTCCTGGCAGAGAGGAGAGTGACTGCAGCACCTGCCTCCCCTTCCCCTCCATCCCGCTCCCCTCGCCCCGCTGGATCTGTCACTTATTACCCCCCTCGCCTGCAGGACCGAAGGAGCTTTGAGATGCCGATTTCCCTTAGTTAGCTCCATATGAAATTCCTCCTGGAGCGTAGCTGGAAGTTGTTGGTCTCTTTTTTTTTTTTTTTTCCCTTCTTTTTCTTTTTTTTTCCAGGACAAAACTCGTGCTGAGCAGAGGGTCTGGATACCAGACAATTTGGATGGGTGTGAATGGACAATGCCCTGTTTCATTTTTCTCCCTCACGTTTTCCCTCCAGCAAATGCCATCAACATTTGTAAAAAGAAATTTTTGCTTTTGCTGAAGAGCTACTTTCACACTTAAAAAAAAAAATCCATTAAAAATTCTCCTCACTAATTTCTGTTTAACATTTTGGATTAATCTGTTTTTCACTTTTCTTCCTCTTATTTACTCCAGTCTTTATGCCTTAGCTCAATCTTTGCATCTGGGCAGAGAAATCTTGACAAAATGTTCCGATTTCTCACACTAGAAAAGAAAATTCCACTAAAACTGACATATCTCTGATTTGGTCTCAAATCTAGGGTGGAAAACCGATGGTTAACACCAAAATTTTCTGAAAAAATTTCCACTTTTCACTAACTAAATGACAAGAATATTTTTTAAAAAACAAATTATTTTCTACAAAATAGATGTACAAAGATCTTCCACTTCTAAATGTAAGTATTTGTTTTCCTGTGCATTTCCTTACTGAATTTTTGCAGCCTGAGAAAGATTTTTAAAAGGATATTTCCTAGAATATTTTGTAAAAAGGAATCTTTTATTTATAATCCCTGAAAGTTGTTTTGCTTTGTTTTGGTGTGACACAGAATCATATTGTTGGGACCAAAAAATTTCCCCAGTGAGTGGTCCAGGGCCTGAACTCTCCCAGAGCCCAAGAAGAAAAAGATGAAAGGTTTTGGTTGGCAGTAGGGTCCCATTTTTCCCATGTGACGAATCATTCTGAGAGAGTTTTTGGGGAAGCAGGCAGTGAGATCTGAAGGTGACATAGATTAGGTGACGTGGTTGCAGTCTACCACAAAACTAGACTGGCCTGAATATTTCTCACTTCCTATTCCTGCTAAAGTCACTTTCATCCTTTCTCCACCCCAGACTACACTCACGGCAATAGCAAGAGATAAATCTATCTCCTGGCAGAGGCAGGTGAGGTTATGAATGTTTAAGGACCACTTGTGGAAAAGAAAAATACATGCCATTCCCTCTGAAGGATGAAAACTCCATTGATTTCCACGGTCATGTAAAACGAAAAGGAAAGAACGCTCTTCAGATTAGTATTGATGTCCCATTTTTATTTTGCTTTTTCTTANGGGCATTTTGAAGTGTATAAAATACAGCTCATTTCCTTAAATATGTCTGAAATTAAGCTTGCTTTTTCTTCATGACTGAAAGAAGTAGTTATGGAAAGTGCTGTAAAATAAAATAATCTGGAGGGTAATAAATTTGTATTTCCAATAAAAGATATATGAAGAGACAAATTTATCCCATTCTTATGATCTGTGTGACTCATTAGGGCTAACAAAACGCTTTGGACACTGCTGGCTGAAAAGGGCTGGGGGAATAATGTGTGGTGTCTCACTGGAAGACAACTGAAGGTTTTCAACTGTTTGTTTGCCAGAAGAAACGGGGGAGCAGAAAGCTGGCTGCAGGTGGATCCCATTAACCCTGGAATAACACATGTCAACAAGCAGCACTTCTGGGAATTTTTAAATATCTACCCGGTCTCTCAGCTGCATTTTTCCATCCTGCACTGATTCTGTGTGCTGTGGTTTTATCTGCTGGACCGTGTAAGAAACTAAGGAGAGGGATTCTCTCTATACCCAGGTGCCACACCCTCCTCCACCACAAAATTCCCAAATCTCTTTCAGGCTCATATTGAGTGAAACAGAATAAAAAAAGTTAAAAAATTAATTTAAATTTTCCTCTTAATAGATGAGCCAAGAGGAACACATGCTTGCATTGCCCTCTGGAATATCCATCTTCAGGGATCACATACGGCCTTTTATCTGTATTTTCTTGTCTGTTTTTTTTCCCAATGAGTGAGTGAGTGCACACACCCCACCGACCCCACCAATGCTATTGAATTTTTGTGTGCTTGAGGGGCACTTTCCCTGATGAGATCCAGTTGTGTCCATTTTGGTGCTGCCAAGCCCTTGGCAATCTGTTTAGATTAATGAAAGGTGCTCCTTGTAACCAAATCTCCTTTCCTGGGGGTAACCCATTCTCCACCTCCAGAACCATCCCCAGGAACACGCCAGGCTGAAAGATAGACGGTTCTTAAATAACTTTGTCCTTGCTGCTCAGATTGATATCTATGAACAGATGTTAATTATAAGGAAAGCAATAGTTGAAATGCAGATGGTATAGAAAATGTCTGTGCACATTCAATCTGTGTTGCTTTTTATAATGCCCAAACACTGTTCCCATTGAAACGCTGGGTCTGTAGGAAAATGTTGCAAGGTTTTAAACAGAACATCCCTACCCCCTTGTGGCATAATGGCATTTCTGGAATGGAAATAAACCTGCATGAAAATTGCTTCCACTGGTTCTCTAAAGCACCTTAATCAGGTGAGGAAGCAGCTCTAGAGAGCTGCTCCCTTCCCTGCTTACACTGAGCTCTCCAGAGCTCAGCCCAACCATTCATCCAGTGTCCTACAGTGGGAGCGTAAACCTTTGCTAAAGAAATCAAAATAGACCAAAGCTGAAGACTGGAATTTTTTTAGCTCATGCCTCCCTCATTTATTTTCCTTTCTGTTGAGCTTTAAATGTCAGTCCCTGCTGCTGAACCAGCTCAGCTTTTGCCCATTATCTTGCAGGATGTTATGGTGTGTCATGTTTCCAGGGCATGGCATGTGGTGGAAGGTTGGTTCAGGATGAATTCAGATGGCTAAGATTTTCACACACAGCAAGGTCACAGTGAGAAGTAAAAGTCATCCCAAACAGATTTCAGCACAGATGCTCAGACTGGCCAGATTAGGCCACTCTTTCCTTATGCAATGGGAGAGGCACTTTATGTGCTTGGAAGTGAACCATCACTGTTGTTCCATAATAGTTATATTAATAGGATAAATATCGTGGAGAAGAGATACTATTAAACATGAACACACATCTCAAAATCTGATCAGCAATTTTCATTCTCTTGGCTATATATATTAAATGCAGAAACTCATGGAGGGAATGCTTTTTTTAGTTTAAAACCTGTTAGAGCCATTTTTATTTTGTCCACAACAAAGAGCTGAGCATGTTCATTGTCAAGGATGAGCTTTCAACAGTGACACTTTCATGCCTTGTTTCTGAATTTAAAGAGATCAATTCTGACTCTCAGAGCAGTGTAAAACCACATTTCTTCAGCTACAGGGGCAGCTGTGGATGGGTCCTTTGAACTTTTGGACAAGATCACCCAAAACTCTCTAACTGTGAGCATTCAAATGCTTTCCTACAATATTTCCTTAACAAAGAATTTGTGGCTTGTGTCTAGAATTATTTTTCTTTTCTTATTTTTTAAAATTTTATTTAAGCATAACCAAATATGCATGTGGTTCTCTTGAGGATCTATGAGTAATCTCAAATGGCAATTAGACATTGGTCTTAACACATTTTGAATTTGTTGTCTTCCAAAATATTTCTGTCCAAAGCATCATAAAAGCTCAGACATATTTTATACAAGAATCAGTTTTTTGGCTTTTTCACTTGCAAATAAAAGACTGAGGGCATCATTTTTATATGGGCTACACTAAAGGTTCAGAAACCAGAAGGCAAATGAAATGGACCTGGAATCTACTCCTCTATTAAGGATCATGTTTTTTAAAATGATCCCATGCTTTTTGAGACCTGACTCCTAAGAATGCTTGAACTTCCAGACATTGCAGTTTACCTGCCCTCCTGAAGGCCTTCTTTCAAGGATGAGCTTTGATTTTGCATTAGGGTCTTTACACAAGTGACGGCAGCCGCGTGCAGTTCTTTGCATCCCTGTCCTTGGACGGGTGTTCTCAGAGGGATTGATGTGAACAACAATTTTGTCTTCTTCATTTTTTATAGTTTTCTTGGTGTCCAGGAGTTAAGAGTAAGTTTAGGTCCCACTGGGAACAGTAGTGTCCTCTACTCTCAGACAGTAAAGTATATATCAAAACATTAGCTGAGACATAATTCTCTCCTATCTTGCTATCTCACCCATGACTGTCATTTTTGGACACTTTCAATCTTGTAATTAAAGCATTAGCTAGATTTTTTTTTTCCTTTCTTTATAAATTACCCAAAGGACATGCCATTCTTCCTTCTAAAAACTTTCTGAAAATTGGATTAGAGAAAAAATGAATTTTTTCTGCTTATGTTGGGATTGATGTTTCGACAGGTAAATGCTTCCCCTCTCCCCCCACCCCAAATGTGGATACAAAAAATGATCACAGATAGTGATCTTGTGATTCAGCATATTTGTGGTTTCCTTCAAAGGGGAATTACTGAAAAACAAGCAAACTGTGTATTTAACATGTGGTCACATCTCCAAGTTCTTTTCCCCATATTGTCTTACCAACTCTGTGCTGGTTTGTGGCACAGCTCATTGCCCCCAAAGGTGGAATCACCCTGACTTCTGTTGCACCTGTGGAAGGATTTACTGGGTGGCTGCAGATACACAAGTCCCTACAAAAAAATCCCTTCAAAGAGCAGACATTAACCTACAAGCCCTGTTCGTTGAGATGCCTGGCTTTGCCCATCTGACTCCTGAGATTTTTCAGCTTGTCACTCTTCTCAAAACACATTTCACCCCATTCATGTGACTTCCTCTATCTGGTGTCCACTGCTCAGCATCTGAGCAGCCTAAGCAGGTGCCACAACCACGTGCTTGGAGCTGAGATGGACGAGCTTCCTTCCTAAGACAATAAATGAATGGTTAAAGGGAACAGCCTAAAGTCATGCTTTGCTATTCTTTAAATCCTTATGAAGCAGCAGCATGCCAGACAAACCCAACTCTTTAATTCATTTTCAGAAAAAGTGTTAATTTCATGCAATAATTTATTTGGATCTGGTTAACATGTTCCTGTTTGAAGCATTGCACGGCACTATTACACAGCTGCTTCAGAGGTGACTGAATTGCACTGATGGATGACTTGATATTTTAATATCTTGGGTTAAAAAACTGCCCATTTCTTTTAGCATGAAATATGAGAAGGTAAAGTGGCAGACACTTCTCTGCTGCTTTATGCAGTAAATTGGTTCAGCAGCAAGGATGTAGGTAAACCAAATATTTCTAACATTGTTTGAGAACATGTCTCCCATTGATTTCAAAAACATCTCTAGGGAAAGTTTCTTAAATTAAACTTAACGATAGCATGCATCAGTTAAGATCCATTAGATCCAGCAGACATGATAACACTTATTAAAATGATGAGTTTCATGCTTGCGCTGTGTATAAAGTTTAAACATAATTTTTCCAATTAACCTGCCCTCCTTCTTAGCAGCACTGAAGCATTTAATAACGAAGATAATGAATGAGAAGTTCCTTTGAAGTAGTCACAGGAATGTTCCTATCAGTTATTCTGACATGTAAATAGCACCTCCTGTTCTTCACTCTCTGTGTGACCCATAGCTGTGTCTCCTGCAGTGGTGAATGGGAAGAGACACAAAAAGATTTCAGACAGTGCTCCTGCCTCTTTGTTCACTGGGAAGGCTCTACCAAGCAATGGGACAAGAGGAAATTGCCTCAAGTTGCACCAGAGGAGGTTTAAATTGGATATTAAGAACAATTTTTTCACCAAAATGATGGTCATGCATTGGAAAAGGCTGCCTGGGGCAGCGGTGGAGTCACTGTCCCTGGAGGGATTTACCATGTGGATGTGGTACTTGGGGACACGGTTTAATGGTGGCCAGGGCAGTGTTGAGAGAGCAGTGGACTGGATGATCTTAGGGGGCTTTTCCAACCTAAATAACTCTATGATGACAAGGTATGGAGGCAGGGACAGGGACGTGGGACATGGCAAAGGTCTGATGCAGGTGTGGAGAAACCAGCAAAAGCTATGGAAGAGGAATAGTTCACAAAAGAGAAGGAAGAAGGAGCTATAGAGATAGCAGCAATGAAGCTTCCTTTGGGAAAGATGGCACTCCTCATGCTGGCTGATCACAGTTTCTTCCCTCTCCTTCTCTAAAAGGCCCAATTTAGCCCATGGCTGGATGACAGGTACAGAGAAGGCAGACTTTAGTATTGTTCAGTGCATCACAATTATATCTTTGCAGAATTGGAGCTGTATCTTCAAGCAAAGCAATATCCGAAAAGTTTCTCATCTGTTTCAAACATGGTGCTAAGGAGGGCAATGAGCAAAGATGAATCTCAAGGGGAACCAAGACTGCAGGACCTAAAATCAAGTCCTTTTGCACTTGGGCTTGTAGGTCTCTTCTCTTCTCTTCTCTTCTCTTCTCTTCTCTTCTCTTCTCTTCTCTTCTCTTCTCTTCTCTTCTCTTCTCTTCTCTTCTCTTCTCTTCTCTTCTCTTCTCTTCTCTTCTCTTCTCTTCTCTTTTCTCTTCTCTCTTCCTCTTCTCTTTTCTCTTCCTCTTCTCTTCTCTTTGTCTCTCCTCTTCTTCCATTCTTAGTAAAATATGGGATTACATTATAAATACTACAGTGTGTTTTTCTCTACAAATAAATAAATGTGCGCTTTCTTTTGTTTAATATAGATCAGCAAATTGAAAAAAAAAAACCTGACAGGATGAATGTATCCAGAGAAGTCAAAGAAGGAGGTGATGCGCAAAGCAGAGGAAAGAGAAGGATCAGCAATAGAACAACATCGATAATAGAAAAAAAAATGTTTTAAAGGGTTTAGGAAAGGGTGGATTGTCCAGCAAGACGTTTGACATTTTTTTAAGAAGGACAAGGCTTCATTATTTACCTGCACCCAAAAATTTGCCTCACACAGGTCATTCATATTCACTCAAGTTAAAAGATTTCAGATTGGAAGAGATGGGAAAAAAGCCACTGTAGCTAAAAAGGAGAAGGAAACTGACACGTAGAGGAGCAAGAAGAGCAGGACTGCATTACTTTTGTAGAAAAGGCTTTGAAGGGGAAAATTCACAGAGGAGAGAAGAGAATAAGAAGGCAGAAGGGAGAAAAGCTTTTTAAACAAATGGACAAAGCTGACAAAGGAACAGCTGCTTACAAACAAGCAAACAAGCATTTTTAGGCTAGAAATCAGGTTTCCAACCAGCAAAGAAATTAAACTCTGGAACAACATTTCAGTAAGACCACTAGGACACAGCTAAAATCTGGCTGAAGATGGGACCTGATAAAGGCACCATATGATCTGCCTGCCTCTGTTAGAGGGTCAGTGAGATTCTGATCCCAGCAACCCATTCCAATTCTATATTCCTTTTATTTACACTTCTTCTGTCCTGACAGACAAAACAGCAGCTTGTGAATACATATAATTTTATCAAAAGGAACTGAATGCATCAGTCAAAGGAACTAAATGCATGAGTCAAAGCTGCCCTGAGGTGGTTTTAACTTGAGCAACTAACTTTTGAAGGGCCCAGCTCTTCTCTTGTGGTTGTGGAATTCTTGCTGACATCCTTAGGAGGCCCATGTGTGGACAGATTGCTGAATATGAAGTGGAAATTGGCAGAATGGATCAGAGAGGAGAATATAGCCCTCAGCGAATTGCTTTGCATCTTGCTGACCTTGGCAAATGTAGAGGTATTTTTCCCAAGTAAGATAAGATGCTTTTTAACCATCTTCTCCAGCAAATAAGACACAAAGACGGGAAGGTGTCTTCAGAGACTTTCTAACTCCTCATTGCTTGCACATATTTGTAGAACATTTTCGTTTAAGACAACACAGGAAGCAAAATAAAAATAGTTTCCATTCCTGGCTCTGGGTGGCCTTGGGTAAGATATTTAGTGATTTAAATACTAGAAAGGATAAGCAGGGCCAGTTCTCTGCTAGCCCTTCTGGTCATCATCTGGGAAGAACTGGTGGTGAACACGGCCAGAGATGAAAGCTGGGACAGCAATGACTCAGTAAGGCTGCAGGATCTGGAGGAAGGCTCAGGAAGGTGGTCAGAGTCAGAACAGTGGGTTTCTGGAGAGAAAATTATGTCAGTAAAAAGTGCTGTACAGACTCCCCTGAAAGCAGCCAGAGAAGGGGAAGCTGCTGTGGGGAGCTGCCATACTTCTAAAGGAAACTCACCAAAGAGCTCTGGAATAAAGTTCTGTGCGTGCAGGAAGAGCAAGAACTTCACCAGGGCTGCTTGGCTAATCAAGGAACTTCTTGATGAGTTAAATGCTGGAAGGGAGTACACACAAAGCAAAAATAAGGAAGAGAAACAAAGCAGGAGCATCAAAGCTTTGTTTGTGCTCTTAGGGATGAAAGGAAAAGACCAAAGCCCAGCTGGCACTAAGACAGAGAAGAATAATAGCAGAGAGGAGGGAATCCACAGGTGTGCCAGTGGCAGAAGGAAGTTCAGGGAAAATGCAAGTCCACTGCTGAATGCAGGAGAAAAGCTGATTTATTATCAGCAGAGTGGAAAAGGCTGAAGTTCACAAAGCCTTCTCTGTATCAGTTTTCAGAAGTCCAGACTGCTCCAGTCTCCTGGGTGTGTTGACATAGCTTGGTAGGGAGAGGGGCAGCCAGGAGTGAGGAGGGAACAGACAAGGCACTACTCAGAGGACCTCAATTAAATCCACATGATCAGGTAGGATACACTTGAGGATACTAAAAGTGTCAGCTGATGTGGCTGGGTGAGGCCTCTGTCTATCGTTTATGAACAATTGTGGTGACTGAGAGGAGGTGTTGGTGACTGGAAAAGACTAATTTTTTCCCCATCCTCAAGAAAGACACAAAGCAGAAGCTGAAGAACTACGAGACAGTCAGGGCAGTCTGTACGTGGCTATGAGCTCTTCTCCCTGGTATCCAGTGATAGGAGGCCTGGGAATGATTCAAAGCTGCACCAGGGGAAGTTTAGACTGCACATTGGAAAACATATCTTTACCAAGAGAGATGTCAAACACTGGAACAGGCTACCTGGAGAGGGGGTTGATGCCCCAAACTTGTCAACATTTGGACAAGGGCATTAACAACATGCTTTAATTTTTGGTCAGCTCTGACATGGTCATGGAGCTGGACTGGATGATTATTGCGAGTTACTTCCAACTTAAATATTCTATTCTATTCTATTCTATTCTATTCTATTCTATTCTATTCTATTCATCTGCTGAAGGAACATCTGGGACATTATGTCCAGTTTGGGGCTCCAGTTCCAGCTGTACACAAAGAAATTAAATTATAAAGGGTTTAGAGAAAATGACCAACAAGGAGACTTTGCAGAGGCAGCTCTTACTTAGAATGGTCAAAAGGAGTCTAAGGTCAACCTAAAACCAACCCACAAGGACGTGACAAGTAGCTACAAACACAACAGACTGAAACATTTCTCCACTGTCTACAGATACAGCAGCCAAGACCATGGATTGCAGCTTGGAAGGTTCAGACTGGATGTCAGGAAAATGTTTTCATTATGAGATTTTGCAGCACTGGAATTGGGGCCTGTAGACGTCATAGAAGTTCCACCCTCAGAAGATTTTAAGACTTGTTAGACAAAACTCTGGCTGAACATGGTCTAATATTTGTTTTAATTGTTTCAGGTGGACCTCCACCTTCTTCTCTATGATTCTGGGATCCCTCTGTCCCACAATTTCCATGTCTCTAAAATGGTGATAAAGATTTTGACCTTATTTAGAAAACAGTTCAATAAATACTGAAAAAACAACTGGAAGGCCTTAATATTAATACTAACCAACTACATGTATCAATACAGCTAAACTCAATGCTACCTTTCAATTCAACATATACCTCCTTACTTTTTTTAAATACAAACCATATTTTCAATGAGAATGTTTCAGGATGACACTTGGAGACTTAGGCTTTGAGGAGGCAGAACACGGTATTTCGGCAATTTCAGCAATATCAACCCCAGCAAATTTTAAATCGGAAATTTCTCCAAAATTTCAAAATGAGAGCAATGTAAAGGGGTCAGTCCTGGGTTTCCTTTACAGTCAGCATATAAAGAGATTCTACCAGGGTGTGATTCATCTGACCTATTTTAGGCACCTACTCTTAAGCTGAGATGAATCACTTCTAGTGCCAATTGCTTTGCAATGACTATAAAAGGAGTCAAGGGTGACCAGCTCCTGTGGAGAAGCCTGCATTTAAATGCACATATCTTACCCAAATAGAAGCATTCTAACTCAATAATAATATGTATTTTCATTTAGGTTAATACATTCAGCAAAGTAGGGCTGAGTTTTATGGGATATGATTCCTGATATTTGCATTGAGACCCTCTGAAAACTGGACATTGTAATGTTCTAAAAGCATTAAAGCATGAAACCACCAAGATTTGGGGATGGCTCAGCTAATCACCATTCACACTGAATGCTACCAACTGAAGGAAAACAGGAATTTAGGACAGCCATTTTGACCTTACTTTAGAAAAGAATTGGTTTCTGGAGGTCCTTTCCAATGTAGAGTAGCCATTATTTCATGATTCTGTGATTAACCTTTATGAATTTGGTTTGCTTTGTTTGGTTTTGCTTTAATAAGCCATTTAAGCTTCCACAATATCTCAACGCAATGACTTATGCAATGTGATTAGGTTTTATGCAAAGCAAACAAAAACCTGGAAAAAAAATTAAAAACGAAGTGAAACCTTCTCTTTCTTTGAAATCTTCTGGCTGATTGATTAATTGGACTTTTGCTCTCTCTGCTCACTACGCACTGAGTCAAAAATGAGGAGGGTTATACAGAATATATCAATATTGCTGGCACTAACTGTTACCAGGAAAATTATTTGGGAGTAGTTTTCTTAACCAAAAAAGATATTTTGGGTTTTTTTTAGTTTTGTAGCATTTCATTCACAGGAAAGGACAAAATCTCAACAAACACAAGAACAGTAACAACAATAAAATAAGAAAAAATAATTCCCCAAAACTGATTTGGATCAACCAGAGTAGCTTATTTCAATCTCACAGTTTTTATGCCATGGTTTTGATATATATTTCTAAATGAAACATGGAACTTTGCTTTAAAGGCTTCTGAAACAGGAGGGACTAGCAATCAGAAACAGAGACTCAACAATTTTTGGAAATGGCAACTTTGTCAAATGAAAAATATTCTATAGTAAGGAATTTGTACTGTATAACGGGGGAAAAACGTGTCCAGAATTTGCCAGTCAGCAGTAGTTGTTAGGAATAAAAAAATCCAGCACATTATTAATAAATTGCTCCCTACCAAAGCCTTTTTGCGGTTTAGATTAGTTTTGATATTCAGAAACTATATTTTATAAAATATCTTAAAAAGAATAATTTCTTTTGCAACCAGAAATGGAGGAAACAAATCCCTTAATGAAGCTCTGATTACACCGAGCGGAGTCTTCAGGAGAAGCAGAGAGCGGCTGAGCAGGGAGCTGTGCCGCAGCCAGCCACCGAGAAACCAAATTAACGCTAATTATATTGGGGCTTGCTGTGGAGCGAGCAGTGTGACTTCACCCGGGGAAGGAGGCAGCGGTGTCACTAGGTGGCACAGTTCTGACACATTTACACATCATTACCCAGCGCTAATGTCACTTCGCAGGGCGCGGGGCCGGGGGAGCGAGGGGCTCTCCGAACATCACTCAGCGATGTGTGATCTGTGAGTGGAAACTGCTTCCCGGCTCCCGACGGGCACCACATCCAAGCTGAGCTCTGTCAGCCGGCCTTGAAATTAACAGCAAGAAGTTGAGTGTTTGGCAGAAATGGTGCTTGAATCTCGGCGCAGCTTGGGCGATGCAGGGGGAAAAGGGGTGGAGGATTCAGAAGGCACTTGCTGACTTTGTGCGGCCTCAATGATCATCATAAAACCATGGAATGGTTTGGGTTGGAAAGGACCTTAAAGATCACCTCGTTCCAACACGCTGCCATCAGCAGGGACATCTTCTACTAGAGGAGGTTGCTCCAAACTCCATCCAAGCGGGCCTTGGACACTTCTAATGACCAGTTTGGGTGAGGTGGCCTGTAAGAATCATAGAATCATTTAGGTTGGAAAAGATCTTTAAGGTCATCGAGTCCAACCATTCCCCCACCAATAAACCACGTCCCTCAGTGCCACATCTTCCCATCTTCTAAATCCCTTCAAGGATGGTGACTTCACCACTGACCTGGGCAGCCTGTTCCAATGTTTGACAATACTTTCAGTGAATAAATTATTTCTAATGTTCAGTCTTTCCTGGCACAACTTCAGGCCTTATTCTCCGGTTCTGTTGCTCGTTTCTCGGGAGAAGATTGCCATGATATGTGTGCTTGACAGGAGAAAGTGGGTGAATCAGGGAGATAAAGAAGCCTTTTTGGCCTTGTCAGGAGCCAAAAGACAGTTCATAACAGAAACATGGGAATATTATATAACCATAGAATCATATCATAGAATCATAGAATCCCTGCAGCTGAAACATCAATTTCTTTAGGTAGCAATAACCAGACAAAGGATGCACCTGTTCCTTCCACTTCTGACTCTCAAACCCATTTGTCAAAGTCAACTTTTACACCTCAATCATCTCATTACAACTAGTGAGGTGTGAGCTCCTGCTCCCAACTCCATTTGACCTGATCTGTCAATCTGCTGGTCAGTCTTTATGTAAAGGGATGGGTTTTTAAACATTTTATCAAAGGCTGATGAATGATTAATAGCAGGAATAAGTGTGCTATGGATGTAAGGCTTCTGAATTATAAATGGTTATAAGTGCAGTAATAGAGGATATTAGAGAGGGTGGTGTGCCCAATATTTACCCACTGGGCATGGCAAAAATGGGCTCATCTTTAATAAAGATGACCTATTAATTAGCAATGACCCTTTACAAAAGATTTGTACCTTCAACATGAAGGTATTTCTATGGAAATCTGTAGAATTACGTTCTTCTAGAAACCTCTTACAAAACAAAGGGATATTCTCCCAATTACTGACAGTTGTGGACAACATTGTTTCATTCCCAGCAGCAAGAAAACCATTGTAGATCTTTGGCTCTCAGTCAAGACTGCCAGCAACAACAGAAAATTTTTATTTTTTTTCAGAGCTGCATTTTTGTTAAATAACTTTCCAGGAGATGACTGGTAGATTTTAAGGGGCTGGTACCTCCAAGCTGCCAACTTACATTTAAAGTTCCTCACTAACTAATGCTTTGCCCAGGGCTGTTATCCAATTAACAGGAATTTATACGGAAGGTTTGCTATGCAATGACTCTCTGCTCGAGGCCATTACATGGTATCCTACGACCTGTAAACCTAAGGGTATGAATGGATAAAACTTTAGGTTTTGATTCCAAATGTATGACCAAGGGTGGCCAGTTTAGGGTTTTATATTCCCCATACATTCAGTGGAAATGGTCAGATGCCTCCAAAAGGCAGTCGAGAAGGAACATGTGCTGGTGCCAGGGAAGTTAACAGCAGGTTAAGTCATGTTCTTCTCCAAAGGCCAGTTCAGGAATCACCAACCTTTGTACTCAAGGTAGAGAAATTAATGGGCAAAGCTTGGAGTGAACTTTTGGTAAAGAGAACTCTCTGGTCAAATTTGGATTAACATAACTGCAGTCACTTCTCTTGTGGATGTGCTGGAATCTGCAAGCCCTGGAATAATCTCTCTAGAGAGTAAAATTTCCTTATCCTGTTGAAACTGGGCCAAAGTATGGCCAAAACACAGTGCACTGTGGATGAAGTCCATCTGTCTACAGCTGAGGCTGTTGCAGACAGAACCCTGAATATCATCTGTGGAGAGGTATAATACTTCTGGGGTATGATCATCTGCAGAAAAAGGAGTCACCTGCAGAAGAAAGGGTCATCTGCAGAAAAAAGGGTCATCTGAAGAAGAAAGACTTGAGAAGTAGCCATTTGTTTATAAAGGCAGTCTGGACAATGAGCTCAAAAGCACAAGTCTTCTCTAAAGCTAGATGGGATGACATTTATAGGGAAATACAGAAAGATGTGATAATGCTCTTTCATGTTCTGTTAGACAGTCCCAAAAAAGCAAATAATTTGTGGGGCAGAACTAAAAGATAGTCCCCACCAGCTGAATTTTCTGACTGTGGCCTCATAATCTGGTGTTGGCTGGGGCTGCCAGCCACAAGTCACTCACGTGGCCTCAAGCACCCCCACAGGTTCATTTCTCCAGTGCTGCTAATTCAGAGTTTGACACTGAATGGGGAATATCTGGGTGTTTTTTAGCTCTGGGAGATACATAATCACTTGATCAAATCATGGCTCAGGAACTGAGCTTGGAAAGAGAAATCTCAAAATTAATCACTATCCTAAATCTCAGAAAGATTTTTTTTAATGAGAATTCATTATTAAGATTTAAATTTGCGCTTCGTATGCATGTCACTAGCTAAATGTGTATGTCCTTGCTCACATATGTGCAGGCATGCATCTATGTATATTAAATGCTTAAAATGAATTTATATAAATATATATATATATATAGATATAGATATAGATATAAATTTGAGGTCAGAACATCTTTTTCAGCAATGCTGATGCAGCTCCAAACACAACAGGGTTTCAGGTCATTAGCGCCTACATGTGATCACTGCAAAAACATTAAATACCAGCAGTGGCTGAGTTTTCAGAGGGCTGAACAGTGCTCGGATCAGAAGCTGCTTTTATTTAAACATTCAAAGTAATTTTTATTTTTATCTTTTATACCCGCACAAGGATTTGTTTTAATTCATCTCTCTCTTGTAGCTGCCTGCCTCTTCACATTCTTCCCTACCTGTCTTCAAGTTGTTGTGTTTTGGTTGTTTTTTTTTTTCTCCTCTCTTAATCAAAATTAGAAGGAGATTGTGTGTGCCTGTTAAAAAAAGAGGGGCTTGGCTAAAAATAGTTTCCCAAGACAGGATATATTACAGCAAACTGCTTTTGCCTCTGGATGTTAGTGGAGTTTCCTTTGTTGTCTTCTTTGATTGTTTCATTTATATGGCAGGTTAGACAACAGCAGACTCCTGTTATTGCCTTTTCTCAGCGGTGAATTTTCTTTTATTTATTTATTTTTAAGGCTTAGAGCCCCTGAGGACAGTCACTCCCTAACCACAGCTGGTGACAGGAGGAGGGTTTTTGTGCGTTCGATACTTAGAGCTGAGAGCTGACTGGTGAGAAGATTAACAGCAAAGCTATTAAGTGGGATACAGTCTCCATTTTTAAATTGCCTAGGCCTTTAATAAAAGAAGGAGAGAGAGGGAAAGGGAGACAGAGAGAAGTCTTAATAGTATAACATCTTCTGTATGCTCACAATCCATTTCGCCAGATGCTAAATTACTTTCTTTCCCTTCCCCCCTCCGTGCATCCACCCCACTTTCCCCGCGTCTGGTGTCTGATGCTGTGTCTCATTGCTGGTAAAGGAGTCCTGGAACCCAGTTGCAGAGGTGCTCTGGTAAAAGGGAAGATAAGTGACCCAGGATTTTGTGGTGCGTTGTGACTACGTGACTCCAAATTCCTCAGTCCCTGGGCTGCTGTAGAATTTTTTTTTCCCAGGTAACTTTGCACCATTAGCTACTTTCTGGCCTCCCAATATTCTTCTGGCTGATGTAGAGCAGGAAGTGAGGATGAGCAGATCTCTAAGACAGAAGGGAAGAATTTGAGACTAAACCTTCTCAGGGCAGTCATACGGATTACTCAGGAATATATAGGGGAAGCTGGCTCCCAGGACTGAAGTTAGAATAACTGTCAATTAACATTTATTACCAATTAATCACAGAATCACAGAATACCAGGATGAAAGGGACCTCAAGGAACATCTGGTCCAACTTTTCTTATCCCTTGTCTTTTCCGGGTGAATCCTTTTAAAAAGAGAGCCTCACCTCCCTTTTAGTGCCTTTTAAATACAGGAACATGGAGATAAGTTCTTCCCTAAACCATATTTCCTCGAGACTGAACAAATACAGTTCTTTCAGCCTTTCCTCATATGGAAAGATTCCCAGTTCTTTCTTTGTGTCACTTCTGTGGACCCTCTCCAGCCAGAGCACATTATTTTCCACAGCAGGGACCAAAACTAAACACAGTATTTGAGGTGTGGCCTGTCAAGCACTGAGAAGAGTGGGATAATGGCTTCTTTATCTCTACTGCTGATGTCCTTGCTGATCCTCTTGGCTTTCTGTGCTTCAGCAACACATTGTTCACTTCTTGGAGCTTGGTTTCCACCAGGACTTTCAGGTCTCCTTCCACAAAACTGTTCCCCAGATGTGTGGATCCAGCTGCACTCCTGGATTATGTTTTCCCAGTGGCAAGACCTTACACTTGTTGAACTTCATAAGGCCCTTGTCAGCCTACACTTCCAGCCTATCCAGGTCTTCCTGCAGGGCAGCTCTTCCTTCCGAAGTGTCCATTTCCCCACTCAGTTTGGCATCGTCAGTAAACCTCTAGATACCCTCAATCCCATTATCCAGATCATTTGTGGAGGTATCAAACAGTGCAGGGAACAATATTGTACCCTGGAGGACTCCACCTGTGACAGGCTGCCAACTGGATGGAATTAAAGTGCCTTCTAACCCAAACCATTCTGTGTTTCTGTGATTCTGTGATTCTGTGATCTCCACAGCTTCTCAAAGATTATGGAGAGTGGCCTCCCAAGGATGTCAGCCAGCTCGCTAAATCTCCTCAGGTGAATATTGTCAGGGTCCATCGATTTGTAAGGGTTCAGCTCCTCTAATAAGTCTTGACATAGTCACTGGCACCAATCCTGAGAATTTATTTAACCATCTACAGAGCAGAGACATCAAAAGAATTTTAGAAGATTCCAAAGTTGCAACTCGGTATCTGCCCTTCCACAAAGGAAGGTCCCCTCTCTCTTTCTCCACTTTCTTTCTTATCTTTCCTTGCATGTTCTGTAAGATTTTCAGTGATGGATATTCCACAGCTTTCCCAGACACTCCTTTCCAAAATGTCATAGTTATGTTCAGAAAAGCTTTGAGTCCATTTTTGGGGAGACAAAGACAGGTCACTTCTTAACCTAGCTCTTGCAAAAATTTAATGCACAATTTCTTTCTAGTGGGATGACAAATAAATCAAATTATTTTTAAAATTACAGAGCTGTTAGGGTTTTTTTCACACAAAATCTCTGTTTTTGAATGAAGCACGTGGATTTTTCTTGGTGTTACTCCATTTCAGAATGTTTCCACCCTGAAAATTTGAATGAAACTTACATTTATTTTGCTTTCTCGTCTCTGTTGTTTTAATGAGTGTTGGGAAATGGAAAAAGAGACTCCTATACTTATTTAGATACCAACATTTGCCCACAGAAAGAAATCCTGATCGTGCAGCCAGGATTTCTGAAGTGGAAATTTCAAAGGGGGGGTGTTCCAACAGAAACCATTCCTCCTTTTCTGCTGGCTTTACTACAAACCAATGTGCAGTCACGCCCCAGCCCTGCAAGTACTGACACATACAACTGGTTTCAAAAAGGATGGAGATCATGTGTCTTGAAAGAGGTGACTCTCAGGCACACTATAAAGCACATTCAAAAGTCAGAACAGGATCAAAAACTTAAGCTGTTATATTCTGGCATCCCTTGGGACCAAATTTGATCATCTTCACTCCCATTTACTAAGTGCTTTGCTCAGCAAGAAATATTACAGGTATTCTAGTCAAGTCTAGTCTCATCACAGTGTATTTGAAAGCCTTCCAGTATTCCTTAGTGCATATAAATAACATCAATCAATTTTTGTTCTCTCGAAACTCCTCTGCTGGAAGAAGCGTGAGTTTAGGGTGTGTTTTGTTTAGTAATTCTTCAAAAATACTGTGCACGTGCACATGCAGACACCTGCAGGTTTGTGCTGCAGAACATAAAGCAGAGCCCTGCACTGATGATTTCAGTGGAAAAAAGGTGAGGTTTAGGGTGACCCTGGGTATCTTTGGGAGTTTAATCCAGAGTTTGAGGACTGCACCCCTAAAGCTCAGCTTCCACCGGATTAAATATAATATTTAGGAAAGGAAAAAAAAAAAGAAAAGCTTTTGTAGTAGCAGCTGCTGTGATAATAGAAAAAGAAATCTGTCTTCGAGTTCATGACTGTGCTGTGCCACTTTTGTGCTGCTGGACCATCATTTTGCTCAAAAGAGAAAAAAATAAGGAGCCTCGTGGAAGATTTTGTAAATCACTACAATATCAAAAATTTTCCTTTGAAGTATTATCACAAGTGGGCTGATTCAGGGATACTTTGGTGACCTTAACTTCAATATTTCCTAGCTTGTATGTCTCATTTCTCAGACTGTAAGTGTGACTTCTGATGCCTCTTTGCTTTTTTCTGTGTAAAGATTGGCTGGCATTCAGTTCTGATGTGATTGTGTCCATGGGTCTCTTCAGAAGAGAAAGGAAGAGACCAAAACAATCTTTAATTTAAAAAAAGAAGCCTGTTTTCTCTTGCATCTAATCTATTGTTTTATGCAGGAAGAATCAAAATGTCTCTACTGAGCTACTCCTACTGGCAATAATGACCAACATGAAGCATTCCTTCCCAATATCCCATCTAACCCTGCCCTCTGGCAGTGGGAAGCCATTCTCCTTTGTCCTGTCCCTCCAGGCCCTTCCAAGTCCCTCTCCAGCTCTCCTGGAGCCCCTTTAGGCACTGGAAGGGACTCTAAGGTCTCTCTGGATCCTTCTCTTTTTCAGGTGAGCACCCCCAGCTCTCCCAGCCTGGCTCCAGAGTAGTGGGGCTCCAGCCCTCAGAGCATTTTCCAATATCCTGCGACCCCGTGGTCAATCTGCAGCTGGGAAGAAGAAAAATCCCTGTGTGTCATGAGCTGCAGCAGAAAACAGCATGGACACAAGCAGCCCACTCCAATCTAGTCCTGAGAGAGAGATTTAATGAAACAATGTTGGCCTTGACATTTATATCCCAATATGAAAGGGGCAGGAGACACTTTCCTCACTGTATGTGCAAGGACTGTCTGACAAAGAAAGACTGACTCAGATCTCAGAGGAAATTTCTAGGGTATGGTAGGATTTTGTCCACTAGATGCTGGGATGTCACCCCTCAGCACCACCCTTTAGTCCATGCCTAAAGTTACAACGTGGACTAAAACAGCACTACGAGTTTACATCTTCAAAGCACTGTGTATACTGTTAGCAAAAATTCGATCAACATCACAGCTCTGAGAAACAAAGGGAGAGAGGAGAAGGAGTGTCCTGACAAAGTCACTTCTCTGAGGGCTCAGCAGAAGCTGATGGAGCCCAGCCTGCTTTAAATGACAAAAGTTGGGGGAGCTATCAGCCAGAAACACACTCCTTGCGCTGCCAGCCAGGTTCAAGCCTCTTCCCCCTTCCTCATCACAGAGCCTTTGTCCTCCCGCCAGAAGCCTGCCCGCAGGCAACATCCAGCTTTCTAATAAAGCAGCTCCTTTGTCAATGACAGCAATGATTATCTCCTACAGCTGCCCGTGGTGTTGCATTTTGTAACACAATTTGGCCGCCTTTGGCCCCGGTTAGTTCTATTTAACGTACTGCAGGGGGTTCACTGTTTGATCTCTAATTGATATAATTGACTGGGAATAATCAGGGCAGCTTTATAGATTTTTATTGATAGCTAATTTTCCTTCATCCATTGTTTAATTTGATAAGACTATAACCTAATTTATTGCCACTCTGATAGGGATCCATTACCCTTTTGACAAACGCTTCTGGGGCCCACTTGTCAGCAACTGATTTGAAAGAGCTGTTAAGCCTACAGAGCCCATCATTAGTTAATGGCAGTTTAGAAAGCTAATGGCATTATAAATTAAGATCAATAAGTACATGGAAATTACAGTTGTTCAGCAAGACACCACTGTATTATTAAACAAACATAATCCTGTACCTTTGGTTAATGCACACACAGGGAGCTTCCAAGTGAGTTTCAGAGCTGAATAAAGCCAGGTGATTAGCAAAGGAAGAGCCCTTCTCTGGTGTTGGAATTGCCAGATTAATTCCTAAAGGATCTTTGCAAGAAAAGAAAGAAGCCAGCAGTGCTTTATTTTGCTGTATAAGCAACCCGAGGCTTCAAAACACCCTCGCACAAAACAATACCCCTCTCCCTTCCTCGGGTTTTGATCTGCTCCAACAACACTTTCAAATGCATAATACAAAATCAGCAAAGGAGAGGCTCCTGGATTTATCCCAGGGATAAAGAAAAGCAAACACAGCATCTCTTGATACTTTCACATAGCTTCCTCTCAATACCTCACAAGGCTTGATTGGCATTGAGTGATGTTTGATCACTTTGGGCCAAAGCAGGATGAGAATGTTGAGATTTTTCCCAGCAAGGCACTGTGATCTAATGAATACAGCAAAAAAAAGGATGTCAAGAAGCCTGGAGTCAGTTTTGGCTTCACCATTTCGTAGGTACAGAATGTTGAATAAATGGCTTCATCTCCTATCCCTTTTTGCAAGCTCACTCTCTCCCAGCTGCCTAGATTGAGTATTTGGAATTTAGGAGTAAGGCTGCTCCTTCTGGGTGCCTAAACTGAGTGTTTGGGATTTAGGACCAAGGCTGCTCCTTCTGGGCTCAGTACAAACTTCAGCCTCAGCCATGTCTCTAGACCTTGACATCACTGAATGCCCTCATGGACTCTGGCTACAGTCTGGAAATGGAAAACTGAGGTTGTCGCATCCTTAAACATCTCTCCTGCCCTCTGAGAGGGCCTGATGTTTTCAAAATAGGGATGCCTGATCCTGTCTTGGAGCAGATCCTCCCTGGAATCCAATCCTAGGCGACTCTAATTACTATCACAGTGTATTCAGCTTACTTGGCACAAGCTTTGCTTTGGTTAATGTGCACAGTGTAAACTGTAGAAGGGCCTAAGAGAATTCAACGTCCGTTCCTTTGGAAAGGGAATTCTCTGTTAAATGGATGGCACAGACAGCTGAGGGTGGCTTGCAGCTTCTTCCATCCACTTTTAATCTGCAGCTACAGGTCTGGCAGGGCTGTCAGGTACCTAAGGTGAGGTGGGATGAACCTGGTCACATTTGTGGCATGTCCATCAACTCAGCTATAACATCTCCACATGCAGAATCGGGGATGGACCAGGAGCTGTCCCAGCATTTGAGTCAGCAAGAGGAAAAGTTTTCCAATAGAAAAGCATGTCAGCACTGCTCAACTCAGTCCAAGATTTGTCTGGATTCCACTTTGAATCCAAGGCCAGTTTGGAGACTGGTCTGATGATTGGATGTCTGGTTAGATGTCCCTGATACCTGCCAGTCTTTGATTCACCAGCAGTAGGATGGTCTCATGAGCTGCTGTTTGACTTCATGCCCCACTTTGGTGCTAACTGGGTGCTTTGGGGCTTTTATAAGCCTGAAATCTCTTTTAATGCTACTTCAATTCCAATGAAAATCTGAAGGCCTGGCTGGAACAACCCTCTAATTTGCTTCAGAGTAGATGAGGAGAGAATCAATGTCCCTTGCTGCCCCACAACCCTTGCCCTGATCACTGCCCCCATTTTTGTCATCCCAACCTCATTCAGCCTTGACAGGCAGGTAAATCTCAGTGATCCAGATACAAACTCCTGACGTACCAAAGTCCTTCTGACTGTAATTTCATTTTTAAGAAGAACAAGATAAGACAAACTCCTAAACTTGTCAACAGCTCGTCCATATTGACAGCAAGTTTGACTGATTTACAGGTAATCAGCTTATAGAGTAGAAAGACTACTGGGAATTTTAGTTGTTTCCTTAATGAAATAATGGCTTTTCAGTCAGAAGTTATTTACTATGCCTGCACTCCTCGCAATAGGAATGTAATGTTATGATTCTGTTTGTCCTGAGATTACTTGGCATAAGTTAACGTTGTGTTATGTCAAAGTGTTGACCCAGAATTAAAATTTACTTCCTAAAGTGAGGTTCAGCTGACATTACTCAGGAGCGTCAAAATTCAGAGTAAGCTTTAGACAACTTTTTGAGTCAGAAGGAAAACACGGGCAATGTCCCTGTTAGTTTATAGTCTGGGCACACAGGACCGGATTTGCAGACTGAATCAATTCAGGCTGAAGTCCCAACACCGAATGCTGTAGCCATTTTGGGGTATTTCCCTTTGATCTGGTTTATTCCCATTCCCATTCATAGGTAGCAAATATCAGGAACACTCCTAGAGATTAGCTTCTAGTTTGAAAATAGCGCTGTTTGTGCATGCAGAGACCAAATGATCCAATGAATTTTGGTGAAATGAAGTACATTAAGTAGAGATAATCAAGAGAGTCACAGCAAAAGGGCACTCCAACTTCCGAGATATATATAGATATAGATATAGATATAGATATAGATATATAGTTATGTATATTGCTACATATTTTAGGCACTCCCAGACAGCCATCTGCTTCAAAATTTTCTGCTTAAAAAATTTTATTTCTTCCCACTGGCTACAAGAAAAGCTTAATTAACTAGATCAGGCAGGTAATTATTTGACACCTGTATTATAGTAGATAAAGATCCATATTTACCTGGTAGAAATGGTGAACAGAAATCCTCTTCAGGGTTTTCTTTGGTCAAAGAACCTTAAAACACATGTAGTCAGATGGTGATGTGCCCTTGATGCTAAACATGCAAGGCAGAGACGGAACGGGTAAGAAAAGGGGCAAATTAAATAACTCCATCACTCAATGTGAACAAAAACATAACAAATGTGGGACTTCAGAACTGGCAGCTGCTTTTGAAATACTCTCTTCCCCCTTTGATGCTATAAATTGATACATATATTAAAAATAAATATGTATAAAATATATAAATATAGAAAAAATAATAAATTGTAATTTGATCGGCTCCAGGGAATATAAAAATTTCAAACATGATGATCTGGTCACGGGTCTTGAAAGCTGTTCAGCGTAAAAATGGAACTTTGATAGATGGATTTGCTCCAGGTGGATCTCCTGAGCACCGTCAGGTGAATTTTCACTGCTGACTCTTAGAATCATAGAATTATTAAGGCTGGAAAAGACCTCTAAGATTATCAAGTCCAACCATTAACCCAGCACTGCCAGGTCCACCACTAACCCATGTCCGAAGTGCCACATCTACACGTGCAACTAGTGCAGAGCCATGACTTTATCATGACCTTCCAGGAACTAGCAGGGGTTTATAAGAAAGATGAGGAGAAACTTTTAGCAGGTTATGTTGTGCAAGGACAGGGGGTGGTGGTTTTAAGCTAAAACAGATATAGTCTAGATATAAAGAAAAATACAGTGAAGGTGGGAAACACTGGCACAGGTTGCCCAGTGAGGTGGTGGATGCCCCATCCCTGGAAACATTAGTCAGGTTGGAAGGAGCTCTATGTAACCTGATCTAGTGGAAGGTATCCCTGCCCATGCCAGGGGGTTGGACTAGATGACCCTTAAATGCCCCTTCCAACCCAAACCACTCTATGATTCTTTGATATTTGCTTCCCCCAATCAGTGTCACAGCAGTAAAATGCAACGCCAAGAAACCTCCATCCTCTGATGCTTCTGCTGGACCCAAGGCAATAAACTGGCCCCAAGACAGTAAAAATATGATTGTCTATTTATCCCCTAATGAAACAGTGCCAAGGCAAGAGCCACAGGGTAAAGTAGGGGATGGTGGTGGAGGGAGGAACTAAACTGTCTGCTCACTTGAAATAAAGCAGGCAAGATTACGAGACTCATGTACAATTCTCCACGGTCCCTAAAGTCTCTTGCAAAAAGGTAGAAATGAACTAATTTATTAGTAAAATCACATCAGGGGCAGTAATTTCGTGTTAGTGAATTTACATGTAATAACATTAGATTTCCAGCCCTCCATATCAGCACACTGTGGCCCTCTTGGATGATGAATGAGCTGCCTAAAGAAAGATGATAGTTTGATTGTTTTCACAGTGAACGGATCAGCATTTTAATTTCTTGCCTCTGTGTTTATTGCTTATTTGGCCCCTTGCTCAGCTTGTAAAAACTTGGCTAAATGGAAATGAATAAATGTAATTACTGCGGGTGACAGTGGTAATCTGTGTGGGTTTTTCATATTGCCTTTGCCAACGTTAATCTAATCACTAGAGAATATGTGTCACTGCACAAATACACTGACAGAAAGCAGAGTCCTCTGTCAGTGCCAAGGATGTGGAGGCTGGAAGGAGTCCCTCCTGGTGGGGGTCTGTTGATGGGACAAGGCTTTTATGCTCTGACCTGTAGAGGATGCATATCATTACTTTTATATACTCTACATCCTGCCCAGGAGGAACAGCAGCAGTAAGAACCAGTTTTGGAACTGAAAGCAAGTTTTTCCCAAGCATTTTTGACTTTTGGATCTCTCCAAGAGGCTTGACAGAGTCTCTGTGTGTTATGGTCATGTCTCAGATAATACTTGCCTCCTTCTTCTCTGCCCAGAAGCTCTGTTGTGTATGTCTTATCCTAGGTATGGATGGTACAGGCTTTGCAAAGCCATGCCTCAAGGACTGGAACACTAATTTTTTTCACAGTAACAGGTAAAAAAATGTACATGAGAATAACAGTTCTGTTGCCTAAGGCTTTGTTGGGCAGTGGCCTGAGGAAACAGATCTGGTACCTGACAGAGTGCGAGGATGTGAATTTCTGTGAGTATCATCTGCATGTTACTATTTGGCAACAGGAATTCATAGGGATTAATTTATTTTCCAGATGTCACACAAGAAGTGGGATTCAGCTTTAGGTCCAAATTTCTACATTTAAATACATATACACCTGCACAGGTGTATAGATGTGATCTATGTGTTGAAGCTCCCATTCTAGTCGAAGGAAATCACAATGGAATTTCACAAATGGAATTCAACTGCCTTTATAGTTACTTATAAAATGCCATTTTAAATATCTGAGAGATGTCTTAATGGGCACAGGAGATATAACACAGGACTTAAGGGACACCTATACCCTTCTCAGGGGACAGCTGGAAGTCTGTAAGGACAACCTCAACCTACACTTCGGCAACAGAGACCAGAGGGTTATTCAATTTCCCAGTATTTATTTTGGGATGAGCTGAACTGCTTTTTCAACTTCATATTTGGATCTTATTGGACTACAGTGTGTCAATAATAATCTCAATTGTCTCTTTATTGGACTAGTTGAGACGTCTCAGAGTACTCCAGCTCACATCCAGCTGGTAGTCCCAAAGAGTGAGGGAAAGTGAGAAAGCTCATGGCATGAGATAAAGACAGACCATAGCAAAGACTTTCCTCTCAAGCAAAGCAAAACAAGGAATTCATTCACACTTCCCATCAACAGGGGGATGCTCAGCCATTTCCAGGAAAGCTGAGCTCCATCACCTATTACTGTTACTTGGAAGGACAAACACCATAATTCTGAACATCCCCCACCCTCCCTCCTTCTTCACCCAGACTTTATTGCTGAGCATGGCACCATTTGGTCTGGAATATTGGGTCAGTTGGGGTCACCTGTCCCAGCTGTGTCCCTTCCCAACTTCTTTTGCACACCCTGACTCCTCACTGGTGGGGCAGTCTGAGGAGCATCACTGACCCTGTTGAAGGGTCACTAAAATATCTCTGTAGTACCAGCACTGCTTAGGTCACAAACCCAAAACACAGCCCTATACGACATACTATGTCGTTTATGACAGGCCTTAACACTGTGTGTGTCCAGCACTGTGGATTGAAGGAAGTTAGCTTGCACGGGAAGCAGGAAGATCCAAACCTGTTCATGGGTCTTTGCAACGTGCCAACTAGACGATTTATGGGGGTTGAACAGAAAAGAAATATTGTTGGTCATGTGACTGCAACCTCAAAACATCAGGAAACATCAGGAGTTTCATGCTGTGCATAATTCCTCTCTGTCCCATTGCCATAAACACTGATGATGTCCTCAGTGTTGTCCAAAAATTGTATAAGAACCTGGCTTGTGCCCAGGGAAATTACAATTTGAATAGTCATGAAAAGAAATATAGAATGCTGGCACTCATTGCAATTGGAATCCCAAACCCAAGGCTGATTTGGTGAAGCAGCTCTGCAAGTTAATGATGCATGATCTAAATAACTTCTTCATCTCTTGCTTAACTCAAGTGAGATGGATAACACAACATAACACCCTGTAAAAACTCATTCAAAGGAGCAGGATCTGTGATTGGTTCTTTCCTTGGTGTGAAAGGACAGGGAGCCAAAATTAATGTTACAGATCTTGGACATTCTGAGTATCTACAACTGTCTGTTCCACCTCCTATTCCCCAAACTGCACACATGTACACGAAACGCATGCAAGATAGGGCTCCAAATTAAATTTAGAGAAGGCACAAAGGCCACGTCTTTACTAGTAAATAAAACTTTTCCAGGACACTCTCTGCTCTGGAGGCATCTGGCATTGTCTGGATGGCACTCTGTGATTAAACTCTCTTAGGCCTTCAGAACAATGTGATCACACCCAAACTGCCCACTGGGAATCATTGTATCTCAGAATGGCTTGGGTTGGAAGGGTCCTTAAAGACCATCTAGTTCCAACTCACCTGCCATGGGCAAGGAAATGGTTCATAGCTGATGCTGACTCCTAAAATATATCCAGAAATTGACTAAGAAGGGCTCAGTTCCCTTGTCTAAGCTACACCGGCAGCAGTTCCAGCTCCACCACGGTGGTGACCACTGCAGATGCACCGAGATAGGTGCACAAGATGCTTTCTTTACTGCCTGATAAGAGGAATCAGTAGCATCTGTAGGATCTGACCTTTGGCTGTCTAGGAATAGTTTTAGTCAAAAAATAGTTTTTAATAGATTACCTCCTTGTACCAAAGTTCAGCCAGGAATGGCTCTTGCCTTTACCTCTTCTCTGTCACCTCCGACATCTGCAACTGTGCATTTCTTAACCATCCTCCTCAAATATAGACACTTAATGGCTTTAAGCTGAAAGACAATAGATTTTTATTGGCTATTAGGAAGAAAGTCTTCCCTGTGAGGGTGGTGAGGCCCTGGCACAGGTTGTCCAGAGAAGCTGTTGACACCCAATTCCTGGAAGTGTTGAAGGCCAGATTGGACAGGGCTTGGAGCAACCTCGGATGGCGGAAGATGTCCTTGCCCACTGCTGGGGGGTTGGAATGAGATGATCCTTAAGGTCCTTTCCAACCTAAATCACCTGTGATTCTGTGATTTATACACTTCTGTCTCTATCTTTTTTGTTTTCCATAGGTCAGCACTGCCTGGATGAAACTTCAGGTACATCAGCATATTCAGTGCCACCACTTTGGAAGTTTCTGAGCATGTTCCTCAGATTTTCCAGTTCAGTTCTGCACCTCCCAGTGCTTTAAGGCTGACAGCAGAGACAGATGTTCACATCTTTGTCAGATTTACAGCTCTGCTCAGAATCCCTCCACATAACCCCTAAAGGTTATGCTGCCACTTAATCTCTTCCTCAACTATTTCATTGCACCTCTTATCCTCACTTGGGTTTGTTTGACTTACTTAGACTCTTTTGTACTTTCTTCTGGCTGTTCTATCCACAGTTTATGCACCAATTTAACTAAATCAGTTTAGGAACCAATTTAGTTAAATCAGTACAAACCCCTTGGGTAGAACCAGATGGAGAATACCTTTAATTGATTTAATGTGAGTCAGGGTTTTTTTAGTTGATTTGCTCTATTTTCTTGTTGACGTATATCAGCAATACCCCACCATCAACATGAACATGGTCTCTCACATCTACAAAGTGGGGAATTTGTCCATGAGAAAACAGATCTGTTTATGTTCCCAAGGTATTTGAATAAGTTTTCTCTTTTGCTGCCTTCTCTCATTAAAATAGTCCATATTTTGAAAATATAATGATTCATTTGAAGAGGTGAGAGGAGCAGGAGGCTCTGGAGAATTGTAATGGAATAGAAAGCCAACACTGCAAATACAGTGCATGTCACAAGTGACTTGGAAGCTGTAACTATTCTTCTAATAAAAAAAGTTTGAGAAATTAGTGCATTTCACACTGTCGTTATTCCTAAACCAACCCATTAACAAGGCTGGGAAGAAAGCCTAGGACTGAATATACAACAGGGCTGAGAGGTCCTTCCTGCAGGTTCCTCCTGAGCAGAGGCTGAGAGAAGCTGGAGCAGGAAAGGAATCCACCTCACTGCCCATGTCCCACCTGTGGACAGAGATCTTTGTATCCCATGTTCTATCCGCCATGGACACTAAATTATTGTTTATGAAGAGACAGACAATAATTCCAAAACAACTGAATGTGGGAATTTAAATTGCAATCAGCTGCACATCAATCTAAAGGAGCCTAAACGTTGTTGTTTCATCCAATGTTAAACGGAATGAAGCAAAACTGAATTAAAGCCACTTTAATTCTGAATGAGAGAGTCCACACGGTGTTTTAATTTAGTTGAACTAATCCACTTCTAAAATTAATTCAGATTAATTTTCCACAGTATCCCTGAGCAGATCTGCAAAGCTGCCTGAGGGAGTTGGGAGCAATTTCCCTGTACATGGAAATTGAACGAAATAGGCTTCAGTCCAATGGCAACTCCACAATAGTGCCTTGTTTCAGCACCGTTGTTCCAGAATTAAATAAAGAATCATTCCAGATTATCTGTTGTGCTCTACGCCCTCATCCTGCCTTCCCTCACAATAATTTCCTTAATCCCAACGACATGCAAATTGAACTATGAGGTATCCAAATCCCCCATTAAATTCTCCTCCACAAAATTAAATGACAACATGGCAGAGCAATTTAGGTTCTAGTTATTTTTATGGGAAGCATTCCTTCCAAAATGAAAATAAACATGCCTTCACCCTACTCGGAAGGGCTTTGAATTTCAGTGGATCTGGGGCTAATTGGAACCCTGAAAACCAGCCAGAGTCAAAGTGAAACTCCTTAGTGTAGCTTACTTTGAGCTAAATGTAGTGAGACAAGTATGTGTTAAAAGCAAAGAAACAAAAAAGAAATCAAACTGACTTTTAAGAGTTGTAGTACTCTGGTTTTTATTAGTACGAGAGAGAGTTTGGATACATTCGCCAAAGTAGTACATTGACAGGATCATTTTCTTTGTATATAAAATTGCAATTAAGTCCACGTTTTTATTTTAATTTCATTTCTTCACTATTTCTTATGATTTCTTAAATATTTCTTTTTCCTTTTCTTTTTTATGTTTTTTAGAAAAAATTATTAGGAAATTTGCTTTTTTGCATCTCATTTTTATAGCAAAAAAAATTTCTTAGCTTTATTTTTCTCTGGAAATTCTGTTTTTGAGACAACAAAGCCATTTAAACTTTTGGGGATAAACTTAGACTATGGCCCATAAGAATCCTAAAGCATGTGAAAAGCAATGTTCAGCACTTTGTACTAACACGGTGCTGCAACTTGTGAAGTCCTGATAGAATTCTGACTTTGAGGCAGCCAGTTTTGCAAAAAAGAATAATCAGGCAGCAGAAGGACTTGCAGGCACAAAACAGAGCTTTTTTTTCAACACTGGGAAGCAGATTTTACTGCTGAACTTCTTCACTAAAAATAGTGATTTAAGTCATAGTCATCAATGATTCACTTGAAAATATTTGTTGTGTTTTCTTCATTCCTCCTTTCTCTTAGCATCGTTATTTTTCCTTGTGCATTGTATAAAATGGACGTATTTAAAATAGGAAGATTTCAGATGCCTCTTGCAATCTGGATGAGAAAAAGCTGCATGTTCCGCTTGGATCGTCTGGAGGGACAGTTGTGAGAGAGACTGTACAGAAGGGAGCTTGTTACAGCAAATAAACTGATAGTAGAATGTAAATTCTTCTAATCTATTCATTATCTCTTTCTGAGACCGAGCTGTTAGAGCAGCGGGTGGAAAAATGTCTATTTTTTGTTAAGTGTCCTGTTGGTGGCAGCAGTTACAGTACATTTAATCCAGCAGCAAAAGTAAGAACCTGTTTCGGCCAGGTAACATGAGAGTTTGCAGGCAGAAAGGTGATCTCAGGTGACAATCTCCGAAAACTTTGCTCTGGCTTCAGCAGTTCAGTTTACACTAAAAAACAGTGAAAGAAGGGGGAAAAAAAATAGGAATAAAAAGCTGTCCCAGGAACACTGTGAGGCAAAATTTTGGGTGAGAGTAAGAGCTGGCAAAGATGGGCAAATAAAAGATAAATTGAGAGCTTGGTCTGGGGAAAGTGATGGACAGTGAAGACTCAGAGGGAGAAAGGGTGGGAGGCAGGGGTGGAAACAGGCATCACTGAGTTTAGTGATTAAGGAGTAAATCCCATCCTTTTACCTACCTTTCAAGCAGAGGAAAAAAAAGAACTCCCAGAGAATTAGTAAAAACTTTTCCTCCTTCCCATTTTTCCTGGGAGATCAGATTTTAGAAGCAGAGTTTTTCATACTTTGCAGCTGATTTCAGGTGTTTCTGGGTTTAGACCCCCAACTGGGGCCACTGTCAAGAGTGGCTGCCTTTTTCAGGGTTTGTTGTGGACACCCATGCTGGAATTGCAGCATCTTTAAGTCAGGTGGGTGCACAGTTATCGAAGCTGAAGTAGATCCTGAAAATGATGTCGAGATTGAGACTAATAATTTGCAGTGTCTGTAGTGACAGGACAATGGACAGTGGTTTAAGACCGAAAAAAAGTAGGTTTAGATTGTAGATAAAGAAGAAGCTCTTTATGATGAAGGTGGAGAGTCACAGGTTTCCTAGAGCAGCTGTGGCTGCTCCATCCCTCAAAGTGTTCAAGGACAGGTTGGATGAGGCTTGGAGCAACCTGGTCTGTGGAAGGTGTCCCTGGCCATGACAGGGAGTTGGAGCTAGATGATCTTTAAAGTCCCTTCCAACCCAACCCATTCTGTTATTTTATGGTCTGTAATATCAATCACTGCATGTCTCCCCTACTAATTTTGGGTCAGACACCTCACAGCTGATGGTGGTTTTGATTTACTGGCCTCATTCATTTCAAAATGGGATGAGTAGTCCAGTTACAATTTTTTCTTCCATCAGCATCTCCTCTCGGAAGCCTGGGATTTTCCTGTCCAAAGGGGAGACTGGAGAGTATAAGGATAAAGAGGGAGTTTGGAGGAACAAAGACAGAATCTTGTACTAGAGGCACAGTTATGAGATAGTCTACACCATTTTATGGATTAGGAGCAGATCCTGGTGATTTATTGGACTGCTGACAAAACTTCCTGTAGATTAGATTTCTAATGCCGGTTTCTGCCTTGTAGGGGAAGAGTTGGTGTATTGAGGACAGTACTGGAGCTCTAGAAGGGGCAGTGGGAAGGCATCTTGTACCTGCGAGGTGCAAATCCTTTTGCACAGCCAACACTCAGCTGTGTAATCTGACTTTCCTTAAGCAAACATTGAAGATTGCAAAGAGCTTTCAACATTTTCAGGGAGCCCTCGAGCTCCCCTTTGCCCAGCAAAGCTGGATTGTCTCCCTTACAGGCAGCAGCAAAGTTCCTCGGAAGAAAATGAGAAGAGAAGAAAACAAAACAGACAAACCTCAAAGTCCCCAAGGAAATGAACAGAAATAAACACAGCCAATGTGGAAATCAGTGTTGATTCCTGCCATCAGATTCTCACTCTGTTTGACCTCGGGAGCAGCACTGACATGTACCAGAGGGCAGGGAGTAGGAAAAAAATAGGTGAGACACGTGACTTGTACAGTGGGGACATCTGATGTGTTTGAAAAAGCCCTGTGCCTTGAAGTTATTAATATAAAGCACCTCCTAACACCTCATACTAAGCTATTATTTAGATAAGTAACAGAAGTGGAATGTCTTCCAGTGTGTAAAGCCTTTAGTAAACCAGGAGCTTAAGGGAGCATCCTCATTTTTCATTCAGTGACTTTAACTACCCACTGTTAAATTTCCAGACACCTATGGCCCCAGATTATAGATAATTTCCCTGCTTTGATAGAACTAACAAATTAAGGTTCAGATTAATGTAATCAAATTTTATCTGCCTTAAACTCCTCCATCTGATCTCGGCTAATTTCCAAAGAGGACGGAGGTGTCTCCAATAGGCAAATTTTGTCACCTGTGATTGATATCTATCCCAGGAGAGAAAAACTGGACAATAGAAACAACCGTAGTTGCCTTTATCTGGTGGCTACCTGGCTGCAGGGTCTTATTCTTCCCCCTCCTTCCCAGCTAATTCACTTTGTAAAGTCTCATTAATACATGACATCATCCCTTACAGAATCCAGGTTGCTCTCTCCTCCTTCTCTACACTGCATCTCCCACATCTGCTGATGATGGAACTGCAGTTTGCACTTTTTGCTTTTCCAGGAAAGGAGCTTGCAATGCATTCAGAGATGCAGACATCCCTGTAACCCCTGTAGAAACAGAGGAAAGCACACCTCGCTTAATTTTGAAAGGTGTCATGTCTGTATTTGCAAAGCAAAATACAACAGATTTCAAGTTTTGGTGAAAAGTTGGTGTTTTCCAAAAGTCAGGAAAAAAAATATCCGTCCAGCTTGACCAAGATACATATGAAAGTTTCAAATGTCAAAGTGTGGGTCAAGGCACAGAGACATTCTTGTGTCTTAAACAAGCAGCTAAATGGATGAACTGAGAAGAGGAGCGTCATCTGTCCCATTAGCCGTCAGCTGCTGATTGCCCCAGGCCAAGGCAACATATTGGGGGACTTTGTTATATTTTCTTTTTCACTTGGCTGGTTCTGTTTGAGTCAGTGGTTCAGACTAATTACTAGAAAATAAATAATAAAATATGTAAGAGCCTCAGCAGGAGTGAATATCTCTGCATACAGAAAGAACCAGTTCAGGTCTCAACAAACTCACCACAGAGCCAGGAAATTTAGCAATAAAGTGAACGAGAACAATGAAAATGTACTTAACTTTGTTCTGGTTTTTATTCACTTGATCAATGTCTGGACATCCTTAGAGTTGCCATCTTCAACCTCAAAGAAAACAAGTGGTGGTTGTGCTGCCTTGGGCTTCATTCCTTGTTTTTCCACAAGTGGTAGAGCAGTGCAGTGATGGTAGAAGAAGTAAAGATATTCAGACATAAATGAGTGATGGCATTAAACTTGGCTCACTTTAGTTTGTGCTTAAAATTAGGATGTTGGACCAAATTTCTTCTCCAGAACTTCTTTATAGTCAACGGAAAGAAGTCAGCACTTCCTCAGAGCAATTTTTCTAACCTATATTTGACTCGTATTTTAAAAGGGGATCACTCATCCTGTCCAAGAACCCTTACTTCTCATTATTGATTTTAGAACATCTCTAGAAGTCTGTAATGAATATACAATAGGACAAACTCAGGAAAATGCTGATGACTGAAATTTCTAGAAAAGTTAGCAAAGACATAGAAAGTGTCAGAAGTGAGAACTTTGGAAAATTTTCATTGGGACGTATTCATCATTTGATATGTGGAAAATGAGCTTGTATATATTTATTTGAGAGAATGGAACTAAATTGAGCCAAAATAGAAATAAAAAAGTTTGGTAAATAATGGATAAACTAATGCTACTTTCCTTTCACTTTATGATATGGGGTTACATTCATTTCCTGTTGGAGTTGTTGATTTCTTTGTTTTGTAGACCTTCAATATTATTTAAATAATGCAAATAACTCTTTATTTGTGTCTGTGCTACAGCCCTCTCATCAGATTCTCCTGCCTTGCCCCATTTAAACTGAGTTCCAAACATGGAATAGATAACTTATATTGCCAGAGACTTCAGTCTAGAGATTAAATTATAAATTGAATAGTTGTGATGGCTAATGGCTCATTGCCTGCCTGATACAAGACATAAATCCAATAAAGGCAAAGCTGCTCCCAAAGCTGTGGATCTCTCACAAACATAGGTGGAACCAGGGGCTTGAGTCTGCCATCAACAACAAAACTAAGAAAAATTAAGAAGGTGTTGATTTGGGCATCTTGGCCAAGTACCACCTGATTATGAGCCTCTGTTTTGTACCAAGCTGCTCACCAGCAAGTGGCCGATGTCATTTTCAGCAGGAAAAATTATATGAAGGAAGGTTAGCAGACATTTGAGGGAATTAATCAGATCATTGGAAATTAGGCATTAAACGGCATTGTATCATAACAATGAAAGTTTACTTTCCAGAACATGTTTGTGATGATGTCAACAGTTTTGAGTTTAATCACAGAATCACAGAATCATTTAGGTTGGAAAAGACCTCCAAGATCACTGAATCCAACCTGTGACCGATCCCCACCTTTTCACCCAGCCCAGAGGACTGCGTGCCACATCCAGGCGTTCCCTGGACATCTACAGGGATGGGGACTCCACCACCCCTGTGGGCAGCCTTTTTCGATCCCTAACAACTCTTTCCATGAAAAAATTCTTCCTGATGTGCAGCCTGAACCTCCCCTGCGGCAGCTTGGGGCTAGTTCCTCTTGTCCTGTCACTTGTTCCCTGGAAGAAAAGTCCAACCCCCACCTTGTTGCAACCTGCTTTCATGACTGTATTTAGCATCCAAACATTCCTGTGAATGAGGAAAATACTTTTATTTACTTCATTCATATTCAGAACAACATTCAGGGGACCAGTAGGTTAATTTATTTCTTTTTCCCATGGTATTCATCCAATTAAAAGTGTGGTTTTTTAATATTCTTTTTCCAGAACTACAGTTTAAGTGGAAAAGTTTTTAAACACTCCTGCAGATCTCAACTTATTTCAACATATGGAAATGTGAGGATTAATAAAAAAAAGCAAACTGAGTTTCTAGCCTTGCAAAAAATGTATGTATGGCTTTGTACAGTATGTATTTGTGCTCAAGAGAGCTGAAAAGACAGGCAAATAAGTCTTTCTAGGATTCACACCTTATTAATCACCCAAAACTAAGAATGTTGGATCAGTCTTATTTGGAGAATTGGTTTCTTACTCAAATCTAATCAATACAGAGACTGACATTAAAAGCTTCTAAAAATGTTTATAGAAGTCTCATAGTACTTCAACAAATGTATATTTTCAGTGATCTTCTAAAGCCATTTTCATCTTGTTTCTTAACCTTATTTCATGGTCCCAAATCAAAATTAGATCATATTTGGAGGACTAGAGACTAGCAAGTGTTGCCTTTACTTGAAGCTGCCTGGTAACAGAGAGCAGAAGTTTATTATGTGATATTTCCATTAAAATAAATCTTTCAGTGAAAATTTAAAGTCTTCTTTAAGCTGTGTATTTATTTTCTATTGGAATAAGGAAAGAGTACATGTAAAAATGTCCATTGTGGGTGAGAGACAGGTAGAGGGAAGAACAGAGAGATGAGCTTCAACACTGAGGTAATTTTTTTAAATTGGTGATACCATTTTTAACATCTTTTTAATCATCTCTCTTGAGGCCTAGTTTTCAGCAAAATCCTTCAAATATGGATTTATATACATGAGAAGTCAATGCAATGAAGATGAAGACGATTGTAAAGGTTGCAAGCATTTGTACTTGACCAGGATTTGATCAGGTAAAGCCACGACTCATCAAAGACCTTTAGGCTGAAGAAGGGTAGATTTAGGTTGGATGTTCTTCCCTGTGAGGGTGGGGAGGCCCCGGCACAGGCTTCCCAGAGAAGCTGTGGCTGCCCCATCCCTGGAAGTGTCCAAGACCAGGTTGGATGGGGCT
>VWZW01002568.1:1974381-2074913 GCA_013397115.1 Edolisoma coerulescens
AAAAAAAAGGAAACAAAAATTGTCTGATTTACAAGGCTTTTTTCCATGTTTTGATCCATGTTTGATACCAGAGGCTCTTAAGTGGAGACAGGAAGGAGCAAGACACAATGAGAGTACCCTGTTAAGGCTGTATTTCTACCAATAAACTAAACTTGACTGGTATCCCACACAGTGACCAACAATTCCAGTTATAATCACTGTGAAAAGCGCTGTCAGGGAGTAATTTAGCCCAGGCCAGTGGTGCACCACTCTCTGGAGAAGCCTATTCCATCCCACAGATTATGGAGGGAGCCTATAGCTACTCTGAATCTAAACAGGAGCTGCAGTCAAGCTCCATGAATGAGGACCATGATGTGCCAGCAAGCTGCAGTCTTTGAGGGCTTAGTCCTGCCAATGTCATCAGAATCAATTATATTACTGAATAAATCAATTAAATTCTGTTTAACCCCAACAGAAAGAGAGAAAAAGGTCCTTTGTGAGAAGGAGACTGGAATTAAGATTTTTCCATAGGAAAATCATGGCTGGACTCCAAGCTCTTTTATAAGTCTGATTTGTTTTTCCTCACATGTTCTTCTGGTACATTCATCTGCTTATTTGTTTAACGAATGTGGTGCTGGTGAGAGATGCCGGATTGATGCCTTGGGGAGAACAAAGTCCTTTATTTGTCCCCAGGCATGCTAGAGCCGTGCTCCACACCCACATGGCTTCCCTCTGACCTGAAAGGACCACCTTTAAGGGGCAAAAAGGAGTTTAGTTTCTCGGGCCTTTTGAAACTTGCCCTTTCCTCTGGATCTACCAGCAAGGGACAGAGGGTCATTGGCGCTTATTTTTATAGACAAGGGCACACTCTCAAGGGTTTCAGTTCACATCCAAAGCTTGCTCGTAAATTTTGTTGGCCTTGAAACCTCACAATAGCAGGATTTTAATTTTTTTAAAGGCAACTTCTGGCTAGGCTGGCAGTACTTTTTTCTCAGAGTCTTCTCTGACGCTATTTCAATTCAGGAAATTACAAAGGTCATGAAAATAGTAATAATAATAATAATAATAATAATAGTGATAATAAAAAAATTTTGGCAAGAATGTTAAAAGTCACTCCACAGTTGTCTGGACCTCATTTCCTCATACAAGTGACTACAAACCTCAGTCAAAAGAAATATTTTATGCCATGCTTTGCTCTTAGCCAGACTCGTTTTCCTTTATCTCTCAGCACAGTTTATTGTGTTGAAGGTGGTTTGCTGAAGTTAGCACACACCTCTGGGTGTTCCCCTTCACTTGTGACATTGAAAACCTCATGTAATATTCCTGACCACCAACAAATCATTTTTCAGGCAAATCTTTATATTTGACAACACCCCAATGCTCTGTACCAAGGCGTTGAAAAAGCTTTTTCAGGAGAGATGGAGGAGAATGGAGAAAGAGAACAAAAGAAAGAGAGAAAGGAAGATAAACAAAGTTCCCATCTTTGTTTGGTAACAAAAATGTTACCATCTTTGACAAATTTTGGGAAATTTTTTAAAATTTTCTTTATCTTTGGCTGAAGATCATTGAAACATGGAATGTTGTCAGTCTGAAGTACCTATGGGTGAAAGTTTTTCTGAACATGTGTCCCAGGCTCTGCTTTGTAATTTGGCTCAATAAAGAGCTTTGATCCTGAGATTTGGAGAGAGTCCCCATTTCATCTGAAGGACAAACCCCCTACAGTGGGAAGCAGGAACAGAGTCCTGAATATTTTCTTTCTTGAGTGAAAACCACCTAAGCTCTACCAATGTGGATTACCCTCCTCTGGCATCTCTTCTTCAAAGGAGGAGAGGTTGCTTTGAAAACAATATGCTGAATCTCATGCTGGTTATGAGATAAACACACTCACTATGGGTCTTTTTCAGTACTTTGGGTTGCTGAGGAACTCTTGATTATAAGCATGTGCTGGTTCCTGCTCTCTCTGTATGAGCAGGTCCGAGGGCTTGGAAATACAGAGCTCCATGGGTAAATCTGTTCCAAGTGGTATCTGCAATATCTCATTATAAAAACTGCAAAATCAGAGCTGCTGTGCCTTCCCCTCTTAATGTATTTCTTCATTGAGTGTGTCAGGGAGCATCTCCCATTTTAATATTTGATAAATAAAAAGAGATAGGAGTGCTGCAAAACACTTTATGCTACTCATTAACAAATCTAGGGCATCCTCCTCAAATTATCACCCTGTGCCCTCCCTTCATCTTTTCTCTTTCCACCTTCCCCCTACAAAAAACAAGCCAGGAAATTTGTTACAGGAAATTGCTGTTATTTCTGTTATCATCATTGTTATTTCTTCCCCCTCCCTCCACTCCAATCAGAAGTGAAAAGCCAAAGGACAGTGAAGACTAATTTCCCTGGAAATACCACATTTTGGGTGTTCTGCATTGATGCTGCATTTTTAATACCCACCCCTCTGAATGTGTTATCATTAAAACTTCATGGCTATCGTTTTATTTATTTATTTATTAGCAGCACCACCACCCCTCTGCTCGGCAGCGCTTCCTGCCTTTCCGACTTCAGCAGCGCCTGACCCCATTTCAGTCAATTTTCCATATCCTGCCTGTCTCGTATCCGCCGAGGGAACACACTGATGCTGTGTTTATGCTAATTTTATGCTCTCTGAGTTGTGTCTGTTATTCAAAGCAGTTGAAGCAGTTATTGCCAGTAATCTTATTTCTGCGCGAGCCCTCGGGGCAGAGCAAGCCTCGGAGCCGGTCCTGCAGACCGTGTCAGAGCCATCACAGCCTGCTGGTAAATGGCAGCTCTTTCCTGCAGAATCTGATATCAGTTACTTGGCAAACACAGTAATAAAATGAAACAAATCAGATTTTCAAGTAAATAAACCAGACTTCAATGGCAGCAACAATGGTCAGGACAACAGGATTTTAATAAGTGATGCTATACAGGGGAAAATATTGGAGTGCTGCAGCCCTTCTTCTTCCTGCAATCCCCCTGATCCAACCCAAAATTATCGGCCTGAACCCCTGCAGAATGAAAGCAAACACAAAAGTAATACTACTGGGGTGGAGTCTGCCTTCCCCATTGGTAAAAAGGGAATTCACTGATGGCACGTACAGAAATTCCCCTGCCAAGGTGCTTGGAGCTGTTGTGTTGGGCAACAGAAGAAGGACATGAATTTTTATTCCTGATTTTCTGCTCCATAATATCCATGGGATGTTGCACGAGACCAAGAGAAAGGTGTTGACCTTTTGTTTGGAAAAGCCAAGCATAATTCATGGCCACCACTTTCTTGGGCATGAGCAATTTAAGGATGGGTTTTGCAGGGCCCATCACTGTTTCAAAAATGCTTTACAGCAAAAAACTCATGCCCTTCCTTGGTGCATCCCTAAAAGAAAAATAACTAGCAGATAGAAAAGGTGTTTTATTCTAAAACAGCAGTTGGACAAAAACTTGAAATTCTGCATTTTCAGATAGCCTTGCCTTGGAAAGTATTTAAAATTTTGTCAGAAAGCCAATAGCTGGGGAAAAAACCCTGAATTCTGGCCAATATTCAGTTGCCAAAAATGGAAGCCATTTTTCTCATAAGAACATTTCCTTTAGAAAACTCCAATTTAAGAAACATTTTTCAACAAGAAGATATTTCAAATGGAACATTTTCATGTTTTTCTACTGCCATCAACAGCACTCAGCTTTTATTGTGCAGCTTAAGGCCATGTTTGCAGCATACTGTGCTCTTTAGAAACTTGCCCAGTTGCATTGAGTCCTCTATAGCAGCAGGAGCTCTCATATATAAATTTATGTATCTATATATACATAAACGAAACACAAAATTCTGGATTTAATGTCTCTGTACTCTAGTTTCTCATCTGTCAAAACTGATTAATAATGCTTCTATTTCATTACTCAAATAATTTTTCAACTTTTCTGCAAATGTCTGTCATCTGTTCTCCACACTACCTGAACAGCAGAAGTTTTAATCTGATATCACTTTCTCCTCATATTTTGTAAATCTGATGTAAGCATTTGGAACGTCACTTTTTTCTTTGAAATCATACAAAATCAAAGAGAACATTCAGATCACCCCCACCTTCCTCCTGGAGCAGTCTTGGTGATGGTAAATTAAATATTCCCTGACTGATCATTGTCCCTAAAGCCAATTCATGATGTTTGGCCACATCCATGATAAGATTCCTTAGTCCCCTCTGTGTGGACCCTCACAAAATGCATGTTGGAAAATATTCCTGGTCCAGGAACTGTGAGATTTAAAAGTCTGGGAAATTTCCTCTAACTACTTAATTTTATAGCACACACATAGCCTTTGCTTTTTGGTCTTCCCTGATCATAATTTTTGAGGAAAATTTTTCTGGTTTCAGCTGTGTTTGGATCAATTTGTTATGGAGGTAATAGGCTTTGCACATCCAAAGAAGAACAATGGAGCTGGGGAAGGGGCTGGAGCACCAGGAGCAGCTGAGAGAGCTGGGAAAGGGGCTCAGCCTGGAGAAAAGGAAGCTCAGGGGGGACTTTCTGGCTCTGCACAACTCCCTGACAGGAGGGGGCAGCCAGGTGAGGGTCAGGCTCTGCTCCCAGGGAACAAGCAACAAGAGCAAATGGCCTCAGATTGTCTCAGGGGAGATTTAGATTGGACTTGGGGAAAACAAAATTTCTTCACCAAAATGGTTGTCAAGCCCAGGCACAGCTTCCCAGGGCAGTGGTGGAGTCCCCATCCCTGGAGAGATTTAAAAGCCATGTGGATGTGGCACGTGGGGACATGGATCAGTGGTGGCCTTGGCAGTGCTGGGGAATGGTTGGACTCGACGATAACAGAGGGCTTTTTCAACCATAACTATTCCGTGATTCCATGATTCTCCCTGTTCACATCCTAAAGAAGATCTCAGGACCAAATGCATCTTACCGACAGAGCCACCCTCCCTGCTAAAACAGCTGTGATTGCTGCAAACCTGAACAACAGTTGTATAGCACGCAAGCCCAGGTATATAAACACGGCTAGCTCGGAGATCTTGCTGCTACATCTTCGATAAAGGCGGCACACACACAAAAGATCCAAAGGCGAGCTCCTCACCCGATGGAGCAGCCTAAGGGCAGATAATCCAGCGCATGCAGGTGGAGACAAAGGAGAGAGGAGGCATCTCGAATGAGTTCCACGGGAGTTTATTAAAGTGAAGGGTCAGGAATGGAAAGCCGAATCACAAGGGTTTCTGGGAGCTTTTATACCAGGAATGGTAAGGGCGGGGATAAGGAATACAGCCAATAGGATAAGGGAAGGAACGCGAGGTTCACAGCGAACGCACCAATGGGAATAACACAAAGGCGGGACTTAGGGTAGGAACCAATGGGGTGTTGAGTTTAACAGAACTTTCTAGTGCTTTATACATATTAATCAAGGGAAATGAATATTTATAACAACATACATAAAACCGGGAGGGGAGCCCCAGTGGTCTGGGCAACTTTGGCCGCTTGCGGTGCCACACACTTGTATTCAATTTTTTTTATGCCTAACTGTTCCTAAACTATTGTAAATGGCAAATAATTAAGAGTAACAATGAGAACAAGGACTGAAACAAATGGCATTATTTCCCCACCAGATTATTTTCTCTACAGGCTTTCCATTTTTTTTTTTTCCATAAACATTTTAGTGGAAATCTGAAAACATTTTATAATATGTTCATTAATACTAGAAAAAAAACAACATGAGCATCAATTGAATTTTATTTCTTAGAAAACAGAAATGTTATTTTTTGAAAACTTTTCGCAATGAAAACGATAATTTAACTGTTAAAGAGACGCAGACTGTATTCTGCCTGCTTCTGGACAGATATTCCTTGCAATAGTTGCATTTGATATGGAGCTATTTCTGCATTCATGAAAAAGATGTCAGTTGATTGGATTATCCTATAGATTAGTTCAGAAAAATATTCAGAATACATGTGTGTGATTTATATGTATGTATGTATAAATCTGGATTAAAATTAATTTGATAGTCTTCATCAATGCTATTTTTTCTAAAGTAAATAAAACTTATCATGACATTGGTAAGAGGAGAATTGGACTATTTAAACTTTTTACATCAATCTTTGAGATCATTCTCAAAGGAAATGGTGTCTGAAAACAAGCAAATACATCTATGGTCCTGCATCCAATATTACTTTTATATTTTGGCAATTCACGTCATTCATAATGAAATTAAGAAAAAAAATGTTTTCTGAATTGTCTGTTTTTTCTCTCATTAACAGCATTTACATATATAAACACAAATATAAATACAAATACAGCATGGACATGTAAAGCTTTGACAACATTTTCAAGTATCCGTTGGCAGGAAGCTACTTTTTAATATTAATGACAAATTGCTAGATTTATGAAATCAAAAAAACCAGAGCTTTCTGTTTCTTTGCATATTTGTTTTGCATGTTTGGAAGCATTTTAGGCTAGGAAAATGGGTATTTATTGTCCTTCTCCCCACAATTCAAGTTAAGGGGTCCTGTTTTGCAGTGTTGAGGAAGAGGGTCACTGCCCACCTGACAGGCAATGTCAGCACAGGAGGTTTGGACACTTGGCACCTAAACTGAAGGACAGATCCTCAAAATTAAAGAATCCTGGATTGGTTTTGGGTCAGAAGGGACCTTGAAAATCATCGAGTTCCGACCTCTGTGCCATGGGTAGGGCCACCTTCCACTAGATCCATAAAACCTGGGAAGATGCTCCAAGCAGTGGGATAGAGGATCTCAGTGAACTTAAGTGAGCTGAAGCCAACAGCTCTCAGGATAGTCTTAAACCACCAGGCTATTCAGGATTTATCTTTTCTTGTAGAGACAATATTTATCCTTTTGACTAATGAAGCAGCACCAGGAACAGAAAAGAAAGGGCCAATTTGTATGCAAAAGTTTGACATTCCTAAATTCCTTCTGCAGCTGAAGTGTCACTTGATCTCCATTGTAAAATATGTGCCTAAGGTTGGTGGAGAAAGCAAACCTTTTGAGGTGTCCTCTACAGCACCCTCATGCTTCAACCCCAACTTGGGATGTGAAAGAATGCAATTACTCCTCTGCCTGGTACTGATACTAATCCAGATCTCCTTTTTCCTTCCAAGACGAAAATTGAGTCTTGCCATTTCAAAGATAAATAGGCAAATCTTCCTATTACTGCTCAGTTGCTTGTTGCATCAAAGATATCACCTTGTTTTAAACAGATGGTTTAAATTGTATATATTTTCCTTTTTTCAGTTAGCTACTTTTATTGTATAATTTATTTCCATGGCAGAAAGGAGGGTTTTGAATAATAAACTCATAGAATATCCTGATTTGGAAGGGAGCCACAAGGGTCATCGAGTCCATCTCCTGGCCCTGCACTGACACCCCAACAATCCCACCCTGTGCCTGAGAATGTTGTCCAAATGTTCCTGGAGCTCTGGCAGCCTTGGGACTGTGACCAATCCCTGGGGAACCTGTTCAGTGCCCCACCACCCTCTGGGTATCAGTTGTTTCACATTAGAGAGAATAATATGCTACATAACACTGTGACAGGCCAGCCAGCTTCACTATTTTCAAAAATTAGCATCTTTAGAACATTGTTTCACTGTCCAAAGATGTTTAGGGCAGTTGTCTTTAAAGAACTTTCTTTTCCATCCATTGTGGTTGTCCCATCATAACTTAACTTTTCACAGTTGGAATAAATAGGTTGAATTGTACCACCAATTCAACCATTATAACAGTCAAACAAAGGGAAAAAAAATTCCCAAGCCTGAAATTTTAACTCATCCTTTCATATGGAGTCTGGATTAACATTCCTGGATTACTCCAAAGAACCTCAATTCTTTCCATTGCATAGACATCAGCGAGATAATTGTTTATTTCTTTGTGAATGAAGTCAGACCAGGGCTTGGAGCAACCTGGTCTAGTGGAAGATGTCCCTGCCCATGGCAGGGAATCGGAATGAGAGGATCTGTAAGGTCCCTTCCAACCCAAACCATTCTATGGTTGCTGATTCTAAAATGGGAGCTTTAAAAATCAGCTCTTCACCTTTAGATCCAAACAGCTGCATGTCCTTCTCAGCAAGAACAAAATGGAAAATGAAAGAGGTAAACCACCCAGGTAATGTTAAAAAATGGTAATGACGTAAAAAGAGACAGAGATTTTCTCTTTTATTGAACCTCATAAAAATACATCATTTTTCTCACTTTCTTCCTCTCCAAAGGGTTTGTTATTTGCCGTAGACTGAACATTACTAGTCAGAGGATTATCAAATATTTTTTCCTTCCTGTTTCTCTTAATTTGGCTGGAGGTGCAATGATCCAAGTGAATTGGAGCGTTAAATTCCTAAAAAGAAAGCACACCCCTTATTTCTCTCTGATGAGGCAGAGTACACACACGTGCACACACATATACACACACACACATGTGCACACAGACACACTATTTTAAGTCCCAAATATTGTGCTGAAACCTTTCTCCCTCACATATAGGCTTGGGAAGAATTTAGTGCTAAATAAATGCTGCCTCAAACCAGGCAAGATAAAACATAAATCATTGCATTAAAAACCTCTAACAAGTCTATCTGCTTTTTGAAATGACTGGGAGATGAAAGAGAGGAGTCTCATTTAAGAAGGCCCAGCGGAACAGTTCTGCATTTATATAGCTGTTATCAAAAGCAATTCATTTGGAGATCAAATAGACTGACAGATAGGACAAGCAGGGGATCACTACTGCCTTCAGGCAGCCAAAAGCAAGGATGGTTTCCCAGTACCATCACTAATATTGGGTCTAGTCAATGCTCATGTCTATTATGGCTCGCAGTAACAGCCAGCTGAATGTTAATATTCACTCCTTACACTCCAGTTCGATGCCGATTTGTAGCTGAGGGAGTAAATAGTCGACATCCCTTTCTCTGAGGTTTTTTTTCCCTTCCCTTTCTCTGGTAGGAGTAGCTCCTTTTGTAATCATTGTGTGTGGGCTACAGATTTAGTTCTCACAAAGGCAAGGCCACTGAAGACAAAAGCAAGACAATGGATTTTGCCACGTCCTATTAACAACGTGCCGTGCGTGGACAGCACCTCTCTTCCTTGTGTGCTGGAGTCTTTCTGCTGCTTATTGGCAGAAAAATCTCAAGTTCTGTTGGCTCCTTTCAAAATGACAAGGAAAGCACTGCATCAGCCCAAGGCTGGCTGCAGCTTCTCCAGTGCAGCAATTCAGCACCCCATGAGGAAAACCTATTATTTCCTCCCCAAAAACACCATCCATACCACTGGGGTAAGCATGAAGACTTATGTTGATTTTAGCATTCTAAAATATATTTATGGTGCTAAATAAGTGAAGGTGAAGGAGCTTTAAGATTTTTACCTGGTTTTTTACCTGGTTTTACCTGATTTTTTACCTTTTAAGTGTTAAGCTCAGGTAGCCCAGAAATGGCTTGTGATTACACAATTTAGTACACACTTTTTTGTCCAGTGGAAGATGTCTCCATCCATGGCAGGGGGTCGGAACCAGATGAGCTTTAAGGTCCCTTCCAACCCAAATCGTCCTATGATTCTATGCAATCTCCTTGAAATGAAACTGTCTCATCCACACTGCATCACAGTTACAGCTTCTGAGGATCCCAAGAGATGCCTCCATGGCCCTAAAACATGAATATTATTTTCTGTTGGGTTTGTTGGTTTTTTTAAAAGGAGGTCTGCCTCATGGCCACAGCGATGTTTTTATTGCCTCACGCTGAGAATATGTGCTGCATGCCTTGAGGTGTAGTGGGAAAGGAGTTTAGGATGCTGCAGAGTATAAATGGCTGAGGATACTGACAGCAGATTCTTCCCAACAAAACATGGCCAGCATTATACCCCAGCCATTTATGACAGACCTGAACAAGGGATTTGGAGACCACACAGACAGTAAGATGCAATTGCCTTGGAAAGTGGGATTTCAACTTTCTGACTGAGCAAAACAGCAAGCCAGAATCAGCACAAATGCCAAAAAAAAAAAAAAAAAGGAACGTGGCATGAGAGTAAATAGAGCATGTGGGGATGATGCTTTCCAACTTCTTTGCTGTATCTTATGATTAATTTTTTATTATTATTGTCTCCTTTTTGTTTGTTTTACATTGTCAGATGCAGCCATCACTGTATGGGAAGCACCGGAGACTTGTCCAAATTGTAATTCAGTGGGTTCTATAGGGGGAACGCAACAGACAGTTCAGCTGGGTAATTTTTCCAGGACAAAAGAGAATTGGGAGTTGTGGAAGGAGAAGGAGACTAATGAATCAAGAGCAAGAGAAAAAGGTGAGGTGGAAAATATGTGAAATGGAGTGCAATAGGTAAGGTAGAAGATAATATACTAATTCAGGTTTTAGGGCTTAATATTAAACAATATGTACACATTCCTTACAGGCACTGTAAAAAAATCGGCTCTTAAGTCCTACAAAATATCTAGGGCGTAGCTCCCTACAAATTGAATAGACCAGTATAGCCTGGAAAGAGATGTGCAGAGGGCGAAGAGGGAACACAGTAGAAGAGGAAAGACCATTCACTCTCTTCCAGTAAAAGGACTATGAAATAAAATACATAGCTCAAGAGACAACTTTGAAACATTCAAAAGGACTGTTTCTTCAAAGGACTCTTCAGCAAACGAATGCGTTCCTTGCTGTATGATAACAAGAAGACATTCAAAACTTACATGGGTTCAAAAAAACAGCAGGACAAATAAATGGCAAGAAATCATCAAGGAATGTTAAATAGAAATGAGATTCCTCTGAGCTGCAAGTCACAGGAGAGTAGGGGAATACACTGGGGAAACACCAGCCTTTGCTGTCCTGCTTCTTTTATGATTCCCTTGGCATTCTGGACACTTTTAGTGTCTAGGGCTAAGTGGATCTTTGATGTGGACCAGCCAAATTATTCTTCTGTCCCCATCACAAGACATCCCTTTCCTGCTCTCTGCTCGGTCTTGCTCTTTGTTCCACAGCCCAGGTGCCCTGCAGATAGTTTTCCTGGAGAGTTCTTGATCTGCTGACCTGAGAACCTATTCATGGGTTAGAAAAAACAAAACCAACACCATCAACAAAACAAAGTCATGGTCCCTCTAGTGCAGCCGGCTCCATCTCAAGGAAATCCAGTGCAGCACTTGGATGCCAAACGAGATGGGATGAAATAGTCATTATGGTAAGACTTTACAAAAAAGGCTGTCTGCCCCCGTGAGAGTCCAAGCCTCCAAGCTAGTCTCTCGTGGAACAAAAGTAAGTTGTCAGATTTGAATAATTTCTCTGCATGTAGATAAATCCTCACATTTCTACATCCCCCCCACCACCTCCCTCCCCTGCCTTCCTCTTCCCCCATCTCTTCAGTTTTGCAAACAAGAAAAGAAACACTAGGAGCTATTTCACTGGATAACCGTGCAAATGAAACAGGAGATTTAAATGTCTTAGCAAGGAGATCAGAGACACAGTTGGAAACAGCTGTAAGGGGCATTGGAATGATTATAAGGGAATAGGATGGGTGCATTATTTGGCTTGGTGACTTCATTAGTGATATTTGGCATCAGATGCTCAGCTGGTGTGAATCCGAAGAGCTCCTCTGTGCCTGCTTAACCCCTCTGAGGATTCACTTATTTGTCCTGAATATGGATTTCTACATTATTCTATTTTATTTTTTCTCCACTGCATTTGATCTCCGGGCAGCGTTTTGAGAATAGGAATTCCAGCCATGAGATTTCTGAGATGGAGCAAAACTCAGGGTTTATCTGTTGCCTTGAAGATTCTGAGAACTTATTAGAGACAAAACCTTGGGGTTTGTTTCTATTTGCCCACCAGTAAATGAAATGTGGGGATATAACATCTTTACACAGACTATACCCGTAAATTCCCAGTCTCTTGTCATTCAAATGTATAGCTGATAATGTATCAGTTGTGTCTTTTTGTCCTCACAGCAATACCTGTGCAATATTCAATGGGAATTGTCACTTATAAATTTCATGGTCTCTTTTAAATATTTCCTGAAATAAAATTAAAATACAGTATGAGTTTTTCTTTGGTTTTAGCTATTTCTCCGGAGATATGGAAGTATTTTTCTGCTCCAGAAGCTCAAGACCTCTCTGTACATTTACTATATTTAAAGTGGAAGAATCTACAGCAAAAAGTAGAAATATGGTTCATTCTGAAAGAACACTCAGTGTTTTGGGGTTTTTTCCCATTTGTGGAAGATGGGGAGAAATAAGCAATCCTTTGGGACATCCAGCTTGACAATACACCTCCAAAAATGCAACCGTTTCTGTCCGTGGAATTGTTTAAAAAAACATGTATATGTGGTGTTTATGAACATGGTTTAATTTTGGGCTTGGCAGTGCTGGATTAACAGTTGGACTTGATGATTTCAGAGAGCATTTCCAGCCTAAATGATTCTATGATCTACATGGAATGGGTAAGGAAGACAGACAAAACACTTCTTTTTGTGCACCCAGTGGACACCCAAAGTTCAGACCAAGTAATGAAAGCAATTGCACCTGCATTCAGGCAAGATATGAGTGGAAATACTCCTGTCAATAACAGCAAATTCTCTTCATTAAAAGGACATGTTTCCACCTTTCCTAGTCAAACCAAGAGTGCCTGTCCCAGGCAGTGCATAGTCCATGACTTCTCCTACCCTTACGTTTGAGTAAAAAGTTATCTAAAGCAGTGAAGAATTTTTGTCTGGAAAACAGACAATTTTGGTCAATGTTGTTTAAAAATATATCAGTATTCAGAGGATCATTAAAAGGTTGGGGCACTGCATTTTCCAAACAAAAATTTTAAAATGAATGTGTTTAAGGAAGAAAACTTAAAATTTAGTTAAATATTTAATTTTCTTCTAAAAAAAAAAAAAATCTCAAAATTTTCATCATCCACATTTAGGGATCTAACATGGAATGTCAGTAACTTCTATAATAATTCTGGTTGTCAGGGCAAAGTCATAAAAGAAAAATCTGTTCCTCCAGCAGTGCCAAGGCCACCCCTAACTCACATCTCCTACTGCCACATAGACATAGCTTTTAAATCCCTCCAGGGATGGGGACTCCACCACTGCCCTGGGCAGCTGTGCCTGGGATGGACAACTCTTTTGGTGAAGAAATTGTTCCTATATCCAGTGCAAATCTCTCCTAGTGAAACTTGAGGACATTTCCTCTTGTATGTCACTCGTTAGCTGGGAAAAGTGATTGACCCCCACCTGTCTCCAACCTCTTTTCACAATCCCAGTACCCTCAGCCTCTCCTCGTAAGACTTGTTCTCCAGGCCCTTCACCAGATGTAGAGACAGACTTATCACACTCAAACCCTTTCTCCTACAGAGAAATTTAAATAATTTGGATGCTAAGCGGAAAGTCTGAAATTCTGGTTAATGCTCTAACCCCATAACTGTGGGGGTTTTGTGCCCTTCTTGTCTGTGTCTAAGAGCAAACAGATGCTTTTCATCTCTACTTGCATTGCTCACACCAAACTCTGGAGCCGATTTAATTTATGTCTGTGAGATAATGTCAATATTCTGGTTTGGAAGTCACGTTGCAGTTGTATTTTCAGTGCTGAAAGACTGCACAGGCCAGCATTCAAGGTGTTTCTGACCAGCAGAGCTTAGTCCAAGCAGGCAAGGTGTGAATGGTGCAAGTTCCTGAAATTTCCAAGGCATTGGGTCAGGGAGGTGCAAGCTCAGGAAGCATCACCGAGAGATCAATATAATTATACACCAAATGGCACAACCCCCTGATCAGAAGGAATAAGCAGAGGGTGTATAAAACATGCAGAGCTCATGGGGCTGCTGGAAGGTCCTTTGTGGATTAGATGGAGGGACTGTGTTAGTCCAAAATAAATCCGCTTTCACTATTGCAAATTGCAGGGGAGTCTTTCACGAGGTGTCAGGGAGAATTTTATCTCTGTGAGTACCTTGATCAGTGACCTCATGGGCAGCACCAGTGAGTCCCTGTAATGCACCACAGCCCATTGTGTGTAAAGAAAGTGTCCATGTTTTCAGCCCTCGGTGCTTTTGTTTCACAAAACCCTGCTCACAAGATAACTGCAGGCTGGAGCCATGAATCCATTTTCCCTTATTTACATGAATTTTCCACAGAGTCCTTCAGGAGGTATCATACTCAGCACTTCCCAAAGGAAATTATGTGTATAAAATTCATGAGAAATCCCTCTTTCTCTAGAGTATTAGTAGACATCTCTCTATTATGCAACCCAGGAATATTATAAACCAATAAATAAACGTTGAGATGAAGGATATTTGCCTCGCCAAAGCAAACATCCTGAGAGGTGTGAGGAGAATATGTGCAGTGGTTTTAAAGGATAGTCTTGTTGGTTTTGGTTTTTATTTTTTCATTTCTGAAATATCTATGGTGATTAAGATCAGAGCAGTACTGGCTTAGCCTCGGCAGCAGTCTTAACACAGGAATATGATTCTAATCTGTAATCATCCTTGTAATGTGCCTATTTTATTAAGCAATGTTAATGAGCTTATATGTGTTATCTCTTTGTAGAGCAGAGGAAGAATTTGGTGGCTTAATGCAAGAGATTCTTTCCAATTTCTGTCCAGTTGCACAGAGTAGAGCTGGAGCTCATCCAAAAACCAAGTTTTCACCTGAGCTGAAGGTTTCCAATCTGCCCATTAAAATGATCCATGCAGAATCTACCGTCCTCATAAACTTTGCAAAATGAAAAGATATTTGAAGCAGAATTTTTGGAGTTACTAAACTGTACTCTGTGATTTAATGGTTCTGTGGCTTTGAAAGAGGGTTTGTATAAACAAAAGCAGTAAATTAACCCCATTTACCTTTTAGACCCTATAAAACATGTCCAGAGAATGGACCCCATGGACTTGGATGGGCGTTGGAGTCAGCCCAAAACAGACACAGGTGGTTGCTGCGACACTCATTATTTATCACTGGAAACTTCACTCACATTGAGGGAAACGTTTTCGGGAGCAGATCCTGAGATCCATAAGAAAAATGTGTCTTACCTTCCTGACCATGCAGTCAGAGCTTTCAAAGATTGCTTTGCCAAAGCTTTGCACCATGACACAATCAGACAGGATTAGGAATTATGGGAATTTTCTTAATATTAGAGGGTTGAAACACCTCTGAATGGATAAAGAGGACTGGAAAGTGGTGTCAGAGGTGTTCCTTGCTGCCCTGCTTCCTTTCCTGGGCTCTCTCCTGGCTTCCCCTTGCTGTCACAGGATATGCATTGCCACCCTTAACAGCTTTCCCAGGTTGAAGGGTGAGGTTGTACATATTCTCTCTTACCTCCTTCCTCTTTCTAAGTCTCCCACCATTCATGTTTTAATTTTCAGCTTGTTTAAAATACTTCCTTTTTCAGTCATGCAAAGTATTTACCTCATCTGTGTTTCCTTTGTGAACACACACCAAAATTCTCTACAAAATTCAAAACTACTTCTTGCACTGCAGACACCAAAACCAAAATCAGTGTCAATCCTAGAAAAAAAGCAACCTCTTCTTATTTAAAATCTTTGTGTCAATGGAGCAAAATAACATTAGCTCCTTTGTAAGATCTTTATCCTGACAAAAATAATTGTTAGTTAGTACCTATCCATAATGATGAGAAGCTGTTCTCAGTCACCAGCTGTCAGAACAGAAACCCTTCTTAGTAAATCCAGCCATATCCTTAAGTATAATTTTTTTCTGTCCTGACAAAAAGCACCTCATTTCATAGAATCCTGGAATTGTTTGGATTGGAAGGGACTTTAACAATCTCATTCCACCCCCCTGATGAGGGGCACCTTCTACTATCCCAGGTTGTTCCAAGCCCCATCCAGCCTGGCCTTGGACACTTCCAGGGATGGGGCATCGACGCATGGCTGATCCACTGGTCACACAACGTAAGGGATCTGTCCTCTTACTTTATTTACCATCCTCTGAGAGATAGAGAATCCATCACCAATTGTCTGAACAGCAACTTTTAATTAAAATTTTTATTTATAGATAACCTGATCCCTCTGTGACAAGACTAGAAACAGACCTGCTCAGCAGTGACTTCTGCAAACACATTTTGAATTCCTCAGACTATTTTTAATCCACTTAAGGTGCATCATGTTAATTTTGTGCATTTTTCCCTAGTTTTGTAATCAAAAGGTCATAGTGTAGCAAGTCAAATGCCTCACAGATGCCTATTGCTTGAATACTGCTGTCTTTATCGACTGAACTTGTAATCTCATCAGAAAAAGAGCTATCAATTTAGTTTGACAGCACTTATTTTCCATAAGCCTGTGTTGACTGGCATCCCCTGTATGTCCCTTCCTTATTTCTGAGGATGGGGGACTGCAGGGTGTGAGGGAAGAGGCTTTACCACAGCACACATATCTGCAGCTTCAAATTCAAGCACCAATTGTCAGCTTGTCTCCTGGAGACTCCGGCAGCCTGAAATGGCCCTGGAGTTATTTTATGCTTTGCTCTCTCCAAATCAAGACTGTCCTGTCTGGAAATCCAAGGAGGCCTTTCTCAGTCTCTATATAAATAATTCTTTCATACAGCCAACATTATTAGTCATAGTGTGCAATTGGTTCTGTATTAGAATAGTGAAGAAGCCCAGTGGCAGTGTGAAATGACTGATCTCCGGTGTGGATGGAGCTGCAGCCGAGGCCCAGCAGCCGCCTACCTGGAGGCAGGGGAGAATTTAACTTGGTGAGGCGGAGGAGGGATTGGTGATATTAGGGAAGCTGACAATTTGTGTGACATGACAGCTCCTCTGCATGGACTGCACTTTTCTTTTCCTTTTTTAATTTTTTTTCCTTTAACCCTCAACACCTTGCAAATGAAACCAGTTTAGGGGCTCTTATTATTTCTATTTCTATTTCTACTTTTATTTCTATTTTTACTTTTACTTCTATTTCTAAATCTATTTCTATGTCTATATCTATCCCTATTACTATCACTATTACCATCTTTCTCTGACACTCTCACTACTATTATTTCTATTTCCATTATTATTTCTATTTCTTTCTTTTTCCATTTCTATTTCTATTTCTACTTTTACTTCTATTTCTTTTTCTAAATCTATTTCTATCTCTGTATCTATCCCCATTACTATCACTATTACTATCATTTTCTCTAACGTATTTCTATTTCTATTTCTATTTCTATTTCTATTTCTATTTCTATTTCTATTTCTATTTCTATTTCTATTTCTATTTCTATTTCTATTTCTATTATTTTTATTTCTATTTTTTCTATTTCTACTCTTATTATTTCTACATCTAATTCTGTTTCTACCTCTATTACTATCACTATTACTACTATCACTGTTACCTTTTTGTTTCAAGGATGGTTTCAATGGCAACTGGGAAGGAAGGATGGAGCTGCACTTTTGGAAAACAATTAATTAGAAAGAGCCTCAGTGCAGCCTGAAGCCTGAGTGGGCAGAGTGGGCTGAGGGAGGGAGCAAAGCTGCATTAGCATTCTCATTTTGTACGTGAGGAGCTGAGGGGCAGAGACATTAAATGAGTGGCCTAAGGTCAGAGAGGGGAATTGGTGGCAGGATGCAGGCTTGAACTGAGGACAGCTGATATCCAGCCTAATTCATAAGCTGCAAGTCTTGCCCTGCATTACTTTCTCAGTGTTGCCTGTCTCCATTTTCCTCTCTGAAACAGGCTTAGATAACCAAAATGCTGTAGTGATCTGTCTCAGGACAGATAGCCAAGGGAAATGGGTGGTTTTTTCTGATTTCTTTTCCACTTGCTCCCAGTGCGAGCTTTAGTGAGTTGCTTAACTCTTCCCTGCTTCGTGTCATCTATCCCTGATTCATGGACGACAGCATGGCTTTCCCTCTTGCAGGTGTTAGGAAAAGCAGGAGTCTACTATTTCTCTTGGAAGAGAAAATTTGAATTTAAAACAGAATGCCAGAGAGGTAAAAAAAATTTAAATAAAAATGTTTAAAATAATAGTTTTTAAGTAATTCAGATTTCTTTTGGTTTTTGTTTTTGGTTGTTTTTTTAAATTATTTTTTGGGGACTATATATGCCCTCAGCCTCCTTGAAATGAAGTGCTGCAGGCAATTCTTGGAGGATCTGCAAGATGGGAATTTTGACTGACCTGGTTGGCTCCCAGGTCTATGAGATGGCTGAAGCCCTGAATTCCTGTAAAGTCTTTGGGCTGCTTTAGGTGATGAAACCTGGCAATTCCAGGGCCCCGCCTCCAAGATAAGCTGGTACTGGATGAGGTCCTGCAAGAGAGGCAATGGAAGAGCAAGCAACTACTTTCAGAGGGTAAAATTGCCGCAGGACATCTACTTTTGCAGCACTTCTGCACTTCACTGGACTTTTCCCATCAGAAAACAGCCCATGTTGATTTTGGGACTGATCAGTGAAAGACCCCACTGGAAGTAGGAAGTACAGTAGGAAGTGCAGAGTCAGGATAAGATGAAATGAGTGCTTGACAAGGCTGGAATTCAAGTATGTAATTTAAGTTATTCCAATAACCCTTGCACAGGGTAATTCAGCCTGTCCTGCAACAGCTGTGTATGAAAAATTAAGAGCAGCACCCACCTGAATCCAGATCTGCTGCTATTACCCACACAAAAGGGAGAATTAGGTCGGTCTAGACATGTAACCTTTAATAATTAGGGGTAATGAGGGTAGATGAAAGGTGGGTGGGTTGGTTGATCAGTGGCCTCAATAAAAATATCCATAGAACCATGGAATCATGGAATGGATTGGGTTGGAAGGAACCTTAAAGATCATCTCATTCCATCTCCTCTCGTGGGCAGAGACACCTCTCTCTAGATCAGGTTGTTCAGACCCTTTTCCAGCTTGGCCTTGAGCAGTTCCAGGGATGGGAAGTCTACGACTTCTCTGGACATATTCTCCAATACCAACTCTTGGGAGTAAAGAAAAATTTGCATTGTGTTCAGGGTTTATCTCCTGTACGTATTGTCTCCGTCCCAATATCAAACTCTACACAGTCTGAATAAACAGCCATAAATATCCTCCCACTGTTGCCAAAGGAAACCAATTATTTTATGCTCTGCTTGTGAATACCAAGACCCAAATCAGCCGTGATTTTGCTCAGCAAAAGTTTCCTTTGCTGACAATTTTGCCTCTCACAGTGGAGCAAAAGTCTCATTTTCAAAGAAATAGAGGTACTAAGACCCACAGCAATGAACCTGTGATGCTGTTCACTTGGGAATAGTGTTTCAGACTCCAGTACATCGTATAATCTACCATGCAATTGTACATTAAACAAGTGGATACTGAATAATCTCTGGACTAGTAAGCGTCTAAGCCTAGTGGTGGACACGAAGATAAAAAGTCCTGATGGGTAAGTCCTAAAAGAGAGTTGTAATTTTTGTTTCAGCTAATCACCGTTTGTGTGTCTGAAAACAGAAGAAAGCACGAGGCAGAACAGAACAAAACACAGCATCCTTCTCCCTGCAATGCACATCTTTTCTCTGGGATTAAAATAGGGTTTGCATTTTAAATTTTCATTTACTAAACAGAAAAATATTTTACTAGGATGGAATGGTATTAAGGAGAAATGATTCTTTGTGTGCCCTCAGGCCTGGTGAAGACAGGATTTGATTTGCTGTGTTAGGCTGGAATCTGGATTGATACACAGAGATGAGAAGGTGTTTAATAAAATTTACATTTCATTTTCTCACTTGACACCAGTCTCCTGTCACTCACCAAATGAAGGGAATACGACAAATAACTTTTGTCAGCACCTAGACATGGAGAGACAGTCTGGGGGGAGGGAGAGCAAGGGTGGGATATTTTTAGCATCATTCCCTTTGACGGCTGCGAGACTTGGCATTGGCTTCATCTTTAATGTACTTTGGAACAGAGAGGTGTATCAGGAGGAAAAGCACAAATTAATCCAACTCACAGGTATGGACAAATGACCCACTGGGAAAAGAAGGACATGACCCTCACCCAGAGTAGCAGGGAATTTGGGTGATGCCCTGTGCTCAGCTTGTGTGCAGCTCCTGTGTCTGACAAATGCAGGCTGACCTGGCTTGTGTCCATCTTCCACAGAGCTGCTCCTGAGACCCTTTCCCACTGCACTGTCTTGGCTGTGTCACCTGTTTCTGCTCTTCTTCTTTCCCCAAATTAAAGTGCATGGTTTTATCCCTCATTTTTTTTTACCTGACTCTGGGTTTCTAGCTGAGGACCAAAGGTCAGGGTCAGCATCTACATGCCACAGGTTTAACTGCACAACTCAAGAGGTTTTTTGCAGGAGGATTGAGTATAAATATTCTCCTTCACTTCCTGTATTACCCTTTGTCTGTTCAGCTGAATTTTAAGTCGGGTCCCTGAATCCCACAGGACTCCCAGAGAACCCAGAAAATGCTGAAGAATGTGTGGTACATCTGGAAAGCAAGGTGAATCAATATTAATCCCTATTTATTATGCAAAAAACCCTAGAAGACACCAGGCAAAACACTTAAAAGCAGAATCAACTTCTTTTTTATTTTTTTTCCACACAGGATATAGATAATTCAGTTTAACATTAAATTAGTTCTACACTTCTATAAAATGTTCAGGGATAATAGGTCATTAGGAGCCACCAACAATCCCAGAAGTCTCTTCTTGCTTAAAATAAAATCCAGGGAGGGCTAATTTCATATTTTCCTTTTTCTTATATTCATCCCCAAGTATCCAACACTGGCAGCCCTCAGGTCTAATACAATATGGAAGCTGTTCAGAGGGTGACCTTGCTTGTGTGCAATCTTCTGCCATGGCCTTACTTCAAAACTACTTTTTTTCTCCTCTTTATTGGTTCTTCCTTATTGTTTTTCTCCTCTTTGTGAGCAAAAAGAGGAAGAAAAAGAAAAAGAAAGCAAAAGGAGATCATAAATACCTCCCCAAATGAACATCCTCCAAAAGACATTTCAACTTCCAGTTAAAAAATAAAACCTTCTCTGTGTCTTTCTATTTTCCTTTTCCGAAAACTCACTAATAGCGGGGTCACTGTCATTTACCTTTTGTTCTTTGAAAACTGAAAGCTTTGGAATGCTTTGGTGAGAGAGGAGAAGGTAGCTGGCAGCTTGGCAGCTGCTTGGCAGCTCCAGCCCTGCACACAGAGGTTCGAGCCAGGGAAAAGACGCTCTGGTACTTCTCAAAGGTTCTTCCAAGGTTGACCTCAGACTCCTTGGAACTTCAGTGTCCCTCACTGCAGCCCATACATCACCCAGTATGTGAAATTTTGTACCTCAGGTAGCACCTACCTCCTGTCCCCACTCCCCCAAAAACAAAGTCCTTATATATACACCAGGGAAATCCCCCATTGCTGGTGTGTCCACAATCTTGGAATGATCCTTTGGGGTATCTGGCTTTTGCTCTTGCAAAATAATGCTTCTCGACAAATTATCTCCCAGCATTTCCCACATTTCAGTAGGTAGAAAGCTGGAATTATTTCAAATCCTGGCAAGTGCATAATGATTGCAAAAAATTTTATCTAAAAACCTGTGAATCTGGATAATCAGTAAGTGTCCATATTCGCCCTCAGAGTGCTGCATCATCCAGCTTCCCTGATCCAGTGAAGGTTTCCTCTCACAGTTCCTAGCCCACTGAAGATTTTTTTGGGGTGTAAATCACTGTTAATATGGTTATTCATTGTAGAATCAGGAGCTCAGAGAAAAACCCTCCGACCAGACACTTGCCTCCTTTCTTTGCCATTTACACCTCTCACCCTATAGAAATAAATGCCATAATAAATACCATAATAAATAGGGACTGGAAGTTATACCATATAGAGATGATGAAAGGGTTTATAATCTCATTGCTGTTATTTGGTTTTCCTTTTTTTTTTTTTTTTTAATTTTGTCTTAGGCACACAATTCCTTCAACCCAGACTGTAATTAATTTTACTACATCACCAGTTATCTCTGCTCCCTAACCAGGCTTGTCATTTTAATTTTTCACAGGCTTTCTTTTTCCTATCCATGTGCCTGTTCCTGTATCTTCGTGAAGTCTCATCAGCTCTGGCCCAAAGCCTTAGGCAAATTTGTCTGTAATGCACTCCTCTACTTCAGACATAAGAGGAAAAAATATCACTCCCACAAAATAGGGAGGAAAAAAAAAAAAAAGAAGGAAGAAGAATAATTTTGACCATACATTGTCTAGCAACTCAGAAAAGCCTGGAGAGCTTGGTTAAAAGTAAGGCATCCTTTCAGCTATACTCGTATTTATATCAATAGAGGAACTCAGAGCTATTGCAGATGGGACTACAGAAAAAGGTTACCAGGTGGAAATCCCAAATCCAGCAAACTTAATGAAATTTTTGCCATTGGCTTCAGTAGAGCCACACTTGTCAAAGTTCACTGACATTTAACATGACTGTCCAGAAAGATTTTGGGTCTTGGAGGATGGGGTTTTTTATTAATTTTTCCTGCACTTTGAAGGCTTCCTTGGTGTCCAGTGTGGGGAAGTTACACTTTGCAAAGCTCAAGTAGATTTGCTAGAGGTGTTTTGTGTCCCTCACAGGGCTGGTCTGGGTGTGGGCTGTGCTGAAGCTTGAATCTCTGCCATGATATCCCCATGGGCTCCTTCCAAAAATTGAGCTGAAATCCTGCTGCTTCTCTTTATGTCCTCACGGGAGCTGGACTTTGACAGCAACTGAATGCCCTGAGCTGGGCCAGAGGGCTTGAATAATCCCAAGTCTATGAAGGCACCCCATCCCTCATGGCTAACCCACACATCACACTGTGGGTTCTTCATCTACCTCCTTCCGCTGCATCCCTGCCCTGGTCTCGCCCTGGGTTTTGGAATGCAGAATGTCAGAAATTTATCCATAAAACACCCATGCATAGGTGGAAAAAACTGTTGTCCTAATTATAGTGTAAGAATTAAGGAGAACTCGATGCAAAGATTAAGAGCAGGATCACGAAAAGTACTGACCACATCACAGCAATGACAGCAGGTGCCCCATGGGACAAGTTGGCATTCAAATTATTGGAAAATGAGGCTTTTGGCTTGGGATATGAGACATTTCTTCTCTTTCTTTGCCTTGCCCAGGACATTCTGTAGCACCTTGGGTGTGGCTGTTCATAGAACCACAGAATGGGTTGGAAGGGACCTTAAAGGCCATCCAGTTCCAGCCCCTGCCATCAGCAGGGACACCTTCCACTATCCCAGGTTGCTCCAAGCCCCATCCAATCTGGCCTTGGACACTTCCAGGAATGGGGCAGCCACAGCTACTCATCTAATCACACAATTCCTGCAAGAGTGAGCGTTTTTAACTTGGTATCATGGAAAACATAGATGGAAACCATTTCAAAATAAATCCGGATCTCCCTCAGCCGCCAAGCAGTAGGATCCCATTTCATCCAATTGCTGTTGCAGTCAGTCTAAACCAAACTATTTTAGGAAAAGACGCCATTTTATGTTTCGCCATGAAATGGCTTCAACCACTTCAACCACTGAGTCTCATTCACGTTTTTCTCTCTGATCACTACAGTGCTGTGTTTTTTCTTTTCCTTTTCTTTTTTCTGATATATCCCCTAAATTAATTTTCTGATATATACCAGATCCCCTAAATTTGTCACTTGGTAGGGATTTGCTTAATGTCTGCATCCATTTGTCACCGTGTTTTTACTTTCTCCCCACTTCTTTCCTGTGTGCCACCACTCACTTGGTTGACAATGCTGCAATTAAAGACTTTTAGCCCTGTAAATTCCATTAGAGGTCTAGATATGCAAGACATTACTAATTCTTCAAAGTATGGATAAATTCAAGAATTATGAACTAAAGGATTAATTGAACCCTTAACTATTTCCAGTATGTCTGACTTTTCCCCAGAAATAATTCTTTTTTGTATAGTATTTTCATATAACTTACATTCAATGTTATTTTCAGGCATTCTGACATATGTAATTATATATTATTTGCTTTTATACTGGTTGGATGTGATGGAGTCACTTACTAGAAGTAGAAACATTGAAGGGAAATAGAATTTATGGTATGGAGGAATTGTATTTCTGTAGAGAAGGAAGGATCTACTGCCATGTGTGAGCATCTGAAACTGGGTGTCAGCTGTGAAGGAAAAGAAGGCTCTCCAAATAATTTCACCAGCTCTGGATGTCTCTGAAAGGTATTACTTTTTATTCAGCCCCTGAATCATGATTCTTAGGGATCTACAAAATAATAATGTTTTGGCCTCTGCAGAAAATAATGTAATAAATGGCTTTTCTATACTACAGAAGGGGTGAGAAAGGAAGATCCATTGCACTTAATAAGAACATCATCCTCAAGTGTCTTAATCCAGAAAAACTCCTGTTCACTCAACCAGAAGTCTGTCTCAGTGTGGAATCAGTTTAATTTCATCCCAAAATTGTGATTATAAAGGCAGGAGTCAACACTGGTAAATCTATTTTTGTGCTTAGAAAACTGAGCAGCTTGACCAGAATCTGCACCTTAACTCCTGCAGCTTGAAGAGAACTGGTTTGGGGTTTGTTTGAGTTTTTTCCAAATCAAGGTTTCTCACCTTCTCTTCCACTGCTGATCTGGCCAGAAACCTCATCTTCCTGATTAAGCAATTTTTTTCTGCAAAGGAGTATAAATTTCATCTGGTGCTACGAGGCCACCTTGCAACCAAGAATTTTATGGTACAGAGAGGGCATAATAAAGTTCCTCATCTTCCAGCTCAGTAAAGCAAAGCACAGAGGAATTCTCTGAGCAATTGAAGAACATCAGCATTATTATTATTATCCATAAAGAGTAGTGTTCATAACAAGCCAGTAATTTAAAGGTGTCAGAAAACAACACCATGGCAAAGATTTTCTCAGTAAAATACTTTATTAAAAAAAAAAAAATTAAAAAAAGAGACAGTTTAAGTAGAGAGGAATAGAAACACTTACTTAAGCCACAATGAAATTTGAATAAATGAAAAAAAAGGAAAATATTTGTGTACATACTGAGGTTCTTTGAATGAAGCTAAAAGCATGGCTGGAAGAAATGGGAAAATTTCTATGTATTTACATATATGCATACTCACCAGCAATGCTCTAGACACTAAGACTACATCCATGCTACAATATTGTAGTATCAGAAACCCTGTTGAGTTGTTAGGCTGATCCCTGACTGCTTTTGAATGCAATCTCAAAGCTGGCCCATGAAGCACTCCCCAAAACAACTCCTGGAGAGAGTTTTGGAGGAGTCACGAGAACTGTTCTCAACAGGCACTTTGGATGCACCCACCCCATTTTGGAAACTAAGAAAGGTCAACATCAAAGAGTCTCGTAGGTGGCTGCAGGTTCATTTGTCCTCGTGTCCATGTGGTTCCCCATCCCAATACCTGTATGGTTTTCTCTGACCACAGAGGCAAAAGGCTCGGCCCCTCGGTGGCTGCAGCAGATCACCCCCTCCCATCACTGCTTTACCCCTCTGCTGCCACCATGGCAACGCACTCTCTGACATCATTCTGGTGCTGGGGCATCCTTTCGGGCTTCTCTCTTTCCTGGTTGTATCCAGCTGAAGGTTGGGGCACTTCCTTCTGGCTGGAGCACCCCGGGACCGTTGGCTGCTGGAGTTCCACAGAGTCACCAGATCTTCCTCCACGGGGCTGTGGGTGACTGTCACTTCTCCTGGCTGGTGGAAAGGTGTGTCTGTCACCTGCCTTGGACTGGGCAGTGCTGGGCTTTCTCGCTGACTTGGCTTCATGGGGCTGCAGGTTCAGCTCCTCTGCCTGTCTTCTGGCAGGTCCCACTGCTCCAGTTCCTTCCATATCTGTGAAAGCAAGACTTGTTTGTTTTTTACGATAATTATAAGACCCCACCTTCATGTACCTTATCCTTCTATGCCTTTACTCTGTGTTAAAGACATTAATAAATCTTTTAATTTTTTTTCCCCATTTCAGATGGGAAGACAGTGATAGGGACAAGGGGGAAGAGTTTTAAATTGAAAAGGAGAGATTTGGGTTAGAGATTAGGGAGAAATTCTTCCCTGTGAGGGTGGTGAGGCTCTGGCACAGGTTACCCAGAGAAGCTGTGGCCGCCCCATCCCTGGAGGGGTTGGATGGGGCTTGGAGCAACCTGGGATAGTGGAAGGCATCCTTGCCCAGGGTGGGAGGAAGTAGATGATTATTAAAGTCTCTTCCAACACAAACCATTCCATGATTCTGTGATTAATTAAAAAGCAGTTACCGTTACAGAAATAATTGCACTGGCCGTGTGTTTTAGTTTGACAGAAATAAAATGTTAAAGCCAAACAACCATTAGCTATTTCCACAAATAAATAAAAAGCAACAAACCTAGCTAGTTTGTACTTATTGACACACTAACAGCTGCTAGAGCATCTCCAACATTTAACAAATTTTTGAATAAACATTTAATAATCGAATGTATAGAATGAAGTTTCTTAGTAAGCTATGCATTGCTAAGACTGATAATATTTTAATACTACACACCCATAAAATGCAACATCCCTTTCTGAAACAGGCTGTAACTTAAGGTAGAACTTTATATTTCTAACATTTGAGTCCTACTCAAGGCAGATCCTGTAACCTGCAACGCTGTTTTTAAAAGATGACTTAGAAAAAAATGCAGGAAAAAGGAAAATACACACTATACATTTTTCATGTGGAAATATTTACATCCTTATATATCAAATGGTTATCAATAACAGAGGCAGGATCATTGGTAGTGACATAGCAGGTATCTTCTTATAGAGTGTGTCCTCATGATTGGCAGCCTCATTTTCAGCATCATTTGGATGCTAAAAACATTCATAATATTTTTGTAATCCTCTCCATCCCTCTGCAAAAAAAAAAAAAAAAAGAAAACAGCCTACACCCAAACCTTTAATACTCACTCCAAATCCAGATCTAGTCCTAGTCAATGTCTCACATGTTAAGTGGACAAAATCAGTGGTTTTAGTCCATTTATCAACATACATTGTAGTCTTTAGCACAAATAATACCAGAAAATGTGTTGTTACCACTTCTGATTTTTTAGGTTTGTCCTTCCAGTTTAACCCTTAACAGCCTGTGACATCCAGCCTCATGGTTGCTGGGACCTTTTGCTCAGATTCATTCTCTTCTGCGTTTTCTGTAATTCGTTGATTGGAGCTACATTTGCTGAATCATAGAATATCTCAAATTGGAGGGGACCCATAAAGGATCATTGAGTCCCACCCCTGATCCTCACAAGAACACCTGAAACTAAATCATATGGCAGAAAGGTTGTCCAGCCACTCCTTGACCAACTTGAGCTCTGACAGCCCTGGCAATGACCTCATGCTTGTACTCATTTTTCCTGTTACAGGGTGTTGCTGTTTTTTCCAACTTGTACACTCATAAATCTAAATTTCAGAGTTGTACCTCTTGGAAATCCACCAGAAAGTTGTTACCAAAATTTCAGCAGTCAGACATAATATTATGTTTAGCATTTTTTCTTCTTAAGCTGGTTTTAACTTTAGGTAGCTGGCTGGTTTAAGGTACAAATTACATACATCACCAGGTTCAATTTTATTCTTTAGACACATAAACAAGATAATAAGGTCATGATCGCCTATACCAAAGCTTCCTGTTAGTTCTGGAGATTTATTGACTCTCTCATCTTCAAAGGTGCCATTTTCAATGGTGGAAATAAAGTTTTTCAAGCATGTTTGAATCAATGGAGGAGGCTACAAGTTTTCTGGATAGAAGCAGTTTCAGGGATGAAATACTGCCCTGAGATTCCTAGGTTGTTTTTAATTAAATAAAAACTATTCTATATTATTAAGCATATGATTAACTGGATTAAGTACGAGCTATCAGAGCTCAGGCAGAAATTATATATGGGAAATAATTCTCAGAGATGTGTGGCAATACCAAACACTACCACTGAAATGGAAGATATTTGGTGTTTCCACTGGTGATTTATAATTAAAACTGAAATTGATTCTTATGAAATTTTGTAAAACAAGGGAAAAACGGCAAACTGGTAGAAAGGAAGGAGGAGGAGCTGATCTGAGCAAGCTAGGAGGAAGGGAGGGAAACCCAGTTTGCAGATTGAGATAACATCTTCAGGAATACCACAGTGATTTCTAGCTGAAGGTGTCCAAGGAGTTCAGAATAAGAATCAATCAGGTACCATTCTGAAAAGGTTTAGGGAAAGGACAGAAAATTGAAGCTTGGAAATGTAAGTTGTAGGAGGATGCAAGCTCTCTGTTGAACCACCAGAATAAATTGCAAAAAGCAAAAAGAAACAATATGTTCCTCCACCTCCAGGTGTGTTCTGTTAACAGTGCCTTAGTCCATCAAAAGTTCTTTAATTCAAGAGAGAAATAATTACGAGAAGCTGAGGAGATTTTTCTTGCAAGACCAAGGTTAGGCAAGGCAATATCTAGATCCCTTCTCCCTGCTGTACTGCATAACTGTGCATGTTGGTTTCTTCCTCATCTTCATCCTCAGCTGCTCCTTTTGGTACAACACCCAGGGCCCCTGATCCACTGGACTTTGCATTCTACAAGCACCCACTAAAGAGAAAAGCTCTGTTTTGCAAGTCTTACTGTGGTGATTAATAAATAAAGGCTCTGGAAACTTAATTGTGTTAGAAAAGCAGTATTTCTTATGAGGGGAAGAGCTACAAAGGAGAAACTAAACAAAAAGAGTGCAGCTTTGATTTCTTCACTCTCTCTCTCTCTCTCTCCAAAACCAACAGCACTTTAAATAAGGGGGAATCAAACATTAGACATTTCCAAGTCATATGCATTAAATTCACTTAAGATATTGTTATCCTTGTTTAGATTTGAACATATTGGGGAATCTTTTTGTCTTGCAACTATTCCTAAAAGACTCTAAGTGGCTGGATTGCCTTTTTCTGACAAAAAAATTCTTTCTATGAATTATTTACATGACGGCTCCAATCAACGCTGTACCTGTCAGCCTCCCCAGCCAAAATGAAAGTTCACTATGTAAAGGTGCCAAGGGAGAGTGGCAGCCTCCCACTGCGAGTTTATAGACAGAACTAAGTCAGCACGCATTATGTGTCAGAGCCGACATCAGACAGAATCAGATCCTTTGATCTCAGACCTCCACAGGAAGCTTAGATCTCAGACAAATTAGATAAAAAATGAATTTATAGCAGATATGTATCCTAAGGCACACAGCTGAATGCTGTGTTTTGGAAGAGTATGGCAAATATCAAAACACATAAACTGCAGAATTTCCTCTCTCCTTCTCTCTCTCCCTCTGCTTTTGTGATAGACGCTAATTAAAAGGAGATAAAACTCCAGCTTGTGTCTTCCTGTCTCTTATGTAATCCACAGGCTTCGGTAAGAAGGAGGAAAAAGAAATTCCCAAAACAGAGTAAGTGGGGGGTTCAGCAGGGTTATCCGAATGCCCTTAGATCTGTGCTGTTGGCAGGTGAGATAAAAAAAAAGCCCTCGACTACTGTAAGAACATTTCACACTTGCAGAGAGGGAAGCCGGTGCTTTGTGCTGCCAGCCACATGCCCCCGGGGCTGTCTGCTTTTCTGTGACCTCAGAAGGAGTCGGGTTTGATCAGCAGATGATGAAAGGACAAGTCTCGAGGAGGTGTGCAGGAAAAGGGTTGTTTGTGGCAGGACCCTGGGGAGTAAAGTGGGACACGGAGTGGGATGGGTGGGAGTGGAGCTGCTGTGGGCTGCTGGGTTGGACTCACAGAGACCGTGAAAATGAGCCCTGGGTGGGTTTTTTTTTACTTCCAGTGTAACTCAGTGCAGTCCTTCACAGCCTGCAAACCTGTTCAGAGCTTTTGATCCCCCTCCAGTACCTGGAGATTTTGGCAGGGAGGAGCCCTGCCCCTCCAGGCATGTGGGGACATCAGGAGTGTTGGTCCCTGCCCTACTCCAAAAACGCTAGGAGAAATCATGGACTCGTTGAATCATAGGATATCCTGAATTGTGGGGAAGGGACCCACAAGGATCACTGAAATCCAGGCCCTGTTCCTGCACAGGGCACCCCAAGAATCTCGTCTAAATAGGATTATGCTGCTGCCTTCAGTGTAGCAGAGAATTCACTCCATCTATATTAAAGGAGATGAAATGACAAATAGAAAAAAAATCAGGGAGGAGAAGGACGAGGCAATGAAGAGATAGACTTTTTGAGAATGTGCCATTGATCCTACACAAACCTATAGAATCACAGAACCATTAAAGTCAGAAAAAACCTCCAAGATTATTGAATCTAACCACCAGCACAGCACCACCGTATTCACCATTAAACCTTTCCCCAGCCGCCACATCCCACACATTTTGTGAACACTTCCAGTGGTGGTGACTCCATCACTTCCCTGGGAACACCTGAACAGGTTAAAAGACATAAACTGACTCTTTTGGTGTTCAACCGTTTATGAATTGCAGTCTCACCTCCTGCTACAGGCAGTGCACTTTTATTTGGTCCTTGACTGCAGCAAGGCTTGGTGGGAGCTGCAGGAGGCTGTGCTTGTTCACTGGGTCCCTTGGTGCTGCCCCGTGGTACATCAGGCAGCTCAGTCCTCGTTTCTGCAATGAAACACAGTCATATCACCCTCAGTACACCCTCTGCTCAGCAGGAATTATTAATTCAAGCAAAAATTGAATATATTGTTGAATGTATAGTAGAATATTGCTTGAATTACCCCACCAAATGCCGTGTCCACACAGCTTTGAACACTTCCAGAGATGGTGACTCCACCACTGCCCTGGGCAGCCTGTTCCAGTGCTTAACAATCCTTTCCAAGAAGAAACTTTTTGTAATATCTTTCTGGACCCAGACATCTTTTATAGACATAAAACTGTATAATCTTGAACTATCACAGAATCATAGAATATTCTGAGTTGGAAGGGACACACACTGATTAATGAAGCCCAGCTCTTGTCCCTGCATAAACTATATTCTATTTACTGAATGTCTCAGACATTTTTCTCAGTTCTATTGTCTGAGACCCATTCTGGCCACTCTGGGGACTTGTGAAATAAAATAAGGACTCTGCAAGTATAAATTTTTTGCGGGTATTTCCAACTTACTGTTGCTTTTGCTCTTCCTGAACCAGCAGAATGAAAGAACGACGACGAAGGCAGATGCTGCTGAACCCAGTATGACAACGAGGATCATGCTGGCCTTGGCTCTCACGGGGACAGGGAAGGTGGCAAATGGCTGGGACAGCACAGTGAACTTCGCCCCTGAGAATTTAAAGCAGCCAGTTCATTACAAAAGCAAAAATGCTGGTTTCACAGCTAGAACACCACCCTATAACATTTCAACAGGGATGCCACTGTTAAAGATGCATTCAGGGACAAACCATAAATCCGTCTGTCTCCAGACAGATCCAACATTAATGGACAACATTTATTTAGGACTGAGTACCAGGACAACCCAAATGTGTAACAATATTTCTACAAGCTAGGATTCAAGCTTTCAGTGCTTCCTGAAGCATAAACACCTTCTTTGTATTCAACAATACTTAATATTTCCTCCATGGATTTGTCTAACTGACACAAAGCATCTGCTTCTGAGGCCAAACAGATCAGGCCCCTACCAAAAACCTGCACATATTCTGCAAGACAGAAAAACTGGTTGTGACAAGAAAGTTGTGAATACACAGTTTTTACAGGATATACCTGAATCATATCAATATAAGTTAAAGGGAACCCAAAAACATTCACCAGCATGAAGATTAAATCCATGATGCAGAAAACTTCCAGTGAACTTGTTAATATTTTCCACCGTGTCAATAATGAGCATTATAAATAAAACCTGCCAGTGTCCCTGCTGTTACACAGTAAATATTTAGTCTCTTGAAAGACAGAAGCTTTGGGTAATGCTCTGCACCCAGAGATCCTAAAGTTTTCTGTAAATGGCAGAATCAAGCCAGGCACTGCTCATAGCTTCTGTGTTCAAGAGTTCATTGGGTCTCAGATCTGAGTCTCAGGGACTGGAAGATGCTCAATACTGCCCATTTGAAATAGAGAGAGGGTTTGGTTCCCTAAATTATTTCCAAAACAAGTTCTGAATGCAGATGTGCCAGGCAAGGACAGGAGTTTAGGAAACCTGACCCTGATACTCCCTGTAGACCAACCTGAAGGATGTGGATTAGCACATCAACTCATTATCTGTCTCATTACCTGACTCATTATTGGTCCTAACCCCACAATTCTAATAATTTTGATGGATGGATATTTCTTCTACTTGAGTTCTGCTTTTAATAAAAATCTAAAAGCCTTTTTTTTCATCAATTCATTAAAAAAAATCAGAAACGCTGTCAGATGGAGGCTTGGAGACCAGGGTAAGTAGCTGTAAGTACTTTTAGCAGAAACTAATTAGGTGTGTGTCAGTGTTGTCCACCTGAACGAAGCTGAGCTTCATCAGAACAAGGTGGGAAGTATGTTCCAATTGGGAGAAATCTGCCTGCAGGTACAAACACATATGAACTTCAGCTGAGAGAAGAAATCTCTCAGGTGTCAAGGACTATACACAGACAGGTGTTTAAAGGTGTTTTGCACTATCCTAATGGTTCGTGAGTAGGATGCTGTTGGTTTAAATGGAAAGTGGATGTATCAAACCCATTGGGATCCATATCAGTGAAGGGAATATTCCTGTAAAACAAGGAGCAAGACTATGCAGTGGTGCTCTGAAGAGTCTGCTCTCCCCAGGAACTACCACTAAAACATTTGGGATTATTGCATTCAGCATCAGCTGCACCTCCTGAGCTGTCTCCAAACAGTAAATTATGCCAGGGTAGGTGTACAGAGCAACTGGATCATGAAGATGTATCTTAAACATCTACTGTTTGATTGTTTAATTTTGGTTTATCTCAAGCAATAAAATTAAATCTCTTCAGTAAGAATCTGGCAGTGTAAAAGCCTTTATACTGTCTCCAGCATGGTTGCCAATTACAAGGAGCAAAAGGGATTCTTTCTTTGGTGTGTACTTTTGCAGTGCATGTTAAAAGTGCACAATAATCTGATTTACACAGGTGATACCTGCACAGGTGCATCAGCTGCCTGTAAACATTGCTACCTCTAAACATCCTCCCTGGGGGAAAGGCTTTAAGCTGAAAGAGGGCAGATTTAAATTAAATATTAAGCACTGGTACAGGTTGCCCAGAGAAGCTGTGGCAGCCCCATCCCTGGAGGTGTTCAAGGCCAGGCTGGATGGGGCTCTGAGCATCCTGGTCTAGTGAAAGGTGTCTCTTCCCAAGGCAGGGGAGTTGAAGCTCAATGATCTTGAAGATCCCTTCCAACCCAAACCATTCTGTGACTCTCTTATTAATTCTTAGTAACTCTCTAACTGGCTAAATATTTCAGAAAAGGGATCTCTGTATGACCTTTGTTAAGAAAAAAGATTTGGGGATTTCACTGGAATAGGTTTCTAAACACATTTCATTAAGTTGTGCTTCCAGCCTAAAGAGTCAGATCCTGTGAGGTGCTGACTTTCCATCTGCTGTCACTGAAGTGAAGCTACTGGGAGCTGCATGTGTTCAGCAGCTCAAAATACACAAAAACCCCCCTTGAAACACCCACCTCCAAGTGCTCCTGCACCCCAATTCTCCCTTTGCCAAGCCATGGGCAGCACTGGATTTGAATAAGCCACTTGTGGCAGTCTAAATGTTGACAAAATTCTATTCTTTTTTTGCTCAGAATTTTTCATTACCCACGTCCACTTGGCCACTTCACCACTCAGATGTACTTTTTCCCTCTGTTTTTTTTATGGCTGAGGCAAGACATGAGAGATAGACAGACAGATAGATAGATAGATAGATAATATATCTATATCATCTACAATGATATTTATCTAGTGAGATATTATATTATATCCATGCATACATATCTATATATAAAGACAGATGGATGGATGGATGGATGCATGGATGGATGGATGCAATGATAGAATAGAGATTTTACACATGGTCTTACAACATCTATATCTTAATAGAGATTTTACACATGGTTTTGCAACATCTATATCTCAATATGTCCTTGGACTGCCTGCCAGGCACATTCCTGTTTCTCCAAAGACTTGCCTCAGCAGTCACCTTGAGACAAGAAACCAACATTTTGACCCCTCTATACCTTCAGAAACAGATTTAGAGATAAATTCTGCCCCCCAAACAGTTGTAGAGGTGCTTCTCTTCTGCAGACACCTTGAGGATTTTACAAGGCACAGTTCACGGGGTGCATTGTCCCCAGTGTCCCCCTCAGCTGGAATTTCCAAGGAGGCATAAGCACATCTGCCTCCTCATTACTGAGCTGCTCAGAGGCCTCTGGAGGTGCCAACATCATCTCCATAAGCTCTCAGGGGAGCCCTGGCAGAGCCCAGTCCTGGAGTCATGCTCTGAATGTGCAGAACCACCTATAAAGGTGACCAGGTGCAGGCAAACAGTCAGGAAAAGGCACTATGAAAACAGCCAGGGGCACAGATGGAAAATTTCTGAATATAAACAGGGGAAAAAGGAGGGAATGAAAGGTCTCAGTTGATAGGAAAAAAAGTTTGCTGTGGCAACTTAACTGACTTTAAGTATCTGATTTCTTGGGATCCATGGCAGGGAATCCAGGGACAATGAGGCACCTTTTCCTGACAATACTTCTCTGTACTAATCCATCAGATTTGAGAGATCTTACATGAACAGCACAGGAATCACCCAGCTCTCCCACTGCCTGGGGAATGCCAGCTTGGATGTGGAACAGAACTCAGGCTGTTTAGAGGTTTGGCATCACTCCACCCATTCAAACAAAGTTTAACTCCATTTTTATAAATTCAGGCCACTTTTAGGGCTTTGATTTCACCGGATCAAAAAATACACAGAACATGGAGCTTACCTGGAGGTGATGTGACAGTGAACACAAGTCTCCAGTTTGTCCCGGAGCTGGAGACAGCCAGATTGGAAAAGCTGGCACATCCCTCTATGACCTGCACTTGGGTGAGCCCTGGAGAGTGAGAAAAAATAATGTTGCAATTAACAGCAACCAGGTAAGTGCCACTTAAGGACCTCAGAGAGTCCTCATGACTTTAGGGGACTTCAGAAAGCCTAAATTCATTGTCCATCTTAATCATAAACATTGTGTCTAACACCAGAAATTTCACACAGAGGTATTTGGAAAACAAATTCCTGAGGGACTGGAGGGCTTCAGCTCCTAAATATTAGTTCTTTGAGCTTATTGTGAAATGGCATTTCCTGCGTGTCAAGGGGGTGTAATGTGAATGCAGCTGTTAAAGGGATCAAACAAAGGTAAGAGGAGCTATAGAGAAGCACCAGAAAGTTCCAAATGCTCATTTTTTAATTTAACTCATGTCTTGTGTGATTAAGCACTTCACCAAGGTTAGGAGAGTGATAATGAGAGTCTATTTTCTGTCCTAAAGGGATGGTCTCAAGGAGTCAACCACTGTAACTAAGGGACAAGCTGAATCTTCAATTCTTTTCTGATTTGTAGGTGTTTCACCTTGTCTCTGGGGCACATTCCCTCCTGTCCTATTGTTAAATCTCTTGGAATTTTTCTCCAGCTCTGTCAGATGATTTGAAAGGTATTTGGCCACGAAAAATGTCTCTGGTGGCTGCCCTGAGATAGTAGAGGAGACACTGTCAGCTGGAAACCTGGCAGGGTGAAACTCCACAGGGCACATTAAAATGAAGCCCAGGAGACAGAGTTTCTCCATCATTTTACCTCTTGTATTGAGCTATCAGGGAATGCATTCTGACCCAACATTTACCCTTGCCATGGTTGTTATTTCTGTAGGCTCTTTTTAAAAGTTGTAATTTACTTTGCAACTGGATCCCCATTTTATTGTGTGTATCTTTGAGCACCAGCCAAGGCCTGGCCTTTGAGTGATGCTGACCAGGTCTGGTCTGCATTCAGGCTCTTGGGGTGAGAGGGGTGAAATCCTAAAGGCTGACAAGTTTCTACATGTTGGTTCAGGTGGGGGTGAGATGCCAGAATTTCCTCAGGATGCTGGACTTGCTCCAGTGATCACAAACACAGACTTTTGCCTGCTGAAAGACAACATGTCATAACTCTTTGCTTTATGAAGCAGGTGGTTTGGCATTTTATTGCAGTTAAGCAGCACAGGTGAAGGTACATAAAGCAGAATGTGGGCAGGACATTTCTACTCTGCCCTTCCCATGTTCAGGATATTGAACAATGTGGTGAAGTAGCGAACTCTGAGCTATGGCCAGAAATTGCCCAAGACAAGGTCTTAGGCAAAACCATGCCACATATTAATTATTTGTTAAGTTTCCCCTCTCTATGACTCTGGTATTATTTAAATTTTTAACATCCCAATTAGTTTTGACTGCACATATGGGTTTTTTTCTATTTTTTTACAGTATCTAGCACACCAAACCACCAATTTCATTTTGAGTCTCCAGGATCAGCTGTGATACATAAATAACCAGTGATATATACTGTGAATAGACTTGATGGAGATGTAGGAATCTAGATTTCTTTTATTGCTCCAGCTTAATCCTGGCTCATCCATCTACCACTCATATGATCCTCCCTATGACAGTGTCTGCACAGACTACCAAGATTTTCTTGGCTCTCATACTCACTATAATACGGATTTTAACAGAGGGCCTTGTCAGCTGTGTTCAAATACTTTATAATTGCCATTTCTAGTGTGTGATGAAGCCTGGAGTACTGTACTGTACTTCTCAACAGAGACTAGCTCAGCTTTTGGGCACATATGCTTCAAAGCTCAGAATATTACAGATATATATGGGAGTCTTCCCAAAGATCTCTCAGGCAAGCTGGTATTTAACGTAGAAGCACAGCTAATTTGGAGCTAAACTGCCTTCCACGAGGCACTTTGGCTGCTGTCAGATGAAGCAGCCTCAGTGTGCTAGACGGGACCCATTTCCATTAAATGCTGCTTTCATGTGCTTCAAAAGACGAGTGCAATAAGGATGTTTGTCAAAGGAAAAATTGCAGCAAACTATTACATGCAGAACATCTGTACTGTGCTGCTCTTCCTTTGCTGGATTTTATTGACTATTAATTTGATGCATGTATCTTTTAAAGAATGTGAAGTGTCTTTCTCTTCAGTGGCTTTTTTTGCTTTCTTTTACCCTTCCTTCCTTCCTTCCTTCCTTCCTTCCTTCCTTCCACTTCCTCACAGTCAGTCAGTAGCTGATCCAATAATCTGTGGCTCATCTAAATCCAAGGAGCTTAGGAACATGCCCTGAAAAGGCACGAAAAGCAGCAGAAAAGACCAAAGGATTTTTCTAACCTGTAATCCTGGAACTATCTTGGGGTAGGAAGAATTTCTGATTAACAGAAACAGGGACTGAAAGGATGGGAAGCTCTGATCTGCAGCATGAATGCTACTTATCTTCTCCAAATGAGAACTTTTCAAGACAGAAATAACACAAAAATGCCTTTACTGTTAACAAAATACTTTCTCTGCAATAGAGAATCTGACTTTTGCTTGCGTGCACTTCTTGCTTATATTTAAATATTTTAGCAATGAAATTAGTAATGTTATAATCATTATCATTTCTAACTTCTAATTTACCAGCATATGACCATCCACAGTTATTTGGTTCAGCACTCTACCTTAAAAGGTTTCTGTGTCTAAGCATGTTCACAAAACCTTGAGGAAAACCCTCACGTTTAGAGTTTTTCACAAGTTTTCATGAGTCTTTTATGAGTTCAGGCCTTTTGATAAATGAGGACCAGAAGGGAAACATTTAGATCCCCCATGAACAAAAAAATCACTTTCACATTAAAATATGTTAATGACAATCCATAGGCAGTTGTTTCTGTCTGTACTTGGCCTGCTCCTTTGCTGGGATAAAAAGGTTGTCGTGGACCCTAAAGAAATCACCCCAGTTAACATAAACTGAAAATCAGGTGTTAGGATTTCTAATTCTTCATTCTTTTCTTTTTTCACCTCAGATATGTATTTTCAAGACAAACTATAGGATATACTCCATTTAAGCTACCAGAGAATGAAAATACTTTGTCTAAGATTTTTTTTTTTCGTCTGTAGCATATGACTGGGCAGTTCACCAAACTCCTACTGCAACCTTCTGTTTTCAGCCCAAAGACTGGTTTTCAAACGCAATATTTCTCAGGGAGACCTCCTAAATTTATCACCACCACTTTGCATAGCTGCTTTGCCATAACCCTTGCTACAGGAAAACACATCCAAACCTTTCAGCACAGCCTCGGAGGAGTCCTTGAGATGAGCTGATACAATCCAGGGCTCTGCAGGAGGCCCCAGTTTGTCAATTCTTTGACCCTGGAAGGAAGAACACAAGAGAAGAATTAAGATCTTGTCTCTTCAGCAAGACCAAAGAAAGCTTTGATGGTTTTAACAACTGTATTAATTTATTAATTACCAGTCTGAGGGCAGTTTGCATTTATGTGTCACATGTTACAAATGTCTCAAAGTTCACCATAACTTTTCGAGAAGAGGCCACATCATAGGATGGGTCAGGTTGGAAGAGACCACAGTGGCTCATCTGGTCCCACCTCCCTGCTCCAGCAGGGTCACCCCAGAGCACAGGGCACAGGATTGTGTCCAGACAGGTCTGGAATATCCCCAGTGAGGGAGACTCCACACCCTCTCTGGACAATCTGTTCAGGGCTCGGTCACTGCACAGGGAAAAAGTTCTCCCTCATGTCCAGGTGGAACTTCCTGGGATCAGTTCCTGCCTGTTCTTCTTGTGCCATGGCTGGGCTGCACAGAGCAGAGCCTGGCTCAGTGTTAAAAATCTCAAATGTCAAAATAGTACAGAATTAAGAGACGTCTCCATCCACAGGGAGGCAAATTCTACCTTTCTGTCCAGGAAAATGATTTTTGGCTGTACAGGAAGCTGCTTGTCGATTTCTCCATCTGAGGGCTGCACCTGAACAGAGATGCTGTAGGGTCTCCTGTAGAAGCACGTTTCTGAATGTTGTCTGCTTCCATTTCTTTCACATGAAAAGGGATGGGAAAGAAAAAAAAAAAAAAGAAAATCAGAAATTAAGTTCTAGATGTTATTTTCTGTAACTATTTTCTACCTACTAATTTACCTTAACATATCCCTTTGATTCCTTGGATGAGAGCAGCATGCATGGAAATAGGAAGCGGTCATCACTTCCAAGCAGAAAGCAGCACCAAAGTAAGAAAAAATCCTTTTGTTTCCACCCTCAGTTTACAGATGGAAAAGTGAGAAATGAACAAAGTAAATTATGTCCCTGGTATCATGTTGGAAGTATGTGGCAGAAACAGGGATTTTATGGATTCATGAACCCAATGCCTTAGCCCCAAAGTCATCACTGCAGTGCACTGAGAGCAGTGGAGCCTGCAAATGTTTCCTGTCCAGCAGAAAGATTTTCACTGAAAACCTTTGAGCTCCTCTAAGAACAAAGTCTTGGTTGCTCTACACAAGCACAGCACTTACAGGGCTTTACTGCATTTCTTTTTCCTGCCATTCCTTCCTAATCTGCAAAGTCTGCAGACTGAAGTACAGCAGTTACAGACACCTCCTTGAAAGACTTTGGTTTTTCCAAGCCTGAAATTTAAATTAGAACATCCCAGGAGAGTGCTTTTGCATTTGAATAAAGAATCAACACTTTATTCTGGGCCTGGATCATTTCATTCCCTCTCCCAGTGCTTTGTGTCATTTAGTATCTCATATACATATAATTTATATATATATAAAATGCTCTAATCTACAATTGCAATGAAGTGGCTAGGGGTTCAGTATTGTCTTGAAATGAAAGAAGAAAAGCTATTCATTGATCTCTAGTGTTTGCTTAAAGGTGTTTACAAACACAAGATATATGGATCTTCAGTTTCCTTTGCTTTTAACTCATTTTTACTAGTTTGGGTAATGGTTGTGGATGTTTTTTCAGAGTATTGCTCTGTATTACAAATGAGAAACTGTTCATACTGCAGCTGATGGGAAATACTGGTCTGAACTACAGCTGCTGGAAAGATCAACTAAGGTTTTAAGGATATGTGCAGGCTCAAAAGGTAGCTCAAGGATTGAAGTTTTAGTTCTTATCTTGGTTCTTCGTCTTGTATTTTTGTGTCAGTGGGAAAGTCTCAAAGGCAGTGTTACGTTTGAAATTTGTGTCAAGGGTATCAATAAGGGGCTGTTATCCCCCTTCTTCCAAAAATGTACATTCAGTTGTGTGACCAAACTCACTGCAGGAGCAACACACCAAGTCACTCCTGTTTTCAAGCTAAAGATCTGCAGTTTTTTGTGAGCTCCTTGGCTCCAGCTGAGCACCGAGAGGTTTAGATGAGTCTTGGCATAGTTTCTGTAAACCCTCAAAATTTTCTCTCCTCAGCTTCTTTAAAACTGACAACAAAGAAGAAAAATGCCCTGAATTCACACCCCAGGCCCTACATGGTAAAACTGTGCTCATCCTGCACAGCAAGGAAGGCTGCTGCAAAATGTGGATCTAGGAAGTAGTTCTCACTCCCTGGGGTGAGTAGAATCATAGAATCATGGAATCATAGAATCATGGAATCATGGAATCATGGAATCATAGAATCATGGAATCATAGAATCATAGAATCATAGAAAGTTTGGATTAGAAGGGACCTTAAAGCTCATCTTGTTCCAACCCTCTGCCATGGGCAGGGACACCTTCCACTATCCCAGGTTGCTCCAAGCCCTGTCCAAACTGGCCTTGGACACTTCCAGGGATGGGGTAACCACAGCTTCTCTGGGCAACCTGTGCAACCTCACAGTAAAAAATTTCTTCTTGACATCTAATCTAAATCTCTCCTTTTTTAATTTAGAACAGTTCCCCCTTGCTCTTTCACTCTTTGGTAAAATAACAGTGAAGAAAATCCAACAAAGCAAAATTGGACATGGATACTTAAAATGGAAGCATAAAAATGAATGTCTGTTTGTGGGTGATTTGAACCTGGCTAACACAGCACAGAATGCAGTGTTTATACCCCACATGGTCCAACCGGACTCGTGCTGTGAGGGAGCCCTTGTCTTAGGGCACAGCCCTGCACACAGCAAGGTATATCCCTTAAAATGATGTCAGTGAGGAGGAGGAGAAAGGAGCATCATGCTGCTCTCCTGCTGATTTGTGCTGGAAGGAAAATAGGCCTTTCCTGGCACAGCTTTGCCCCAGGGAGGTGGAGGTAGATGATGTGTGCTCATCACCCAGCAAGGACCAGAGCAAGATCTGCCTTTGCTTTCATCCCGTGGGCATGAAGGATGTGCTGTTTGCCACTACCCTGGAGTCTCGTGCTGGGCAGGAGCAGGCTGGTTTGCAATTCCCTGCTGACAGGGAGCAGCTCTGATGCTCAGTGCCCTGCAGCTCTTCTAAATGTGGGCACAGCAGGCTGCTGGGGATGCCTCAGTCAGCAGGGACACCAGGAATCCCTGATCCTGTCACCATCAGTGCCAACACATATCTGCTGAACAGGCTGAGGCTCCGCAGGAGAGCAAGTGCCTGTCCTTTAGCAGCGGGGAAGTTCGAGGGCATAGAAACTGGAGGGACTGCTGCAGGTATTATGGATTAATTGAGAAACTTGGTGGAGAGATTTGGGGCAGAGGAAATGAAGTATCCTGGAAATCAAGGAGAATTTGTCATTTTATTTATAACTGCAATAATATCTACAATCATAAACTATAAAATCATAGAACGATTTGGGTTGGGAGTGACCTTAAAGATCATCTTGTTCCAACACCCTGCCATGGGCAGGGACACCTTCCACTATTCCAAGTTCCTCCAAGCCCTGTCCAACCTGGCCTTAGGCACTTCCAGGGATGGGGCAGCCACAGCTTTTCTGGGCACCCTGTGCCAGAGCCTCACCACCCTCACAGGGAAGAATTTCTTCCTAATCTCTAATCTAACGTAATATAGCAACATCATTACTAATATAGTTATATCATGTCATCATAATAATTTCAACAATAATAGTAGTAATAATAATAGTAGTAATAATAATAATAAACAATGACTACTATTAGCAATTGACTTCAAGGGGAAAGAGGCCAGGATGAGAGCCTGGGTCAAAGGTCCATTGAAGTTGATGGATATGTGTCTACTAGGAAACTAAATGGTGTCAAAAACAAGCCTTGGCACTGACACCTGATCACCTCTACCATTAAACTGTCATTAAACCTCTCAAGCTGTGGTTTAGGTCCAATGGCAAAGTCCAGAACAACTCTCAAATGGCCTGGGAATTTATACAGTCAGAAAATATTCTCACTTGGAAGTTTGGATGAGACCGCACTGAAATATGTCAGCTGGCCTTGGTGCCAAAGAACAGCCCGTGGCATATTTAATTTCCTAATAGACATTGAAATTAATTGAACAGTTGTCTGGTATGTCTGCAATGCTATTGTTGTAAAATCAACATATCCTTGGAAGGGGAAGGAAATTGGGAAGAATTTTGGGACTAATGACTAAATGAATCATGATCCAGCCAAAGAGACATCTTTCTTTGTTTTTGAAAAGGTGGAGATTGCTGACGAATTCAAAACAGGAGTTCAAGAAAGGGAGGTGCAGCAAGGACAGGGGATAGGCAAGGTGAGGACTTTGGAAGGCAAAGTAGGTACAGATTCACTGCAAGGATTGTGAGGAATTCAGCATCTTTGTGTGAGAATGGGTTCTGATGTCATGGGATGATGAAATAAGCCAGACCTCTGCCCTCTCAGGGGCTCTGTTGGAGCTTTGTCTCCCCCTGCAGATCTTGTCACTAATTAATACAGACAAGAAGAGAGACATAAGCATCAGAAGACAATGAGGAGTCTGAGGTCCTTCTGATTTTAAGCAAGAAAAGGTATTTGAAGGATGACTTTTATTTCCACCAATTCCCATATTATAGAAAGAAATCAAAGGGAATCATCAAGTCCAGCTCCTGGCCCTGCACAGGAGAGACCCAAGAATCCCACCCTGTGCCTGAGAGCATTGTCCAAACACTTCTTGAACTCTGTCAGGTTTGGTGCTGTGGCCACTGTCCTGGGGAGCCTGTTCAGTGCCCAACCACCCTCTGGATGAAGCAACTTTTCCTCGTGTCCGACCTATACACCCCATGGCACATTTTCATGCCATTCCCTCAGGTCCTGTCACTGTCACCACAGAGCAGAGATCAGTGCCTGCCCTCTTCTTCCCCTCACAAGGAAGTTTTAACTGCAGTGAGTTCTCCCCTCAGTCTCCTCTTCTCCTGGCTGAGGAAACCAAGTGACCTCAGCCTCTCCTCCTATGACTTCCCCTCTAGGCCCTTCTTTCACTAGGACAACGAAGCTGATGAAGGATCTAGATGTGGGATCACCAGAAGCCTTTAGAAGGAGAGGGACAGAGCAGATGCATCAGATAGGAGAGAAACATCCTCCAGATTCATTAGTGACTTCTATTAATTGCTGTAGATGAGTGGAAATGCCCCTATTTACAAAGCCAGTGGCGAGGAGCTAAGCCAGGCCTCCTCCATAACACACTCCCCAAGTTTACTGTCAGAGAAATGTCTTTTATTAAATGTAAACAGCATCCTGCCGGAGGTCAGAGCTTTGCCGCGCCGCGTATCCCAAGGTAATACCACTTTAAGCTCCACATAAACTCTTAAACAGTTTCTATCCTAAAACCAGACCGTAGGTGGTACAGTTTTTTACGATATGTTATAATAGTGCAATAAATCTGTTAGCTTAAAATCGAATCTCCGTGGCCTTTTAGAGAAATCATCATTAAATGCAAGGCCCTGTTAATGATGCCATCCCAGTGAAATTGTTTAATCTGCTAGGGGGGTGGAAGGTCACCAAATGAATTTTTTATAATACATCAACTTGACACGCAATAGGGAAAACTGTAATAGATAAAAGCAAAGGAAAAGGGCACTGTCTTCTTCTGATAGGTCAATAGCAGCCAAGAGAGTCACTCATCCACTTTTCCTTCACTACCGTGCTCCTTTTCCATTTAATATGGACACCCAATTAATACCTCAGCACCATAGACAACCTCATTTTAGGTGAATTATAGCAATTTCTTCCCCCTTCTCCGAAATGAAAGTGATCACAATACATCATAGCATTGTGCGAATTAACGTTAATTGATTCGAGTTACCAAGCATTGATGGGCCACTTCTATAATCTGGTCCTTATTGGGAGCTGGAAGGGATGGAGGGAAGATTAGATTGCATCCTCCGTTGCTTTGACGACGGCGGTCACCTGATGGCTTGTTAGACAGTTGTACGCTTCTATTGCCGGCCCCAGTGGGGTCGTCAGTAAACTGGAGTGATGTCCAAACATCATTACACGCTGCTCCGATATTAAAGCAAAGGGATTAGCACCTTATTGCAGGCAACCTGGATTTGTCATTGTGCTGTCGTTATCCAATTTCCAGATGATAATGTGACTGTGGCCTGCGGGCACGAGGTCCTACAGCCAAACCAAGGTGCCTGTGTATGTATATATATATTTTTTTTCTTTAATACATATATATACACACACACTCGTATACATATATACACATGCACACTTCCACATATATACACGTGCACACTTGCCCACAAGCACCCAGCACCCCAAGCCATTTAACCCTTTGCTCACCAGATTCCTGCTAACAAAGCATGTGGAAGAATTTTTCCCCCTTTCCCATCAGACGCTCAGCGGAGGCCAAGAGCGCAACGCGGCAGCAGAGCGGGCTGGCCTGCGAGCTGACACGGCCGTCACTCACTCGAATGTCACAGCAGACAAGCTCTGCTGATAGAGGTGACACCACTCACATGTTAAATAAGGCGGAGTGGGGACAGGATTGGCCCCTTGGAGACGTGGCCGGCAGCTCCTGTCTGCTGGTGCCTGTGTCGCGTAAATCATCGCTTATGTCGCAGGTGCCGTTAGTTGTTAGGAGGGAAAATAAATCCGTATGTGACACAAGCAAGGCAGGGTTTTTTTGACAGCACTGGGGTACCAGTGCTGGGATAAGATCTCTTTACAGTGCTTGAGAAGCATGACAAGGACACCCCTGGATCTCCTGCACACGTCTGAACAACGTTTACTTCTGAGGGAACACTGGAATAGGGAATAGCTTCTCTTGAGCTGATCCTCTTCATTTTTAACTGAGATGTAATAACACAAACCCCTCCGTTTCAAAGACCAAGACTGGTGTGGGGGATATGTGGCAATTGATCCCTCCTTCCTCCCATAGAGACATGTAACGTCCTGTGCTCCTTTTCCCAAATCTCTCCTACCCTCTCCCTCTTCCTCTGCCTTCTCCTGCTCTCCTTTCACCTTTCCTACCTCCTTTCCTGAAGAGGAGCCAGTTGAGTTTTGGGAGGCCATTGTCAGAGCAAGCTGTGATTTCCACCAGAGTTACATGGCGGAAGCAAGCTATATAGAACTTCTAATTGCCTGAATCTTGTAATTCACAGCTGTCACCTTTAAGTGGGAATGACAAGTTCTTGGATATGTTTACCATGTACACTAGATACTAACAGAAATTTAATTTAAAATTTAAGGCTTAGAGGTGAAATGTATCTTGGTGATAGACCCTTTAACCCATACACTGTCAGAAGGGTTCCTGCTCAGGCAACCAGTGGTGAAAAACTATTATATTTATCTACTACTATTGCAGAGGCAATGTGAAGATCCATGAAAAGTAGGTTGGAGGTTTGTTTGAAAACTTGCAAGGGAAATGCTGGCTTCACATAAGGCTCATATACAAAGGGCTGCTTTTGGTATTTTCCCCTTCAAAACCAAGCAATCTTATGGACAGATATCATATTTTGTGGTTGTTTGGAACAGTCCCTGAACGAAAAATACTTCTGCTTAAGTTGCAATTCAATTACTCTACTGACCATGGACTCAGGTCAAAACATGCCTCCTTAGTTTTCCCTCCTTGATTTAATTATGAAGAAAAAAAAAAGGTAAAATAGTAGATCTGGGGCCTAATATCTACATAATTAAAGACCTTTGTAGCATCGGCATCCCTGGTATGACTGGGTCTCCCTGACACTGACAACTCAGCTTTGACGACCAGTTTCGGTTTTACCAGAAGAAAAAAAATTAGTAAGAGGCTAAAACTTCACTTTTGATCAGACAGATCAATATTCTATTGGCACAGAATCCTGTCACATAAACTCTTTTTTACATCCATTGTAACCATCTTCACTGTGGGAGGATATGTCTGAGACTCTGAGTTCCTGATGACCATCCGCCTCTTCTGGCCATCTCGCAACTACTCAGTTTCCCAGCAGGAAAAGAATTATGAATTGGCAATAAAAATTTCATCCTGATTCCTAAATTACAACTTGATCAGGCAGTTTTATATGACATAACACTTTTTAGACAAGTATTAACCCCCACTTCATTCTCATGACATTTCTTATCCCATCGCTTCCATAAAGAACCCATTACAGAATCCCACTCCTCTGATGGAAAACTCTCTAAGTTATTAATGTGGACTTTCCCACCATTTTACTAGACTGCTAAATGAGATGTTGGCCACCTTGACTATCCTCAAAAGGTTAAATAAATAAAAAAATAAATAAAATTCATAATATAATTTTGGCCATGTGGGGAAAAAATCATGAAAATAGCATTGAATGGAAATGTGAAATGTTCTCTTTCCAGTTGTGCTGCAAAGCTCTTCCTGTTTATTATCGAAGGAGGAACCTACTTCTAATTTTAAATGCAAATTTACCTCTTGATTCCTTATATTCATTTGTTCCTGTGCTGTCATTGTCTGTTACCATCGAGAGATTCCTCACCGGTACGCAGTCTTGCAACATATTTTCACAGATAGAATAATATCTTCCCAAATTTGCTTTGCCAAGTTAAACAAACTCTTTACTAAATGGTTTTATGATTCTGTTCCTTGCTTCTTAAAATAAACTCCATTTTCATGATCATCTTAAATGTCTTTTCTTTTATTTACTTGAACTGAATTTGTCTTTTTTGTACATCAACCGTAAGTGGTACATTCTACATAAGAATATGCCCTCTACACTGTCCCTGTGAATATCTAACCTTAAGTTAAGTAAGTTTAAATTAAAGAAGATTTTAAGATTAGTTTAAGCTCCTGAATATCTTTTCCACGCCTTCACTTGAGGTGTGTGTGGCAGATAAAACCTTGATAAAACCTCAAGTGCTACAATGTGCAACTCTTGACATGGAGAATTTTAGCATCTTGCCTTTGCCTGCTCTCTGGAGGAAAAACCTGGATCCTTATGCAGGAAAAAAGTTGCCATGTCTTTTTTTATAAAACCCTACGCAATTCCACACAGCAGCCTTCCTGAAACCTGCACAGAGGTTACCAAATCACTTTGGGGTTAGGAGGTGTCAGAATTCATCTGGTTTTAACTCCAGCCCTGCCTGCCTGTGTATGTGCCATGTGACACAGAGAATTAGTAGTAATATCTCATTTACTGCTCTGCATGAGAATTGCTGTTGGAATGAGCCATTCTTTGATAATTTGCTTCCCTTTTATTCCTCACTGTGAGCCTCAGATTTCCTGCACAAGCACCATTTTTTCACATGCTACCTCAAACATAACTCTTAACAAAAAAATATTTCAGTTTGTAGTAGGTTAAATGTCCATCAAGAAGGAGCAAAGCACCCTGCTGTACTGTGGGGATAGGGACTAAATGTCTTCTGGATGACTGTCCAGAATTATTTTCCTGATTTTGTATGAAGGCACCTGCACAAACACATACAACACATTCACCATTGTGCTTCTTGTTCTTTCATATTTATATTGATATTAGGAAGATTTTGCAAAAGAGGGATTTCTATCTGTAAATACATCACAGTACATATTATACACAGACATTCACAGGAAGATAAACTATGTGATAGACATCCCTGACTCTCCAGCTGTGCAAGACTGTAACAGTCACAGCAATCACCTCTGTCTTCTCTTGACAAATTAATGAGCCGTGCTTGAAGTGACCCTAACAAAGGAGTTAAATTAAAATCATGTATAAAAGCACTTCAAATCATAGCAGACAAGCCATATTTTTTAAAGGCTCGGCAGTGTGATACACAGATTTACTGACTAATACCTGACCACAGCAGGGTTTTCAAGGCTCCCTTCAGCCTCATTTTCCTGGGCCACAAATGAACATCCAGTCCGTGCTGATTAAAGAGCTTTTTGCTGCGGTTATGTTATAGATTCATAAAATCATTAAGGTTAGGAAATACCTCTAAGATTATTGAGTCCAGCCATTAACCCAGCGCCCCTGTGTTTACCTCTAAACTATGTCCCCAAATGCTCCATTCACTCACAAGCCTTTTGAGCATTTCCAGGAATGGTGACTCCACCACTGCCCTGGGAAGCCTGTCCCAATGCCTGCCCACTCTTTCAGTGAAGGATTTGTCTCCTAATATCCAGCATAAACCTCCACCAGTGCAACTTGAGGCTGTTTTCTCTTATCCTGTTGTTCACTAGCTGGGAGAAGAGACAAGCCCTCCCCTGGCTCCAACCTCCTTGCAGAGAGATGTTGAGAGTTATATTGATGTAAGATAAATCACTGGTCTGAAAGCCCAGGGAGATGGGTCTGGCAGGAGTGCAGGTTCTGTGTATATCTGATGGTCCGGTTGGGTTTTGTGTGACTCAGGTGTGAAAATATTCCCCTCTTCCTTCCACAGAAAAATACATGGAATACTTAGTCTGACTTGTAATCCCAGCCCCACTATCCGTGCCTATGCCAGCATGTGCTGCTTAAATGGAGACGGATAGACAGTGGGGACAGTACATGTCCCAACAGGAAAACCCTGATTTCATTTCACAGGTTATCTGTGGCTTTATTGCATCAGAAGTGTCAGCCATGAGTAATTCCAGAAAAGCTATGACTGATGGGGAGCAATAAATTAACAGTGCAGAGGAGCCCGAGCAGCTGAGGATGGACGAGTTCTGAGCCGGTCCTATGATCTGGTGATGAGAGTGTTCTCTTCAATAAAGGTGCCAGGTCCTCCCATATTTGGGACAGTGAATCTGTGGCTTTAAGCTGGCACTGCTCTTGTGTCTGTAGTAAAACAGCCTTCTTCCTACAGAACTCTCCTGGTCCTTGCTCCTTGGAATTTTTTCACAGAGTGTGCACAGATAGGAAGACAAACCACAGCTGGGAGAGCAGTCCCAGTGTGGAGATGTCATTTCTGCCTGAAAAAGCAGCCTTGAGGTTTCTTTGCTGGCACATGGAAAACGGTGCTTCCCTCCTTTAAATGGTCTCGTGGGATCATGTCTTGGGATGGTGCAACTCATGGAATGCTTTGGGTTGAAAGGGACCTTGAAGCTCATCAAGTTCCTAACCCCCTGCCATGGGCAGGGACACCTTCCACTATCCCAGGTTGCTCCAAGCCCCATCCAGTCTGGCCTTGGACACTTCCAGGAATGGGGCAGCCACAGCTTCTCTGGGCAACCTGTGCTGGGGCCTCCCCACCCACTGTAAATCTTCTCATGTCATTTTTCTGCTGTCCCATTTTACAGTGTCCTCCAGTGTAACACAAACAGCTCTGCTAACAACAGTGATGTTGGTTCTGCTGATCAAAAATACAGTATGTCTCCAGAATTTGGCCCTGATTTAAGATTTGATCTTGTAAATAATAATTTCTCACTGGGCTTAATGCAACACTGCAAAAAAAAAACCAAAACAGCGAAACCCCAAAACCAAAAGCATAAAAGCAAAAAAACCAACAAAAAAAAATCCCCAACAAACCCAAAAGAAAACAAAAATAAAATCCTCCCCCCCCAAAAAAAACCCCAAAACCCCAAACAAACAAAAAACCCCACCTACATCTGAAACCAACAAACCAAAAACAAAACAACAAACCAAAATAAAGATTCCTACAGTCACCGACCAGTGTCCTCCCTGTGGCTGCTTCTCCACCACAAACCACACAGTGTCTACTAAAAAAGTTGAGCATGTGAAAAGCAGTTTGTATCACCGGCAGACATCAGGATGGTCCAGGGGTCAGCAGTAAATGGGAGAGGATGTGGTATTAATTAAGAGGGTAAGTCTTAGACAAATCCAATTTCTTTCTTGCATAGATGGAATATATGGAATATACTTATACTTGGGTAAGGCTCAGCAGTGCACAACATCAAAAAATAACATTATGCAATATCAAGAGAGTACAGAATAAGGCTGCCAAACATCAAATCCCATGTCCCCTATTAAAAACAGATGGGATATTACCTTTTTCATATTACCCATATGCTTTTAATACAGTTTCAGGATCTGATGCTGAAATACACTGCTGTCGGCTCCCATCCCAGCCCTGCTCCTCATAGCCTCCTCTGTAGATAAAGGCTAACATCTGGGCTGTGCAAATAGTGGCTTTAAGAGGCTGAAAAGAACAGGACAGGGACAGAGGAAGGAGGGAGAGAAAGCGTTGTTCGTTGTTGTGGAGGAGAGGGGAAAAAACGACCTTCAAAAAGTGAGTCTGGGTACCGAATATCAATAAAATTTATTATGTACAAAACTGCCCAAGAACTCTGTAACTGGCAGAGCCCAAAAGGGATCTCCAGTGAGAAATTATTGTAGAGCAAAGGAGTGTCTGGTGTTGTTCTGTCAAAAGGAGATGCAGGTCTGTTACTGTATCTTCATGGAGATACAAATATAAAGCCACTACTGATAAAATGCATGGGAGGTTTTGTGGGCTGATAAATTATGAACAGACGAGTCAAACATGGGGGCCCAGATCATGTGGGATGTAGGATCTGGGCGAATAGACGCAATTGGGTTGTGGAAAGTTAGAACTGAAAAGGAATTGAAGAATACAGTGAGCAAACAGAAGACCATGAGCTCTCCTCTTTGTGTGGGAGAATGGGTTAATGGGGTCATTGAATTGTGCCAGTAGAAACTGGGATTTTATACCACTTTTACATTTGGCACAATTCCATACAATCATAGAATACCGGGTTGGGAGGGACCTCAATGATCATGTGGTCCAACCTTTCATGGAAAAATCATGGCCTAGCCAAGGTGACTCAGCACCCTGTCCAGCTGAATCTTTAAAATGTCCAAAGCTGGGGAATCCACCAAGAAGGAAATCTTGACTTTCACTCATGCAGACTTCTAAAAGGATGCAGAAAGCAGAGATAGAGAAAGAAAGAAACACTCATCAGAACTCAAACCTTTCAAATTTTTTTCACAGTAGACAGTGAGGTGATTTGATTACTCTGAAGGTATCTGGAGGGGCAGGAGGAAGACTCAATTCCCAGAAAGTTACTGACGTAAAAGTGGAGGAAAGAACAAGAAGCTCTCATGAGAAGCTGAAGGGAGAGGCTGACAAGAGAAAATGGGCAAGAATTTGTGACAGCAAGAACAGGAATAGCATCCAACATCTAGACACATGTTCAGGTAGTACTGGATGTGTCCAGCTCTTGTATCATCAAGACCACATGGTTTTCTAGAATTTTAGCTAAAAAGAAAGATTGACACTAAGGCATCAAAGTGAAGGGTAGTGGCCTGTATCATGCAGGATATTGAAGTAAAAGGTTAAATAGACTTTTGCGGCCTTAAATTTTAAAAGTATATGAATAAATGTTTAGATCTTCAAGATAGTTAAGGCAACAACCCATCTTCAATAACACACGCCTGCTGCCACATCAATTTATAAACATTCATAAATTAAATTGTTTAGAATTTAAGAGCTATGATAGCCTGAATTAACCCAATTCTTTATAGTTTCAAGGCAGACTTCCAGGAGCTCTGTTCCTCATTTAAAGCGCCACTGACATCTCTGCACCACAGAGATTCATGAGCACCAACAGAAAAACATGGTAATTGATACCTGGGAGTCCGGCTAGTACTTGGGCATAGCTCTGACATCACAGAATCATGGAATGGTTTGTGTTGGAATGGACCTCAAAGATGATCTCATTCCACCCTCTGCCATGGGTAGGGACATCTTCCAAAAGACCAGGTTGCTCCCAGCCCTGTCCAACCTGGCCTTGGGCACTTCTAGGGATGGGGCAGCCACAGCTTCTCTGGGCAACTCATGGAAACTTTATAGTGTGTTTCAGATTGGTTAGTCAGATTTCAGTCAATGGAGAACTTAATAAGCAAATCAAGTGGATAAATTGCCTCATTACACTTAAATCAGTATCTTGTGATGATAGATCTGCTACTTACCTACTGTTACCTTCTGCTGGGGACAGCAAAGCAGACTGGATCACCATTAAGGTATCAATTGGCAAGCCAAGGCCACTCTGAAGATCTCCAGTCTGGTGAGTGTTGATAATTGTTTTGGCCAAACTCTTTAAGCTGTCACTTGTCAACTCATTTCTTGGATGACTTGGCAGATCACCAAGCTCAATGATCAGCACTCTTGATGGACCAGCCCCCTCAGGTGAATGCAGAGCCCGGGTGCTCCCTGGTTGTGTCCCTTCTTCCCGTGGGCCATATCTGCTACGAAAGGCTGTGCAAAATGCCATGTTGGGGCAATGATACCTCTTTTTGCTGGCATTGGCTGAGATTACCTTCAGCATGCTTTCACCGCCCAGCACATTATGGACTACTCTGACTTGGTTATGACCAACCTTCAAGAAACCAGCCAATCGACGTATTATGGTTGCCTCACCCTCTTCCCCAACAGCCTCAGGTACAGTGAAAGCCACAAGAAGGGAAAGGCCAGCAACTATTTCCACGGGTTCCTTCTCATGGAGGAGAACATAGAGAAGGTTGTCCTCAAAGCTGAAGTAATTGGCTCCTGCCCCTTCGTTCAGTGAAAAAGAAGACGGGGTTGGAGGGACATAATTCCCTTGGATGAAAACACGAAGGCTGAGTGGTTCAGTGAAGAATATGGCCAGAGGCAGCCTGGTTGTGTTTTGGCCACTGAGGAGGTAGAGTCTGAAAGCCAGAGGTGCCAGGTCTGGGAAGCAAACCGTGGTGAGTTTGGTGGATGGCAGAACAGAGAAGAAAGTAGAACGATGCTCTGCAGGGTAGCACAAAGAATGTGAGCTCTCATCACTGAAGGTATCCATAAAACTGCCAGTCATTGTAACCACTGGGAACAGTTTCTGGCTGTCCACACTGGAGTCCAAGTTTTCTAAGATGACAAGTGCATGATCTGTCTGTTTGCAGAAGTAGCCTTGTACTGAGGGCTTGAAGAGGCACTTACTGTCATCTCTGTAAATTCCTGGAAGAGAAAAAAGGGAGATGGGGGAAAAAATTAATTGTTTCAGACATCATCTCAAAAAGATTTTTAATAGCTCCTTATTTTCCCATTCCAAATTTAAAGTCATTTTGTCAGTGCTAAAATTTTACATAGTTTTAAGAGAAGCCTGGGAACTAAGGGATATTAAATAGGTAGAAACCGCATCTACCTCTAGATATCCTAGAGTCGAAAATTGTTGAAGACTGAAAACAAATGACAGAGAAGCATCACCTACACCTACCTTGTTCTTTCTAGATCTCGAACTATGATATCTATTCAACGAGCAGACATGCAAGACAGAATTTTTGTCTGACCCAGCACTACATCCCTATGTCCTTGTGTCTTCTACATTTTCTTGGTCCCAAGCCTGCAGCAGGGTGATGAATCAGGGCATAACTGCAATTCTTTGGGAGGACAATTTAACTCCACAAAATGCTGTCTCATCCCACTCACAAAGACTGCTTCAACCAGAAAACACTAGAAAGGACCAGAACATCATTAATCTGCTCCAGTGATGAACCACCTCATCAAGTTTTAGAGCTGGAAGAAACCACCAGTTTCAGATATCTACAAATAAAGGAGACTCTCACACGTGTTCCAAATGTCCAAACTCCCACTTCAGTCAGTGGAGATGTGGAATTTCAACCATTTGCTCACAGTCAGGGGTCTAGATCTGTTTGGGATGCCCTGAGGTACCTGAGACATGTGACACAGGGTATACAGAAGACCTATGCCCTTCAAGGACACCACCGCACTGCACCAGAAATTACACTAAATACACATTTTTGATAACTGTAACACACCCAGTTCCCCAGCCATCAATACAAAGATGTTTAAAACCAATGAAATTCACCCTAAAGTACTTCTGTTTAATCATCTGGATTGCACTTTGCTATCCTATAACTTTATTGATCAGAGGTGGGATCCTTTCACTTAAACACAAGTGCAGAGTGTCACCTGGGCTTCTTTTGGTAGCTGCAACATCTGTAGAGGTAACACACAATCAAGCAGAGTGCAAAAGACACTTCAGACAACACTTTGTTCTTTCACTGAATACAACAGGGGTGAAGATCCTTACACATTTCTCAGGATTTGCCAGTAAATCCCCTCCCAAGTGTCTCTGGAGACAAGTCAAGAGGATCCTTTAATGGAAGGCTCTGTAGAGAGGAGATGTAGTGCACACAGTCTTCTGAGTTAGAGTCACAGATTCACAGAACGGTTTGGGTTGAAAGGTTGGACCTTAAATATCATCTAGTTCCAACCTTTGTGCAAAGGACCACCTTCCACTAGACCAGGCTGCTCAGAGCCCCATCCTATATGTCCTTGAACACTTCCAGGGATGGGGAATCCACAGCTTCTCTGGGCAACCAGTGCCTCAGCATTCTCACAGTAAAGAATTTCTTCCCAATACCAAATTTAACCCTAGCCTTGTTAGTTTGATGTCATTTCCCCTTATGCTGCCACTCCATACCTTTGTCAAAAGTTCTGAAAGGTGCTGTAAATTTACAGTGTGCTCCATATGACCAAATACAGGTCTCTGCTTTAAGATGAGAGAAATTGTGCCTCGGGCTCTAACTATGAGATCACCACTGATTATAAAGAGAGAATAAAAGTAAATGAGTTCAGATACAGGCACCAAAAACATAAACATTTCTGCCTGGAGTATCTTATGAAAAGATGTGTGTCTGTTTTTCCTTCCTCTCTTCAAAACAAAATCAAAGGAGGAATTTGCTGCTGTAGCCAGCAAGAATCCTCCTGCCCTCACCCAGCCTGCTCCGTCCTTAGTCAGGTGTGCTCACAAACGTGTTGGGCAAAGCGTGGACAATGTCCAAACTAACTCTGTGATCCTCATTCAGCACTTGGGGACAGTATTCAGGTCACATAAAAAATAAAGAACAGCAACATCCCTGAGAGTCACAAACTTCTGAATGAATAAGAGGACATTAGGACAAAAGGACATCCCTTATCAAGGACATATTATGTGAAAATTTCTGCTAGATAAAAGTAGCAGACTCCTAGAAAAGAAATGAACCATGAGAAATGTTGGATGGGGCTCTGAGCAATGTGGTCCAGTGGAAGGTGTCCCTGCCCAGGGGGAGGTGTGTTGGAACTGGATGATCTTTAAGGTTGCTTCCAACCCAAGCCATTCTCTGATTATTTTAATTAATTCTGGGCTTTGCCTTTAGTTACATCTAAAATCCTGGATCCTGTGAGTACTCACCTACTCTGTATTTCCAGGGGAATCTTCATGTGCAGATCATGGTCTGTGAGCATTCCCCAGAATGAGCTCTGCCTCTGCACATCCCCAAGGGAAGCAATGGAAATACATAAATGTCGAGCTCTGCTCAGGAAGGATGTCCAAGTGAGATAGGATCTGTATAAAACCCCCTATTTTTAGACACCAGCTTACAAATTTGATTCCTTTTTCTTGCCTTTCCCTGTCTTTTTTTGCTTTATCAGTGTAAAGTATTTTGCTGCAGTATTTTGCTGTCGGTGTGTGCTGGAGGCAAAAAGAGAGCAAGGAACAACTCTGTTCAGAACAGAAGTGGAAATGCTGCACTTGGAGACGTTGGAATTGTCCCGGAGCGCTGGGAGGATGCGCCATGACTCCGGCAGCCTGCTCACAAAGGCTGACACATCTCATCCACTGCTCTCCCGGAAACACCCCATCTCCCCCTGGTGACATTTCTCATGTCTACAAATGGGATTTGATGATATTTCATGATTTCCCAGGACTTTCCTTTGCCCTGCCTGCCTTGCAAAGGGGGCTGGCTTGGTTTCCTGCTCACACTCACACACACACCCATGCACACACACGCATCGTTGCTCGTCTCCTTCCAAATGGCCTTATCTGCCACTCACAATTTCTGCAGCCTGCAATTTCGATCACTTTTAAATGAAACCCATGCTGGCCTTAGTAATCATAATGTCATTTACAATTTACCACAAAACACGTTTATTCGGTTAGTAGCACATTGGAGAAAGAGAACTCCATATGAACTCGCCACTGAAGCCCTAATCTGATTATTTCCTCATGAAAATCCAAGCAGGGGTGCTTGTAAGAGGGGTCTGAGAGGAGAAGAAAAAAGTGAGTCCTGACCACAGCTGACTCTGATAATCAATGCGAACAGATAAGTGACGCGGCGTGTCACGGCCAGCAGCTAATCTGCCCCAGGGCTTTCCTCTAAAAAAGGCCAGAGTGGACAGGACTTAATAAATACTGAGTGACCACTGAATATTGAGCTGACATGTGCTATTTACATTGGTGATGAACAATAGCAGTGATAAATTCCAGAAGCATCCCCCCATAATGGATGAAATTGGATTACACAGGTTCTATTTGTATGTGTTTGCACACACACACGTGTGTGAGAGGGAGTGCAAAATGGGGAAAAAAGAAAGAGTCAACCATAGTCCCTAGAAATGCGTGGGAAAGATCAAGATATTCACATACTATTGAACATTATGCTGGGATCTTGTGCAGCCAGTCAGAGGAAGGGGACATGTATGCTTTGGGCTCATAAATTCACCTGTTTGTCCTGCTCCACACAAAAAGGAGAGAGAAATGATACGTGGAATGTGTGTGTCCACCTTCTGCAGATAATTCCTCCACCTCAGCGATCAGGCTTTGCTTTTTGCAGGTTCCCCCCATCATCAAGGCAAATTTATTATTTATTTATATACATAAACATACATCTAGATGAGATTTTAGCACTCAGGTTGCTTCTAGGGCTCCTGACAAATATTAACTTTGTGTCAATATTTTTCCTTCCTGTCGTGAAATGAGGATTTTCCACCTCATTTCACATTTGAAAAGAAAAATGTGCCGAGGGGGCCCTCTTTGCTAAGGGAAAAAAACCCACCACCACTACCACCACCACCTCATATCCTTTATTTAAAAAAATTGAGAGAGGTTGAAGGAGGGAAGAGCATTTTCTAAAATAGATGTTTTGACTTAAAGGCACATAGAGTCCTTTACAAGTCTCCTTCCTTTTCCCTTGTTCCCCAATGCCAAATAAATAAAATAAAATAAATTCTACATTTAAAATTGAATGAAATACATCAACATTAATGATTTTCCCCTTCAGGTTAACACCACCATTTGCTTCAATAATTTTTACCCATTTCGTGATAGATTTCACAATTCATGGTACAAGGAAAAATAGAGTCTTTTTTTGACAAAAACAAAAGGCAATGTCAGTTTTTTATCAAAATAAAATAAATCTCCCACAATTTTCTTTCCATCTGACTGGATTTGCCCGTCAGTTATTTCTAATTTAACTACAATTATAGCTACAAAAATATAAAAGCAAGGAGGGGAGGAAGGGGAAGGGAAGAGATAAATGGGACACTGTTTAGAAATTGCGATTCATTGGCCTTGGGCTGGCCAGCACATATCTCTGCTGAGGGGGAAATATTCATCAGCATTAACTGTTCCTTTTGACCTGCTGACATTCAAATGGGAAATAAAGGAAAAAGGAAAAAAAAAAAAAGGCCCCCGGAATAGCATCTTAAAAATCTAGAAAAGGTAAATTATTCTGAGTTCAGTTGCACAGGAAGGCACAGTGGTACAAATGTTTCTCATGTGTTTGTGTACAAATGTGCTGGTTTTGGCTCAGACAGAGTTAATTTTCCTCACAGTAGCTGTTTGGGGCTATATTTTGGGTTTGTGCTGAAAATGGTGTTAATAACACAGAGATGTTTTCATTATTGCTGAGCAGAGCTTGCACAGAGTCGAGGCCTTTTCTGCTCCTCATCCCACCAGTGAATGGGCTGGGGGTGCACAAAGATTTGGGAGGGGACACAGCCAGGACAGCTGACCCCAGGTGACTCAAGGGATATTCCAGACCATGTGGGGTCATGCTTAGCATTTAAAGCTGGGGGAAGAAGAAGGAAGGGAGGGACATTTGGAGTGATGGCATTTGTCTTCCCAAGTCCCTATTCCATGTGATGGGGTCCCACTGGGATGGCTGAACACCTGCCTGCCCATGGGAAGTGGTGAATGAATTCTTTGTTTTCCTTTGTTTGCTTACACAACTTTTACTTCCCCTGTTTAAAGGTCTTTATCTCAACCACAAGTTTTCTCCCTTCTACCCTTCCAATTCTCTCCCGCATCCCACCAGGGCAGAGTGAGTGAGGGGCTGTGTGGGGTTCAGTTGCCAGCTGGGGTTAAACCATGGGAACACACACAACCATAAATATGTACTCATAGCAGGAACCATGTAAATAAAAATAGAGTGACTGCTTTAGGCTGTTAATTCTTTATTTTAAAGAAAATTATTTTGGAAGGAAATGAGTCTCATAACATCACTCCGTGTGGGGGTTTTATGCTCTCCTGTTTATCGTTCTTCCATAAAAAACTTTGAACCCCCTAGCCAATTTTAGCCACATTTGTGGACTCAAAAATACTATGTTCCTTCAAGGTTTTCAAAAGTAGGTGCCCAAGCAGAAAAAAGACATTTATTAGTGCTTTCTTTGAAGAAAGGTCTGTAGTAAAACTCCCTCTTCTTACACGTCCTGAAATCTGCATTCACCCTTCCCTTCCCTTCCACGTGCGAATCCAAAGAAAAACAGGTGTAGTACATGAAATATTTGCTCTTGCATTCATTGTGTGCATGCTTTGACATGGCCACACACATTGCAGCTATTTATTCTCTGTAAAATCAAGTGTCATTTGCCTCTTTCATACAGTTATACATTTTTATGTTTGCATCAACCCCTCACAGTCTCCCATGCCTGAGAGGGAAGGCACGTTACAGATGACAATATATCTCTCCCAGTCATGAACAAAAAATTACAGTTCTCCAGTTCCCAGAGACTATAATAATAACTCATTCTTGACCTCAAAGCATCAGTGCACAAGTAAAGTCTTAAGAAGAGAGACCAGCAACTCTCTGAGGTCAGAATTCTCTCCAACAGGGATCAAAAAGAGCATGAGAACAAAGCATGCGTATAGCAATGTTCACCCAAAGTGCTCCTCAAGCTTTCAGTGATTTACAAGTCAGGAACCTCTTGAATTAGAGAGATCTTTGTTGGTCTTTGTATTTGAGAGAAAACATCAAACCTGGCTCACAAACCCATGAAAAGTTGGGGAGGAGAATAACCCAGCCAGGAGAAAATATCTCGAGCCCTCTCAAAGGAGGTGGGTCTGGAAGAGCCCTTTAGTGAGGTTGCCCAGACCAGGTTGGATTAAGGGATTTTCCTTATAGTTCCACAAATCTGAATTGCAAGGTACCACACTTGGAAATAGTCCAGAAGACTCAGCTGGAACTGAGCTGCTAGAGCCCTTTATCCATCAAAACTTATAAAATAACCAGTGCCAAGTCAGGTTCTAGTCCCTGAGGCCAGCTGGCATGGCAGTCCCCTAGTATTGAAGTCACTGACCCTCCAGAAGACAGAAGTGGTCATCTCTAAACCACTCTTTTGAACTGGATCCTGACTTGTGCTAATTTCTAGAAAACACCCAGGAGTTATTTTTGACACTACTGGGTTGGCTGGGACCAAAGTGGGGTTGGACCTGTACTCCTGAACATGAAGCTCCAGTGTCCATACCCCAGTGCTGCTTGACTGAGTGGAGGCCCATTCCTGCTACTGTCAGCATCAGCCCAGAGCAGCTGTCCACAATTTTATTAAACTTAATCAGAAAGACACAATTGGGAAGGATTTTTGTCTGCATTTTTATTAATGATTTGGGAACTTAAGTCATTTTTGCCATCCTGATGACACAAAGGTCTCCATAGTACTTATTTCAAGAACAAATCCAATGCTGTAACGAAAGTGTTACCTGCCGTTATATTCTGCATGGAGACAAAAATGCTTAAAACAGCTCTGACTGGAGCTTTTAGATGGTCTCATAGAGCAGGCAAGACAAACAAACTATTCCCACAAAACTCTTGAAGCCATTAACCACCATCCAAAGAGCCAATAACTGTGTGAGATGGGTCTTGTCTCCAAGGAAAGACAAATAAAAATGCAACGAGAAACGTTTTATGTTCGCTATTATTTCACCTTTGAAAAACATGCTGTTCTGCAAGTATCAGGTTTTTTCTCGTGTTGCTACCAAAGCTTTTCCCATTTTCTTTCCCTTGAAGATAATCCTGATTTCCTTTGGGTGTTTTTAAAAGGATTTTTCTCTCCTCCTGACCAGCAACCTCATTGACTGAAGCTTTAGTCGCATCAATACCTGTGGATCAACATAAAGGTGAGGGGCAGCAAACAACAGAGCTTTTGCTGATGCAATTCCAGTCACCATCTCTCTGGTCTAGGAATGATAAAATTACCACCACCACCACCACCTGAAAGCAGAACAGCAATTTTGTCAGATGCCAGACCTAAAAATGAATGTGGCCGTGCCACGCACTGCTCTGAGCTGTGGATATAATGAGTTTTGAATGGGAAGTCCTGGACACAATAAATCTGTGCCATATGTGACCATTTCCTGTGTCAGTTCCTTTCTCATAACCAGTGGAGGCTTCGCCCTCCCCCTCACTTTCCCTTTCATGACCCCACACCAGGGCTCTGAAATCTTTCAGGGTTGCTTTTGGGCCCCAGGCCTTTCCACAGCAGTTGCATAAATAAATGAGTTTGACAGCAAACATCATAATGGTTACGGTAATTTGTGCTCCACGCAAGTGCTTGTGCTACTTGCTGGAGAAACGGGGGAGGAAAGAGGTTGTTTTGTTACCACAAACAAAAGTATGTTCTCTGACAAGTGGTGAAAGAATTAGTCAAATAAACTTGAACCCTATTCAGACCATGGCTGTTACAGATGGGGAGGTTCTCAGCTTTGCTTTCCCTCCTTGGCCTGCAGTCACTGCAAAGACAAATCATCCTTTTCTTCTGCAAAAATAAAGTTAGGACATAAAATGAACTGCCTCATAATAAAATTTTCAGGGAACTCCACTCTACTGCTATTATTATTATCATTTCTTCCCAATGAGAACAGTTCTTCGGTCCTGGGAACTGACTCACAAAGAGACTGAATGATTTTCAATTAGAAGCAGGCTAGAAGGAAAATGCCAAATACCTGCAGTTTCTGGAAACATTTGGGTTAGAAATAAGCTTTAAAATGACAATAATTTCTATGAGAAATAGATGGAGAAGGCAGAACAAAACCTATCATTTGTCCTATTTTTTCCCTTTTTTATTCATTAACAAATCACATATTTTGTCCAAATAGCAAACTTTTACTAACTTTTCAAGTTTCCCTGAGAAATTATAATATTTTTTGTCTATGTATTTTTTTTCTGTAAAACTGTGTTATCAAATCCCCTTTTTTTCCCCCCAGTAATACCATTTTAAAAAAACATGTTTCATATTTAATAATTTCAGCCCAGGAAGATCACAGACATTTCAGTTACCATAGCAAAGGGCATAATTAGTTTATAGAAGTTTTATAAAAATTGTTAGGAAGGTTGGTTCCCATGTTCAATGCAGAGAGAACAAAATAAAGGTACTAATATTTTAACCAGAGAGGCTTAGCTTGGAAATTAGAAGATCATCTTTTTAGTAAAAAGAAAATGTAAGTAGCAAGAGCTTGAAACCAACTGATTAGGAACCTGGTGGAATTAACACGAGTCGCGGATTTTTTAGCAGGTTATATTAATTTCTTTCGGGAATATTGTAATTACAGATATCACTTCGGAGCCTTTCTCTCTCTCTCTTTCTTTCTTTCTTTCCTTCTTCTTTCTTTCTTTCTTTCTTTCTTTCTTTCTTTCTTTCTTTCTTTCTTTCTTCCTTCCTTCCTGTCCCCATCTAAGTTATAAAAAAAAGTTAAAATCTTGCTTGCACCTGCCTTGGCTGAAGGTTCAGTCCAAGAGCCTGTGCTCATAACAGAAAGGTTCACAAGCACAAGAGTCCCTGTGACATTATTAGGCTGATTTTCAGCAATATTAGTCCTGTATGGGCTGTGGAGTTGAATCTCAAAGCAGAAGGATTTCATTATGGGTACAGACAGCTATATTATGCCATGACATATTTATGGCAATGAACAGTAATGGGAGGCGAGTATTTTAAGCCTTGGAAGTCGAAATTAATCTGAGAGCACAGTGCTGAATCTGAACACCTATGAAAACATATTGAAGAGCTAAAATTTGAGACACAAAGGCTACAGTCATTATCTGAGCACATAGAATGGGATTCATCCCATTAATTCTAGCTGCCTAAATGTTAAGCATCTAGTCTAAGCTAATTGTCTGGTCTAAGCTGTTCATCTAGACAATAATCATTAGAGAGGGGGAGAGGAGACTTTTAGAGGGTCATTCATTCCTGCTTTTCTTCGGATGGATTGTATCACTTCTGGAGGTATCTGTCTCTGCTGGCTATGTGGGGAGCCTAGACAGATATTTTGGACTGAAGGCCTGTCTTTAGAATCAGAGAATCACAGAATCATTAAGTTTGGAAAAGATCTCCAAGATCATCAAGTCCAACCTTTGACTGATCACCACCTTGCCATTAAGCCATAGCACTAAGTGACAGTGCCATTGGGTAAAATGAGCCCAAGCACTAATGATGTTGCTAATGAGGCTTGTGGAACAGCCAGGCCAATCCATGCTCATGTTCTGAAATAAGTGAAAAATGACAGCTCTGTACACACCTCTAAGTAACCATCTTCTCCAGTTTTGAACAAGAGGAAAGAGAAAGGAGGGAGATGAAGCCACTACCATCAAGCTAAAAAATCAAAAGAAAACTCCCCTCTGCCTGACAGAGATATAAACAAGCTACAAACAAATTTTTGAGGAAGACCCTGAAAAAGACCAAACTCTGCATTTGGTTGTGTCTCTGATTACCAAGCCATGGGATCCAGGTACTCCCCACACATGCAAGGTGCAGTCACCCTGCAAACCAAGGCTCTGTCTGCTCCTGAACAGTGCAGCTCACACAGGAAGCAGAGGGGGCTCTCAGCAAAATACCTTGGAAAGCCCAAAATTAGAGAACTTATCAAGAAAGTGTTGAGCAAACAAAACAAGACCCTAAAATATTATTTCTAACCTCTGGAACCAATATGGATGCAGGAACGGAAAAACATTGGTTTCAAACATCACTTCCAAAAAATCAAATGTGTCTGTAGACATAGTCCTAAAATACCATGCCTACAGTCAATCTTGGGGGAAAAAATAGGTCAGAAGAGATTTACAAATGTCAAACTTCCAATATTTCAAACTTCTGCTCAGAGCAAGGCTAACTACAAAGTTACATCAGGCTTCTGAGGGCTTTATCACAAATCATAGTACATCTACATTTTAGGCTTTTAAGTTTTGTAAGAAAAGACTCCCAGATTAGAGTATGCCCAGAGGAGCTGCTGGGGTTGAAAATTACTTGGAGAAGATCTGTGATCCCAATGACACTTCCATACATATCTAAAGATGCTTGCAAGACTGTTTGAAGAAGCTTTGAGGGTTGATTTTGCAAATAGTTGTTCTACTCATGTACGGTTATTTTAGGTAGTCCATGGTCTGTTCCTTCTCCCATCCCAAGTTTTCGGGACAGCTCCAGCAGGAAAAGAGTATGTTTGGAAGTGGAACATCTCCTGTACTTTGCCAGACAGTGTTCTTCATGGTCATATAAACGTGAATGGACAGAGTCACACTGATCCTGGTTGTGTGGTGTGATGCCCATGGAGGAAAATAATAACGGTATTGGTGGAGCACTGAAAACACCCACCAGTCCTGATTATCCTGCTCTAACTAGTAAGGATCACTTCCTTTATATTTTCTTCCAGACTTACTAGTGAGCTGTTTGAAATTTCAGACAGCCCTTGGAGTTATTTTGGCCAAGGAGTATATTTAAAACTCATTGTGCCTAATGTTGTCTTTCTACAATTGAGAAGTAATCAGGAAAGACGTGAAAATAAATAGACAAGTGAGAGGCAAAATGAAATATGAAGTGGCTAGAAAGGAGTCTGCTCTCTAATGTATTTTTTCAGCTTATTATTGTAAAAGCCCAGAGCAAAAGAGTAGCTTTGAAGAGTCTTTTGTTAATAGTGGAAAGGTTGTCTTTATATTTTTCTTAACTTTTTATTTATTAACCACGCTGCACAGGGTACTTCCATAAGTGATGGCCAAGTTTCAGGTTTCAGGGACTTGTTTAGTCTGAAAACATCCAAGGCTGCAACGGGAAGCAGAAAAGAGAAGTAACAGCCCATTGTACAGTGTTAGAAGGCAGTAAAACCGAAGCCCATTTGTTCTCTGCTTTTCCCTGCAATTTCTGGTGGCTGAGCTTGTAAAGGTTTGGATGTCCCTGTTTGGATGGTTAAAATGCATTCCCAGCAGGCTACTTCCTCATGTGGTCTAGCTGGTGACAGCATGAGGCCAATGTGAAACAGCTGATGTGTTGACCCTATCTGACAATAAAATTATAAAGCTGCATTCCTACACTGGGCAATCCTCCAGATCATTGTGAAAAATAGAAAAAAAATGTTATTGAGGGCACTTACCTTATGCTCAAGCCCTAAACCATGACAGTCAATAACATTTTTGAGACTCTTGGTGTTGGGGCACTATATATTTATTCATCAGTGCCCTGACTATTGGACTAAGCGTAAAAATATTCAGTTTCTACAAAACCTCATCAAAGCTGTCAAGTGAGAAAATATTATCTGTGCACATGAAACCAGAGAGGTGCACTAGGAAGATTTGCTTCTTTGAGAGTTTTTAGTGTTTTAACATCAGGAATAAAAAAAAAAGAGCACTGATACTGTGTTAGCATAGGCAGAACAATTCAGGATTCTCCAAGGCTTCTTAGCTCAGGCATCCTGCTGGAATTTAAAGGATGCCCTTCATGTATCATAGTTTACATTACCTAACTTTTATGAAGAGAATTGTCAGCACGGACAATTTTGTTCTGCTTTTTTTTTGGTATAACATCCACATTGCCAGACACATACATCAGACAAGCACAAGCATGATTTTTACTTGTTTGTTCCATGGCATCAAAAATATCAGAATACATTTAATTTTCTGGACACACCAGTTGAAAATCTCATCTGAAAACCTCTCAGCAGGAACCCGCACAGGCCTTTCTGCTAGTTTGGGCCATCAGAGAGTGTCTTTCAGTGCCATGAAGGGCCAAGACATTTTGGAGAGCCTTCAAAGAGCCTGTCTGGCAGGGTTGGTTCAGTTTTCACAAGTCACATGTGGCAGTCACAGGGGACAGCAGGCTGGAGACTTGTAGAACATGTTTGTATCCCACTAGGATAGAAAGGCTCATTCCAGAAGCAGAGTACATGAAGAACTCAGTGCTAAGTACCAAGGCTAATCCAGCAGGTAGAAAACTGGTGCAAGCCATTTCCAAACCTGCCTTGCCTTATCAAGACAATCTGGGCTACAACCGCTCTCCATGAAAGCCGCAGAAATTCTGTTTACAGATAATTACCCTTTTCAACCCAAATCCTCCCCAAAAGGGTGGTATTTTATGTCAAGCACATGTTGTCAAAAATGGATTCACATTTTCTTGCACGTTTTGTTTAGCAGAGGTCCCAAAATGGTTAATAATACTGGCAACACAGGAACCCGAATGCCCAGCCAGAAGGATGTGCTGTGGAAAGCATCCCCATGCTGCCAAGGACATTGAGGGGAGGAGGAATACAAGGGAAACTTGACTTTTTCTTTTTCCTTTTGCTCTCCATGTCTCACGTGGAGCAGGAGCTCAGACAGAGAGGCCTCAGAAGCAGAGGTCTGAATTTAATAAAGCTGTCTGGGGGGAGGGAGACAGGGAAGAGAAGATCATGGAGATAAGAGAGGCAGAGAAAGGAAGGCAGGAAAACAAAGGACATTACAGCTGGGTGGTGATGGCTGTGCCCTTTCAGACTCAAGTGGGCAGAAGAAATATTTGTTTAAGAGGCAGGACATCAGTTCATTCTGGAAAGAATAGGAAAGGAAAAAAAAAAAGAGTATTTTATGGTTTGGACATAAATTTCCATGCCACTGTAACGAGGACAGGCCAAAGGCAAGGGAAGACAAGGATAATGGCAAGATGCTGCAAGGTAATTAAAAGGGCTGCTGGATTTCATCACAATTTTGGGGGATATTGGAATGACCATTTAAATTCAGTGCAGCTACACCTACAGTATGCAAGAAGTTAGACCCCTGTTTAGGAAAATAACCTCTTTCAAGGAAACAATTCCACAGATTAGCATAATCAGAGGGTCTCTTTGCTTCCCCACTTCTGCAACCCTTCTCCTGTTTCAGCTTGAAGAATAAAAGTTAATTGAGGGGAGCAGGGAGGAGGAGGAAGCTCATCTCATCCCCACTGACACAGCCCCCTCCACCAAGGTACCAAGTTGACTTCCTTAAAGAAAAAATTAGCAAATGCACTGCCAAAGCTCCCACCTAAGGATTTTTTTTTCTTTTCCATAAGATTCTGTTTGTTAGAAAAACTAAAAAAAGACACCAGAGGGAAAATAAATGCAGATACATTTTTAATGCATGCATTTAATTTTCAGAACATGGTGGGCACTTCAGTGCCGGTGCTGGAACTGCAAGGGAGAATTTATCTAATCAGTCCTCCGTGTCCCTGCTTCATTGACATAATGTGGTCCTGCCGATTAAAGCACTCAAATCTCTGCCTTTGCCTTCTCTTTCATACTAAAATTATTGATGTGCTTTGTACAATGTGTAATTGCCATTATTGTATATGTGCCTGGAGCATGTGCAGAGCTGAAATTGAAATAAATAAGCAAACAAAAATCATACGATAGTGAGCCTCTGATGGTATGGTGGGGGTTGGTGCCGTGGTATCACAAGCTGAAAATAGGATTTCATACTGCTGTGACTGGTTTTGATAGAGTGAGATTTGATAAGACTGGAAGAAAGGCTGCTGTGATCCTCCAGCCTGACCTCTTCTTTTCATACAGCACAGACCCCCAGTTAACACCCAAATCAAAGTACCTCTTTTAGCATCCCGGGTCTGAGCCTCACCATCCAGGGATTTCACCAGAGCAGTCCTGATTTGCATCACCTGAGGATCTTGCCCAGTATCACACACTCACTTTTGCTCCATCTCTCTCTCTCCCTCTCATAGGCACGCAGTAAATTTGTTCTTTACATTTAATTTATGCAAGCAAGGCACAGAATACATTTCAGTAACGCCAATTAGATACGCACTAATTTCTTCTCTGTGAAATAGCAGTAAGTAATTAATCAGAATTTTGATCACAACTCAGTTGGCAATTCTAATTGCACTTGTCATTTCCACAGCAAATACAGAATCATTATCTTTTTTGCCGAGTCCTCTCTTCCTAATCATCCAGGGGTGCTAGAAGCAAAACATTTCCAAGAACTAGATATTGTCTTTATCAACCAGCAGCCTTAATACCTTTGGACTCAGGGTTAGTGGGTTCAGTCCGTGGCTGTGTTTTATTTCAAGCTTCATCATAATTTTAAAGGGAATAGCTTGTGGCAGGCTGGCTGCTTGCCTGGGGGAGGGGGGATTCTGCCTCATGAAATTATGAGGAAGGATAAAAGCTACCAGCTCACTCCATTAAAAACCTTCTGGGAGAGCACTAAAGACGCCTGACCTTTGCACGAGCATCCAGCAGGCATCCGAGGGACATATGGACGTTGGTCAGATCTGTGCCATCAAAGCCCACGCGACATCTCGGAGGCACCACGTCCATGTCTCACCTCCAGGCACCACCTGCCATCCCAGGAGCAAACAGGATGATCAGGGGAGATCAATACCCCGTGTTTCACCGAAACAGTGCTTCCATGACTGTTTAGGGATTATCCTGATGGTTTGTGCAAACTGACAGTGCTGGTCTGGAGCGAGAATGAGTTGAGATTATCTGCCTGGATGGTGCTATGGCCAGGGGTCTGTGGAGATAGGACTCCCCTTTGCTATGCTTCAAAAAGCTGTCAGTGAGATCCTGCTCAGATGGCTTAGAGGAAAAAAGAGAGCAGGAAGAGAAAAGGAGATATACCTTTTAGGAGCTAAGCCCTACAGGGACCTACACCAGATCCAGCCTCCAATTCCAGCATGACAATTCACCTCCTCCTGCTGGAAGAAAGGGTTTCCAAGCACCTGACAGCTACATTCCAGTTTACTAATCAGATTCTTCACGTAATTCAAGCCCAGGTAGTTAATATTTTCCCTGGTAATCCCAAATCATACAGTAAGTTTGGGAACAACCACCAAAACTGAGATCTCGATTCCGTCAACTTAATAACAAGTGAAAAGACATTTAAGAGGAGAGTAAAGGCACTTTATGCAAGAAGTGTCTGCATAGAATATGTTGTGAACCAGAATAGTTCTGGCTCTAGCCTTATGTACAATTTGAGCAAGCAGCACCAAAAATTGCCCATTTGAAGGCTGCCCAAGCATCTCCTGTACTTCCCAAATCTTTCTCCTCCCTGCTCTAAGCAGCAGAAATCACTGAAAGAACAGGAAGGAATTGCTCAGCCCTTTCCTTTGCTTAATTTTCCAATGCTCTTGCTTTTATTCCACATTTAAGAGGTCATTAAGAAGAGTTTGAGGGGAACTGTAACCTCTCAGATCTTCTGCTCTCAGAAACCAAACTCCTTTCATAGAAGGCAGAATAACTCTCTACATTACTGATAGCAGTGGGGACTGAAGAGGGTCAGAACACCTCAGAAATTAGCTATGAATATTGAAGCCAGGGACAGTGTCTGAGATTTTGGTGGGCTGAATTTCTTTTATAAAGGACAGAAAAATAAACAGAATAAACGTCTGAACTGCCACAGAGACTTTTCTTTGTCTAGGGTTGGGGTAGGGATGGCATGTTAAACATGTTGTCCATGATGAAAAGCCTCAAAAGCTTGAATCATACATTTTCCAGGCTCAGCTCCACCTTCTGGGACACAGTGGGATACAGACATTTTCCATTAGTCTTTAAAAGAGGTACACTGAGGCTATGTCCACACTTATGAAGGTTTATGACTTAGCCCTAGCACTCAATCACAAATATTTTACATTCCTAGAAAAATGTTTGGCATGTTTTTTTGTCTAGGTCAGCTAGCACTGACCAAAACTGTGTCTAGGAACTGTCTGAGGCTTAATATGATTTGCCACCATCCCAATATGGATGCAACAAATCTGGTCTGGAGCAAAAGGGATTTTAGTAATTACATAAGAGTTGGCCATGGGCAGGGACACCTTCCACTAGACCAGATTGCTCAAAACCCCATCCAGCCTGGTCTTGAACACTTCCAGGGATGAGGATATGTCCAATTTCAAGCCACTCAGGAGCATGGAAGGCACTGGTACAGTTAAAAATGAGGTTGCCACCATGAGGTTTTTCATTACCAGCTCTCCATACCCCAACAGAGTCAGCAATGACTTTGCTGACTATCTAAACATAGATGGGAAACCCTAAAAAGGCAAAAAAACCCAAAAACTGTTCAAAAAATGTGACACATAAACTGGAAAAGAGAAAGGATGCCTCTTAATTCACCATAGTCAGAGCTGCTTAATCACCTCAGAGCTGGAAAATGAAAAGAAAACAGGAGCTCTTGGAACCCGAGCATTTTGAAGACCAAGTAAACCCACACAACACAGATTTATGAAGACAGCAGATCCCGTCCCATATTAGTTTTAGCAGCCAAAAGGGAGACATAAGATCTTTACAACCAGAGGCAGTGGGATACAATCAGACTAGTGCAAAAAACATCAGCTTCAACACAGATATTTAAGTAATGGATAGTCCTGAAGAGACATTCTGGCTACATCTTCACTAGTAAATTAAAAGTGCCCAGGAGTATTCCCAGACAGCGAGGCCAACTGACATGATCTGTTTGAATTCATCTTTTAAACCATCTCAGCCTTAAAAACAGGATGGATTCATCCACCAGACCAGCTGGGATTGTTCCTTGGCACCTGCAAACTCCCAAACTGCACCAAAGAACCCAAGAATTGTTTAGAAGAGTATTACTTGGCCCAGGACAAAAGCATGCCAGGGGCAGTGGTAAACATTTTCCCAGAGCAATGGATTGCATCTCTGTGTGATTTTATCTTAGCATGGACATCACCCCTGTCCACCTGAACTTCTGGCCCTGGAGAGTGCTTCTGTGCCCACAAATTTACCTGCAAACTTAACAGAGGGCACAGGCCATGTCAGGTATCCCAAACTTAAGGAAATGAACAGGGAAACCTGCAGCCCAGCTAATTTCTGAGCCTGTTTGAGAGAAGAGTTCACACCCAGAGCAAGCAAAAAAGAAAGCAGCAAGGAAAAGATCAAGCAGATGTTGTGTGAAATATTTGGCCTTCTTTTGGTGTTGTTGAAGGTTGCTGAACATCATCATGCTTTGGAAGTTCAGATTCACACAATGGTTTGGGTTGAAGAGACCTTTAAATATTGTCTCGTCCCAGCCCCCTGCTATGGGCAGGGACACCTTTCACTAGAACACTGACATTTTCCTGTACTAGAAAAAATTTTAAAGTGAAAAAAAGCCATTTCTGGTTATTATTCAAACTGCTCTTAATAGGGCAGGAAACCAAGTTGTTGGTATGTGCCTTGTGTTTATTGCAAGAGCAGGCTTCGGACTTGAGTGGAAGAGAAGGAAGGGACAAATTAATCACCTCCTGGCTGTTATTTCCCTGCTGGGAATAGGCAATAGATTGACAACAGGTGAGAAGAAACCTGCCTACCCACTGCAACCTTAATTAATACAGGGAGGATGAGCTTGGGAGGACTGGAGTCACCTCAGGAGCAAACCTGGGAATAATTTCCTGTCTCTATTCAGTTTGTGTCTCTTTAAGTTGATGGAGCTGGACTGAACTCTGGTCTTCAACAGTCAGTCGTAATCTATGAGTTCAGTGAGTTTCTGGCCACGTTCAACTGTGGGAAGTAGTCTGATGCTTGGTGGTGTCACCAAGTCAGCTCACCACATGTGGGCATCCCTCTAATCCAGATGCTCTGGCAAAGAGTGGATAAAAAATGTGTCCCTAGAGCCTCACAATCACAAACAAGCTGTGTAAATCCTCTTACAGACACACTGAGCAAATGCAAGAGAAAGAGTGGGAATAGGTGAAGAGTGGCTACACCACCAGTACTCTACCACCCTTGGTTTTTGGAGAGAAGAGTCTGTTGTGTGCCCTTTCCTTGGATGAGAACTGTGAACCTCAGTAAAACCTCTGGCTGTATATTTAACCATATGACACGGTGTGCAAAGAAACATTTGCTCTGAGCACAGGTTCAGAGACACACAGGGCTGATCCACAGCAGACTGCATCAGTGGCAGGAGGAGTCAGAAGCACAGGCTGAGGCTGTGTGTAAATGTACCCACAGAGAGTAGGACAATGGGAGTGTGAGGTCATGCCCCCCAGGAGGACTCCAACCAGGTCCAGTGTCATGGATACCACATCAGCCAAGAACATCTGGGCACAGCACACGGGAAAAGGACACAAACACATCATAGACTCGTAGAATCATAGAATTGTTAAATCATAGAATTGTTGAATCATAGAATCATAGAATCATAGAAGTGTACAGGTTGGAAAAGACCTCCCGGATCATCAAGTCCAGCCTTCAACCAAACACCACCATGCCCAGTAAACCATTTCATGAACCACATCCCAGCCAAGATGGAGGCAGAGCTGAGTAAAGAGGCAGACACTGCTGCTCAGTCAGAGACCTGCCCTCAGCAAGGACCAGGGATGTATTTTTGCCTCTTTGTTTCAATCTCTCTTCCTCTTTTGAGGTGATTCTTTTTCTTTTGTGAACAGGAATCTATTGCACATTCACAACAGAGAAAGCTGAAATTATTGTGGCTTCTCATTTGAGACTTTCTTTGCGTGACCTGTCTGCTTTGCTCCATAGTGCTCATGCCAGTGTTTGGATTTTCAATGGCAAGTCACCTAGATCAGGCTCATTATTACCCTTTGTCAGGTAGCTTGGGAGCAATACACACACCTGAAAAGTGAGTGGAGTGTTGAGCTGATGCCTCCTGGCCTGAAGACATGGGGACATGCAGGGGAGCAGCCAGGGCTAGGCTGGGTGACTCCAGAGCATGGTCCCATTACAAATAGCGCTTTGCCTGGAGGCCCATCCAGTTGAATTAGAAAAAAAAAGAACCATTAATTAACTTGACTTAAGAGAAGGCTGATGCAGGGCAATGTGACCTTTTCTCTATGTCACATGCCACACGGATTTTAGCTTCCCTCTGATGCTTTGTCACTGCCAGTCCTTGTTTTTTAGATCACTGGATTGCAGGGGGGTGACGGTGACCAAAAGGATTGTGGCAGCAGGAAGAAAGAAAGAGACAGCTTCACTATTCCATGATCTGTACACCAAAGGCAGCAGAATCCCCTTATGCATCTACTATCTATTATTATCTTGCAATCTAAATATATATATATGTGTATATATATGTATTCATATTTTATTTTAGATATTACAAATACATAACACACCATGTGTACATTCAGTTAAAATACACATTTAAGGTGTGTATTTTAAGGTTAAGGTCAAAATATTTTTTTACAGAAAAACTAAGAATGGCATTGGTTTTACAAAAATGCAGAATATAATTATTTAATATTGCTCAATTTTCGTATAAATATGTTGGCAACAAAAGGAGAGCTTTATGCATTTTTCACCAATCAGATCAATGCATTGCTGAAATAGCCCAATCTACCTAAAATTTGATACTGAATTTGCGCAGGGATTGGAGGGAAAGTGAGAATAGTAAAATCATGGAGTCAGAGACCAGTTTGGGTTGGAAAGGACCTTAAAGACCAGCTCGTTCCAACTCCCTGCCATGGGCAGGGACACCTTCCACTAGCCCAGGTTGCTCCAAGCCCCATCCAACCTGCTCTCGAACACTTCCAAGGATGGGACATCCACAGCTTCTCTGGGCAACCTGTGCATGTGCCTCACCTCCCTCACAGGGAAGAATTTTCTCCTAACAGCTAATCTAAACCTCCCCCCTTTCAGTCAGAAAGAGGTGAGTCTCTCTTCCAGATCTCACCAGAAAATCCAACCCTGATGCCTAGTGCCATCCTCAGGAGGCCATGGTTTTGCAGTACTACATTTTCACTGGCAAAATTATGATGGAGTCATACTAAACCAATTCAGAGAGCATCCCCATCGACCACATGGGAAATAGTGTCTATGCAATTCTTTCTCCTAGGTCTGGCTTTTTATCTAGTTTATACATTTGTGTGTTTTGACATGAGTGTCTGAGCCTGAGCTTGGCTCCTTCAGGTGAGAGAAAACAACACCTTACAAAGGAAATTTATGCATCTTAGATACCAGTTTAAGGGAGAGAGAGATTATTTCAGGTAGGCAAGATGAATTGTTTGAGTTTAACCTGAATATCTCTTTGGAAAAGCAAGCTAATATAACCCTACGCATCATATTCAGGACACATCTGCACCTTCCTCTTGGCACATTGCAATAACCTGACCCACAGCCCATAGCAGCAATAAACCAGGAACTACAGGTCCTAGGAACAAGGGGAAAATAGCTTCTAGAGCACATGTGATTCTCTGAGCCTCAGTTTGCTCAAAAGCTTTGCAGACCATGATGGACCTGTGGACCTGTTGTCCATGGTTGAATTCCGGTATTTCTACACTGCCATCGTCTACCTGTGTGGCCTCTGTGGGGTGAAAGGTGGGTGGATCTGGGAGCTCACCGAGTCCTGAGTTTCTCCACAGACCCTTATTTGAGAGTTGTGTCAACACAGACATTGAGACCAGAGGTGCAGAGTTTCGTCCTCTGACTTAGAGATTTTTTTGACCGCACTGTTGAAAAAGAAAATACAAGGGAAAAACACTTCTCAAATTCCATTGGATAACATTGGCAAGGAATGGCATGTCAGTGTTATACCCACGTATAGCTCATGTAGAGCAAAAAACCTCAGAATGGCTTAAAAAATGCTTTTCCATGTCCCATTAAATCACTGTGGCTTAAAGTATTGAAGGTTGGTTTTGAAACTTCTCTCAATGCAATCTAAGCTTTTATCTCAGTGAAAACACTCCCATCTTACTAAACAAACATGATGCGATCAGCAGTGGACCTCAGAAAATCCTCTCACATCTCATTATCCCACAGTTTAGATTAGGGCTTTTATAACTTGACTTCCTAATTCAACCACAGGATCAACTCTGCTCCCCTCTGCCTTGGTGCTGATGTATTTTTTCTGTAACATGAAGAGCAGAGCAAAGGAATAGAACATGTTCTCGTGGCAACAAGTTAATTTTGGTTTAACCTTCCAGTGCTTGCCATTGCAGCCATTAACACTCTGGTTGTTTAAATAGCAACACCAAGTAAACAAGAAATAAACCTTTACTCAAGCAAAAAGCCTCCTGAAGGTGCTGGCTGCATCATCTCTTGCAACATGAAGGGTTCCCTTTTCATTCTTGTTGGCAAGATACCCTTTCCATGCAAAGATGGACTCTGTTGGTCCTATTTACCATGAAACACCTGTGCAAAGTCATCTGAAATTGAATTATGAGGACTTTCACCCCAAGAGCATGTGAGGATGGAGAGGAAAGCCCTGTGTTGGTTTGGAATTTTTCTCTTTTTATTCCTTTCCCCTCCAAACTCTAGCCTAAGCCTCTCAAAGAAAGACACAGGAAAAAAGACACTTTGCTTTTCGAAAGACCTTCAGCACATCTGAATCCCACTGCAGCAATATTATTTCCCCAAGCAGCTCCCAAACTGTGAATATAAAAGGATACAAATTCAACACCCTCAAAATAAGAAGAATAAGATAATAACCCTGGACAATGAGAAAATTGCACAAGTTCACTTTCCATGTCAGTATGCATTTCCCTTTAAGAATTTCCATTTCCCTTTAAGCAATTCTATTATTCACACATAGCATTTCTAATCATTCTTTCAAGTGTTTCTATGTAACTTATCAGGGTTTAATGAATGCCAGAATAAGCACTAGAGGGAAAATCCACATAACTGGACACTAACCCAAAGGTTTTAACAAGACCTCTACATTTCTCTCTTTTTAATATAATCTTTATTCAAGCACTTGCTGCTTTGATCAGAAATATGGCTTTTTTATTGGTATTATTATTGACTTTTTCCCACCCACCCTCTTGCCTAAACCACCATCCCATAACTTCTGAGCCTTCCAGGGTTGTAGTGAAGAGTTATTAGTTACAAAGCTTCTTTGAAAACAACACCTACATAAAATCAGTCGAAGTTAACAATCTTCTATACTGATTTCTACTGAATTGGGACCCACACTGACTTTGCCAAGAACAGTAAAAAAACCCAGAAAACATCCAAAACCTGACTATGTTAGAGAACACAAGTGACTTGTTCAGTCTGCAATAATACATGGAGGTACTTGCTATCAATAAGAATTCCTAAGGATCACTTCATGCCCAGAAGTTGTCAGTCACAAATTTTGGGACACTTTGCCACTGGAGGTTTGAATGGCTAAAAGAGTGGGTGAGACAGGATACATAAACAAATAGTACAGGAATTTGTTTTACTTTCAGGTCAAACTATTCTGAATTAATAGCTGCTTTATAAAACAGGGGGTATGAGAAAAGAAGTCAGCATATAAATGCTGATTATTCTTCCCAAAGCAACCACTGCCTCCAACATTACACTAAAGACATGCTAAAATTTGAACCTGATTTTTTAAGCCCTATCTGGATTTCCCTAGGATTCCTGTTTGCAGGACACTGTTGTAGGCAGCCCTGCACTTGTCCTTGAGCTCTGACTGGTTTGGGGGTCTTTACTCTGGAGTGCTTTTCAGGCATGCATGGAGTCAGAGCTTTTTCCAGAGAGCCTCAGCCTTTCCAAGAGCAAGGGATGGTTTTAGCTATGTGTGGTCACTGACTTCCATCGTGCTTCCTTCTTCCTTCAGACACAAATTTGAGTGGCTGAGGAAGTTTGTATACTTGGGGTCTGGACAGGGAAAGGAGAAAGCAGATTTCTCTCCCTGCACAAGGATCCAAAGCAGCCACCTGAAGCTGATTGCAGAGGCAGCTGGGCAGAATAGTTTCTCTAAAGCTGATTAAGATGTCTCACTCTGTGGTTTCAAACACTGAGGAGAACATCACATAATTTTCCTGCCATGAGAAAATTACTCCCAGTGGTTCTACGTACAGGTCTAATAGTAGATAATAACTTTTAGATTCAGGGAAACCTTATAGTGGCCTGCCAGTACCTAAAAGGGGAGTACAATAAGGCTGGAGAGGGACTTTTTACAAGGGTATGTCATGATAGGACAAGAGAGAATGGCCTTAAGCTGAAGGAGGATAGATTTAGATTGGGTATTAGGAAGAAATTCTTCCCTGTGAGGGTGGTAAGGCCCTGGCACAGGTTGCCCAGAGCTGTGGCTGCCCCGTCCCTGGAAGTGTCCAAGGTCAGGTTGGATGGGGCTTGGAGCACCCTGGCATAGTGGAAGGTGTCCCTGCCCATGGCAGGGGGTGGGAAACTGGATGATCTTTAAGGTCCCTTCCAACCCAAATCATTCTGCGATTCTATTATTCAAAGAACTGGAAAAGTCCTCAGCAAGTGGCACAGCCTACTTGTCCACCCCACAGCAAGGGCATGCCGACCTGGCTTCATTCCTGACACACCCTACCGTTGCTTTATCTCTTAGCTCCCTCTCCAGAGATGAAAAGAAGGCAGTTGTGTCCATCTCCTAAGGCACAGAGATCAGAGTAAACCCAGCCCTGCTCCAATGTGAGCTGTGCTTTTAATTGTGGTTACTCCTCAGAGTGAGACATGGATAGAAAATTTAAGTAATTTATTACAAGATGTATCAAGAGGTCCAAGCAGATCCAAGGATCCTTGCAGCTGTTAGCGAAATTTTTTTGCCAAGTATTTTCTTCACCGTGTATTTATCCAACAGAGCTGCATCTTCTATTTCTTTCATATTTATTTTTGGTACAATTTTGAAGCCATTTGGTGCTATTGATCAGCTAAATCTATAATCTGTCTCAGGAACAATTTCTTTACTGAAATGATGGTGAGGCATTGGAACACACTTCCCAGGGAGTGGTGGAATCACCATCCTTGGAAGTGTCCAGTGTTAAGAACATTGTTTATTGGTGGACATGGCAGTGCTGGTTGGACTCAATAACCTTAGAGAACTTTTCCAACCTAAAGGATTCTGTGATTCCATCAGTCCCACAGAGGAGAATAAAATATTGCTCTTGCAATATGGAGCTTATAGGGATGTAACTTCATTTTCAGTCCAGTAACTGTTGCATCCTGGTGAGCATGGGAAGCAAACAATGAGACAGGCTTACCCTGGTTTTGCAATGTGCTTATTAATTTCAGAAAAACCACCTCAGGAACAAAGTTTATTAGTGAGTAGGAGGATGTTTCAGGAACAGAGCCCGACTGAAAATAATCAGCTCCCTTTAATTATTTGCATACAGTTTTATTGCATAACTGATGGTTTTAAACCTTGGCCAATTAGCTTGTCAAACATGGAAGTTAAGTTCTGTATTGGTCCCTTAAGAAAGATCTATGCCAAAGTTTTAATTCAAGTTGCCTTAACCAAGCAACCAGAAAATACGGCCTTTTGAAACTAGAATTATTGGGCAGTTACCCAGATTTGGAAAAAAGAATAGGAAAGACAAAGGCAAGAAAAAAAGCAAGGACACAGAAGTCAAATATATTGCTCAGGTCCATGACTTCCACTGCGGGGCAAATTGCAGTTGCAAGGTTACCTTGTCTTGATAACTCATTTTCTAAGAGAAGTTGAGGTGCTGTTGTCCATTTAGCATGCCTACAACAGAGAAGAAAAAAAAAAGAAAAAAACCCCACTCCTTTTCATTGAAAATTTCTTCCTAAGCATCTTATGATGCTGTGGTAGCTGCCTCACTGGTTATGTGTCTCTTTTCCCAGCAACTGCAGAATGTGGAATGATTTTATTATCATATATATTCATAAATATATTTATATTTATCATATTTATATATTTGTATATTGAAATGAATATAATTTTTTACATATTAAGTTAATAAACATGTTCTTGGCATGATCTAAAACTGATTATTCAACATAACTACCCCAGATGAAAATATTTATTTTCCAGTTTCTTACACACAATGCCAGTTAATAACTTTTTTTTCCAAAGCACTGATCTGTTTCTCCAAAAATTCACTAGGAGATGAATATGTTCTTTTCAACTGATTATTTTAACTAAGCATTATGTTATACTCATGCTACATATCCTGAGAATCCCGTGGTGCACATAGTGTCAACCACATGAGCTTTGAACTTTGGTAGAGTGATGACATCCGTATCAAAGCTATGCTTTATAAATGAAGATTTTGCATGTTTTGCCTCAGTAATTGTCTTGTGAAATGCAGCTTTTGCGTGTAGCAACCTCTTGGCCCAAGCTTTCAACACTTGCATCTTCATTTGCTAAAATGCTCTATTAAGTCGTTGTCCTGAGTGTGGCTGAAACTGGGATGGGTGGTTGTGCACTTCCTGCTGATTCTTAGTGTGCATGTCATAGAATCCTAGAATTCTGGAATGCTTTGGGTTAGAAGGGACATTAAGATCATCCACTTCCAACCTCCTTCCATGGGCAGGGACACCTTCCACTATCCCAGCTTGCTCCAAGCCCCATCCAACCTGGACTTGGACACTTCCAAGGATGGGGCAGCCACAGCTTCTCTGGGCAGCCTGTGCCAGGGCCTCACCACCCTCATGGTTAAAGAATATCACCCAGAGACCACCTGCTCCAGAGCCCTGTCCAACCTGGCCTTGAATATTTCCAGGGATGAAGCAGCCATCACCTCTCTGGACAACCTGTGCCAGTGATTCACCACCCTCATTGTAAAAACTTCTCCTTTATATCTAATCTAAGTTGACCACCTTCTTGTTTAAAACCATCAACCCTTGTCCTACTGCAAGAGGACCTGCTAAAATGTCTGTCCCCATCTTTCTTAAAAGCTCCTTTTAAGTACCGAAAGGCCAAAATAAGGTCTCCCCATAACCTTCTCTATTATAAAAACATGTGTTAACACACAGCTCTGAGCCATCTCCAGAGCAATTACATTTTGGGCCAAATGAGTCAAAACTGCTTGCTTGTTAATGTGATCATGAAATCTGTCAAAGCAGACAAAGACTGTCAAGACTTAAAAGCACGAAGAGGAGAGCAAGGCAAGCTAAGGTCACCCAGGCAAACTCTTAAGTGTTTGCCTGCTTTAGTAATGCCACAGGAACACTGGTAATTATTAGTATGTAATTTTTCCCAGTGTTTCATAGGGGACTCAAACTAGTTTGGAATCAAACCATACCAGATGCTACATAGGCACTTCTGTAGTTCCTGACACTGAAATGTCAAGAGTCATTACAAACTAACAAGTGGAGGGAAAAAGAAGAATTAACCTCATTTCACAGGGTAATCAAGTGACTTCCTCACTGTGAGGGTTGTGAGGTCCTGGCACAGGTTGCCCAGAGAAGCTGTGGCTGCCCCATCCCTGGAAGTCTCCAAGGCCAGGCTGGACAGGGCTTGGAGCAACCTGGGGTAGTGGAAAGTGTCCCTGCCCATGGCAGGGGGTTGGAACAAGATGATCTTAAAAGCCCTTTCCAACCCAAACTGTCCCATGATTCCATTCATTATCTGGGACCTCTCCTCAAAACTCAGTTGCTCAGACATCCTTAGCAGTCCTGCTCTTATGTGTCACAGTGACAGAGCTCCTGGTTCAGAACTGATTCATGTCCTGCCAGCCTGGACCACAGATGGACAAGTGAGAGTTTGCTTGGAAGAGGCCATGTCAACATGGCCAAGGTGTGATGGTCCCCACAAGAACCTGTCTTTCGGTTATACTTTTACATCCCTGACATCAAAGCACAGGGCAGTGATTCCCCTGCTTTTCTCATGGCTCTTTTACAGCACTGATCCAGCATGGAAAAATTAAAGATGCTTTATCTGAAACATCCACGAAGGAAATCCTGTGTCTCTGATGAACCTGACTTCCTCAATTTCCTGTTTGCTGCACAGCTGTCTGCATTGGATGGGTCCCGGGGACATTTTTTTGGACATATTTGTGTACCTCTGTTGGAAGCCAGGTTCCTTGAGCTGGAGCATAAGGGTCTATAATCTTTTTTAAAAAAAATTAAAAATCACAGTGAAAACAGAAAGAATGAAAAGAAAACAAACCAATAAAGAATCTATCCTGTCATAACATTTGAGGTTCTGGTATTTGCTGGCCTTGGAGTAGGTTCAAGATAAATGAAGGAAATGTGTATTTCATTAAATGCTAATATTTGGAAGATAAGAGGAAAAAAGGATGAAATGCTCCCGAGAACAGTTGTGAGGACAGTGCCTGTGTGTGTGTGTATAAACACAAATGTTTGCATACACACAAACAGACTGTTGTGATTTGCTCTGAATCAGAGTAGGGCTATGTAGGAAGAATTACAGGGAAAGGAAAAAAGATATTTATTTTCCCAGGTCATTGCTCTTCATAGCATGACAAGGGATTTTGCATTTCTCATTTTCCATGTCTCTTCAGAATTGCAATTAAAACCTTCCACTTTTTTTTTTTTTTTTGCAAATGAAACTTGATCTTACAAATAATCATTGAGTCGCATATAGGCACACACAAAAAAAAAATCTCAATCCTACGCAAGCTAAACTCTGCTAGGTGCTTTAATAATAAGGCTGGTGAATCAAAACCCAACCAGCTTTTTCCCAGTGGATGCCTTAATTGTTGCTGGTTAAACTTTGAGATCTCTTCTCCATTCTACCCCAAAGCACTCTGTGTAATCCCTTGGCTGCTGCCCAACCCAGTCTGTAGAGTCAGGACACAACACATGTTTGCCTCCTGGGGACACAGCCCTTGGGCAGCAAAAAGGGTCACGAAGTGCCCAGAATTCTTTTGTTCATTAGCAGATGCAATGCAAGGGAACTAGAATGTGGGATTTGAGGCTCCGAATACTCAGGAAAGGATTTGATGTCTGTGCTTCAAATAACGCAGCAGGGCAGGAACTGAAATTTTCACAAGTGATGGACAAAGCTTAGATCTTTCACAGCACATCAGAAGATAATGAATCTCAGCACTTTATTTTCATAAATAGGTCTGGACACAGTTTTTTACAAGGACTGTGGGTAGAAAATAATTCACTGGCCACAGAGTTGTTTCCCTGATAACCTTCAACCTCTACTGCAAGCCCATAGGTTCTAGAGTTTAGAGATTTGTTTTCTAACACACAACTAAAGAAAGCTTCATTTTGCTCATTGCAGCTGAACCATTTCTGAGCAAACTTTCAGACAAAATCTTTCCCCAGGCATAAATCTATCAGGGAAAAAGAAAGGCATCTAGTGCAGCAAATAACATAAAAGTATAGTGTATGAAATAAAATATAAAAGTAGAGGCACTGAAAAGCAGGTAATATGACAGAATGTTAAAGTGTGGGCTGTCAAACTGTGATTGCATGAAATCAGTGATACTCTTGGATCAAGGGCATTGATCCATGGTATCTTCCTTGCAGGTGGACAGCACCTGCCAATGAACTGATTAAAGGCCTTGGTCTAGGTTTCAGGTAAGGCCAAAAGGCAGCAAGGAGAAGATTTGGTTACTGGTTAGGAAGGCTGTGGAGGTTTGGCTTTGGAAAATCCTCTAAGATCAAGTGAACTGTCAATCTAACGCTGCCAAGTCCCTCTAAGCCATGTCCCTCAGTGCCACATCAACTCATCCTTCAATGCGACAGCAGAGGAGAACCAGGAGGTAAAGAAACCAGTTCCATGCAAAGTGGAACCAGTGCTTTACTACAGAGCTGTGGTTGGATTCCTGGGCATGAACCAGTGTGCAAAAGTTTTTCCCTTAGCTGAGGTACAAAACCAAAGTTTCTCTCCAGAGAACATTTCTTAGTAGCCAAGAAATGGATTCCAAAGGGATAACCAATTTTGGGGGGACAGAGAGGTTCACTCATAGAGTTTTTCTTCACAGACTGAAACTTTTTTTAACCTGTAGGAATCTTTTACCCTGAGGACTTACCAATCTACTACTTTTATTTAAAATTTAAAATTTGTTTAAAAGAACTGGGAGGGAAATGATGTACACATAAATCTGCAGATACACTGCATGATTACATAAACCTCATGCTTGAAGAAAGACAGCCTAAAAAAAGAGACAGAAACTTGATGTATAAGCACCAATAAATTGACTGTGTTTGCCACATTTGCTGATACATTCTGCAAAACTCAGGAATGTGATCCACTGGGTGCCAATCCAGTAGATCTCTGTGGTGTTCATTCAGAAATGTGTCCCCCACAGGCTGCCCAACACCCTCTAAAATGAGTGAGAAAGCTGCTTTTCTGTCCACAGGCCTTGATCAGTCCCACGAAGAGAGGAAAAGAGGAAAAGAGAGAGATATCCCTTGGTGTTTGTGCCTGCTTCTCCTTCAAATGGAATTAATGGTGGTTTAATGGGGTATGAAAGGATGTTTTACTGGAAACAATGAGGAACAATTGTCTAGCTCACGTTTCATTTCACAGGTCATTATTGCATTAAGAAGTAAATCGACCAAGTCCGGTAAATAACAGTCTGTGTTTTGCCCAAAGCTTCAAACCAACAATCTTAGCAGTCACCAACTAATATCTTTGTCATTTTTAACCCTTGCAGGGATCTGCTGGGGGCTAAACAATTATAGTCTTCACCCACCCCTAGCAGGTAAGCATTATTCATTTTATTTCTCATCCTTTCTTCCTGCAAACCCCACGAGGCTGGTTTTTTTTTTGCATTGTTGTTTTGTTTATTAGCCAGCCTAGCCAACTGTGTGTCTGGTGGCCTTGAAAAACAACACATATTTTAGTGACTGCTGCAGGCGTCTTTAAACAGGCTGCTTCCTCTGCAAAATTAATTGTAGCAAAATGCAGTGCTTCCCCTGTAAAGCTCCGCAAACTCCCACTCAGCACTTTGGTTGGATTATAGATATGTCTCTAAGATCTAAGGGAAATAATATAGTTATGCTTTCAGGACGAAATTCACTTTTCTTTTTAAATTAATTTTTTTTTAATTGCATAACACAACCATCTTGCCTCCTTAAAGGTAACAGCCAGCAAGCCTGGAGACACTGTTCCATGTAGATGCTGTCCTCGGCTCCATCACTGCCTCACTAGAGCAACTCACTTCTCCACTTCCCTCTGTTTCTCCTGGCACATTCTGGTTTGATTATTAATATCAGCAGCTTCTGCAGCAGCTGCATCAGAGGCAGCGTGGGCAGCAGCACAAGGGAAGTGACTCTGCCCCTCTGCCCCACTCAGGTGAGACCCCACCTGCAGAGCTCCCTCCAGCCCTGGATTTCCAGCAGAGGAAGGACATGGAGCTGTTGGAGCAAGTCCAGAGGAGGAACCAAGATGATCAGAGGGATGGAGCACCTCTGCTATGAGGAAACTGAGAAATTTTGGATTGTTCAGCCTGGAAAAGAAAAGGCTTTGGGATGACCTAATTGTGGCCTTCAAGTACTTGTAATGAGTCAACAAGAAAGATGGAGAGAGAATATTGACAAGAGCATAGAGTGACAAGACAAGGGGGAATAGATTCAAATTGAAAGAGAGTAGGTTTAGATCGGGTATTAGGAAGAAATTCTTCCCTGTGAGGGTGGTGAGGCCCTGGCACAGTTGCCCAGAGAAGCTGTGGCTGCCCCTGGATCCCTGGAAGTGTCCAAGGCCAGGATGGACAGGGCTTGGAGCAACCTGGGATAGTGGAAGGTGTCCTGCCCATGGCAAGGGGTTGAAAAGAGATGATTTTTAATGTGCCTTCCAACCCAAATTGTTCTGTGATTCTTCCAGAAGATGCCGGAAAAGTTTCTGGGTGGTATATTGTAGGAATAAAACCCAACGACTGACTCAGACTTATCGGCATCACCAAAGCAGGAATGATAAGTAAGAATGAAACAGTTCCTTGGGAGAATAGGAAGGTTGTCTGAGAAACTGAGCTTTGAGGAGGGGTCCCAGATAAGGAAGAGATTCACAGAATGGTTTGGGTTGGAAGGGACTTTAAAGATCATCTTGTTCCATCCCCCTGCCATGGGCAGGGACACCTTCCACTAGACCAGGTTGCTCCCAGCCTCACCCAACCTGGCCTTGGACACTTCCAAGGATGGGGCAGCCACAGCTTCTCTGGGAATCTGTGCCAGTTTTGTTTCCCTGGTGCTGTAAACTCTGCTCAGACCCCATACACCATTTTTTGTGGGACTCATCTCTACACTTACATATTGTACAACCTTTCAAGCTCATTGGCATTCCACAAGAACAGGCAGTCCGTATGACAGGAACTGAGCACGTGGGTTGGGAGACCACCTCTCTTTCCTCCCCAGTGGTCACTCTTTGTCTTCATCAGAAGCATTTACGAAGTCCTAATTACCAAATCTTTCTCCCACAACATCCTGGCCCTTGCCCCATACATCAGTCAGACCCAAAGATTCCTGAAGGCCATGGGTATCCTTTCAGAATTTTGAAAATAGGTGCAAAAAGGGCCATTTGAACTTATTTGATCCATCCTCCAGCCACTCAGGAAAAGATCAGCTCGATCTGATTATCTAAGGATGTTATCACTGATAAGGATTCTACAACTCACTCAGGCAAGCTACACCCATTGTTCTTTGCCTTTATTCCAACATTTCCTCACAGCACCTAAAATCACCCTGACAAAACTTCAGCCCATTATTTCTGATTGCACAGACTTAGGGAGCAATTTATTTCTCTCTGCTCCGCAACAGTCTTTCATATTTTTGAAGGCCATTCCTAAGTCTCTTATCCACCTCTTCTCCTCAAGACTGAGAGACCAAACTTTTCCAGCCATTCTACAAATCTCTTTTCCACACGACTAATAATGTTTTTCACCTTTAACTGTCAGGCTCCTAAATAAATCCATGGGTGGTGTGTCCAACAGTTATTCAGGTTTCATGGACCACCAATGCTTTATGAATCACAATTTAAGAACCACTACACTGAAAGAGAAGCCTCATTGTATCAATGATAAAAAACCTTATGCTTGGGTTGTAGACAACATCTATATACAGAAAGGGAGAGAGGTGGGTTTCAAATCCATAACTAGAATCCTAAATGAAGGTGGCGTAGTGTTTGGGGGGCACTGAGCCCCCAGGGAAGCAAGCAGGCTCTCCAAGATTTCACAAACTTTAAAAATGGTGACATTTTTCTAAATAGCTCCTTAAATACAGGAGTTGAGTTTGGAAAATGAAAAACCTGCTCTTTTATCCTCAGGGATTAAGGCTAAAAGGAGAAGCCAAGAATTTCTGATAGCAAGTGTAGGCACAAACTATTTGTTGGCACATCTTCAAAAAGGATTGCTATCCTAAGGGGCAAGGTTATCTCCCATTGTCAGGGACCTGACTTCATAATCAGTTTTTCCAAAATTCATTTGGATAATCATTCCTAATAGATATGTACACATATTTTACATTTTATGCAGCTGAACATCAGTGCATGACAGTTTGAAAGAACCTGAGGAATTTAGAAAAGAAGCAGAAAGGGTGGCACAAAAAGCTAAACTCCATTTACAGCAATAAACGTGCAAACTGGTTGGGTTTGCCCAAGGTTTTTTTGGCTTCATCAGGAGAAAAGAATTTGATACCCTTGTTTGATGGGAACAAGGAAATAAGGTTTGAAAGGCTTATACAATTGTACATATACAGATATATAATGTGTGTGTGTATATACATTGCTCTATGCTGATCACATGGAAAATGAACAATGTCATTCATCTCACACATCCTAGCTTCAGAATTAAGGAAAAAGCATCCCTTTAAAAGGAAAATAGCTGTTTACTAGAGACTGAAACGCAGGTGAGTGTGAGGGAAAGCAATTTATAGTATTTCACAATGGAGATGTGGCATGGCCACCTCAGCCCCAATGCTGACCTTGTTTGCTACATCCCCAACTCTTCTCAGTTCCTCCATAATTTACCAAAAGAAATCACGCAGAGGAGTGGTTTTCCCTGGCAGAGCTGTCCCCTAAGGAAACTTCATAATGGCATCCAGATCATAGAATCACGGACTGGTTTGTGTTGGAAGACTCCAAAACGTTCATCCAGTTCCACCCCCTGCCATGGGCAGGGACACCTTCCACTAGCCCAGGTTGCTCCAAGCCCTGTCCAACCTGGCCTTGGAGACTTCCAGGGATCCAGGGGCAGCCACAGCTTCTCTGGGCAACCTATGCCAGGGCCTCACCAACCTCACAGGGAAGAATTCCTTCCATAACTCTAATCTAAACCTGCCCTCTGTCAGTTTAAAGCCATTTCTTGTTCTCTCTTCTTTCTGAACCGGTGGATTGTCCACCCCCAGAATTGTCCCTCACTCTGCTGTACAGCAGTTGGCAGATTCTTTAATTCAGTGTGTTCAAACATCTCACCCCCCATGAGCCACCACATAGACATCAAAGATATAAAAATAACTTAATTTCCCTTTGGATTACTTTAAACTTTGCTCTCCCATGAGCATTACAAAAATCCTCCCAACTTCATTCTCTGCTTTGGTCTCAACTTAATTAAGGTCTGCTGAAATCTTTAGCAGAGATGTGTTTTCAGGAAAATTAAGAATTACAAGCATTTTCTAATCATATTAGGTTTGGTTTTTATAAAACAATAGCTTGGTAAGAGCTCTTTTAATGTCCTCCATTGCTGCTTCCAACCCATTTTGCATGGGCCATTTATTGCAGAAAAAGTAAATTTCTATTTGTGAACAGCAACAACAAAAAAAGCTCCAGAGGAAAACAATGCTGATATTGCATTGTATCATTCCTTGCAGATCTACCAAACCTGCATTCTCTTCTCAGACATCTTTAATTACTGAATATGACTATGCATAGCTAGTGTGGCTAATCATAGTCCTTGGAATATTAAATTTTTATGGTGCAACATTTTCACCCAGCTTTAGCCCTAACTTATACTGCCAGCCTGTGTCTCAAAATTCTACACTTCCCCAACTATTATTTGAGATTTTTATTCAATAATTAAAATTACCAGAAGAAAAAAATTGTACAAAAATCTTTGACCCATACCCCGAGTTATTTTGGACTGTTTTTACCTAGATCTGACATTTTATCATATTTCTAATGAAACCAAGAAACTTCTGAATATTCATTTATTACTTTTAACATCAATGTTACATTTCAAAGAGTTTTTGACAATAGTTTTTGATAAAATTGAGTGTAAAATGTCTGCATAACTTGCTTTAGACAAGCGTTTACATATTAAACACTTTCCTCTTTATGATTTAGAAAATGTACTGATTACCTCTAGAGAGCAAGCAAGACTACTGAGCAATTTCACAGCTTTAGAATTGTCTAGATTGAAAATGACATGGGAAAACCTAATCTCAATGATTTGCTTGTCAGATAAAAAGTTCAGCTGTCCATAACACACCGATCCTCTGACCAACAGATTAAGACTAAAGCTGAGTCAATTAAAAAAAAATATTCTGGGGTTTTTTTAAGAATAACTGAAAAAACCAAAACAAAACATAACTGTAATTTTTTTGTTTGTTTGTTTATAATTGTAGTTGTCCCATTCCTGGAAGTGTCCAAGGCCGGATTGGACGGGGCTTGGAGCAACCTGGGATGGTGGAAGGTGTCCCTGCCCATGGCAGGGGGATGGAACAAGGGGATCTTTAAGGTCCCTTCCAATCCAAACCATTCTGTAATTCTATGGTTTATTGGAACCTCCCCAGGGACATGGTAAAGTTTCCATCACATCCTCATTTTGAGGTTTTCAAAATGCAGTTGGACAGGGTGCTAGATAATGCTCCTTTCCCACAAAAGGGTGGACCAGATGAGCTTTTGAGTCCACTTCCAACCTGGTCTGCTTTATGATTTTATGATTTTTCAGTCCAAATTTCTTTAAATAACAACTAGAATGTATCTGTCAGCAGGAAGAAAATATATGTCTGGAGGCTCTAGACTAAAACTTGAAAGACCTGGTTTCATCTCTCCAATTCTGTTTATTACCCACCTAATGGGTCAATCTCTCTTTGCTCACTGGAGAGGACATCAGTGAACCCTAGTGGAAGATGTCCCAGCCCGTGACAAGAGATGGAATGAGATGACCCTCAAGGTCCTTTCCAACCCAAACCATTCTAAAATTCTATGACTCTATGACAATGCTGGAGACAACAGAAGTGGGGACAGCTGGATCTTCTACCAGTTTCAGGAACTCAGCTGCATTTCCACCAAGGGAAGACAATGAACTTTGATGTCTCTAGGAGTCACCATGGATTACAGATGTGAGGAACTGTTATAACAGAGTCCTATGAACACTGCAAAAAGCCAGCAACTGGCTGAGCCTTTAACTACACAAGGATGGTTGTATCAGCTGCCCTTCATGGAGTTGGGGTTTTAACCTGGACAGAGGAATCAGTTGAATACACAAACTGTTCACATGTCCTTCATTCCTCAACAAGACAATCCTGTTTATAGCTAATTCTGCCACACAGCTTATGATTCTGGTATTTCCTGTATCATGGAACCATTTAGTGCTCCAGGCCTGGCCCCAAGCTCTGTTGCAAGAGGCTTGCTCCAGACATGAGATTTAGGAGAAAAACATTTTGTCATCCAAAAATGGCAGCTCAAAGAGATTTAAATAATTACAAATTCATGTTAAACTCATTAAATTGTTTTGGATAATTTGAAAAATAGTACTTTGAAAGTTCCTCATAAATTATTTAAGGAGGAGGGTGTTGGAAAACATTTAAACTTTTGCAGCATTATATTTAAAAGACAAAAAAAAACAGATTAAAAAGGACTTTCATATTAAAAAGTAATTATGCTTTGTTGGACTCAAACCCACTTTTGTTGTTACTCCTTTTTTCTTGCAGTAGAAATAATAATAGCAACAAAAGTCTTGGATCTGTTTCCTCCTATTTTGTTATTTTTTTCTGAATTCTGTTGTTTATCCAGAAAACTAAAACTTCATTTTGAAGTGAACAATTCTGCTTCTTCAGAAAGTCACAATAAAAAGCTTGGTCTATGAGCAAAGAGTGAACTCAGTGGGTAAAAGTTTGGGAAAACAAAGGGGGAAAAAAGCGGGTATAGAAACAATAAATTTCATAAATTCTATACCAATTGCACCTTCAATAAAAGACATCATGTGAATCCAGGAGCATTAATATCATTCTGAATGATCCCTTGTGCCCCTGTTATGGTTCTCACAGTCTCTCCCTTACGATATTCCTTATTATCATAAAACATCTCCATGGCTTTTGCGTCCCTGAAGTGTATTGAGTTTGCTCAAGTGTACTGATTTGCTCTCCATGGAGTAATCAGAGTATCTAGAAATGGGTAAGGGACAGTAATTTCAATCTGATTGGCCAAACTGGAAGCTTGAAGAGAACATAAATATATATCTGTATCATAGAATCATCAGATCATAGAGTGGTTTGGGTTGGAAGGGACCTTAAATATCATCCAGTTCCAATGCCCCTTCCAAGCCATTCTATGATTTTATAATTCTATGACAACACCACCATCTTCACTGGCCTAGAAGTATTGTCATGCCAAGGGGGAATCCGGCCCTACAGAATTATTAAGGCTGGAAAAGACCTCCAAGGTCATCAAGCCCAGACTGAATGAAGGCCACCGTGCCCACTAAACCACATCACAAAGGGCCACATCTACTTGGTTTTCTTAGTGCTTCCACGGATGGTGGCCTCACCCCTGCCCTGGCCAGACTGTTCCCATGCCCAGCCACCCTTTCTGGGAAGAAATTTTTCCTAATATCCAACCTGAATCATCCCTGGTGCAACTTGAGGCTATGTCCCCTTGACCTATCACTAGTTTCCTGGGAGATGAGGCCAATCCCTCTTTTCAGGGAGTTGTAGAGAGTCCCTCTGAGCCTTCTTTTCTCCCGACTAAGGAACCTCAGCTCCCTCAGCTGCTCCTCATGGGATTTACATTCCAGCTCCTTTCCCTTCAGTGGACACGTTCAATGTCTTTCTTGCAGTGAGGAGCTCAAAACTGAACACAGGGCTTGAGGCTGGGCCTCATCAGTGCCCAGCACAGGGGGTTGATAATTGCCCTGGTCCTGCTGGCAGAAGATCAGTGGGAGCAGGAAAATTGAGCTTTTTCTCCAATTTGTCTATCCTGGGAGCCTGCATTGCACTGTGAAAAATACTCAGTGCTACAACTTTCCAGAAGGAGAAGGAGGAGGGAGAGAAGGGAAGAAGACAACCATGAATTCACCTTATCATCAAGCTCTGCCTTTCCAGATGACACCTCGAGACAAAAGGAACCGCAGGTCAGAATGAGAAATGCAGAGGAATTTAACACACATTTGTGAAGGGAAGGGGAAAAATACCCCCATTCAGATTTGGGCAGCAAAAAGAAAACACAGAAATTTTGTCACAGCCTCAGAGGCAGGCAACATTTACCATATGCTGTTACCTCCATTACACAAGGAGATAAACCCTGTGGAGTGAAGGTTGTGCCCTCAGTGCACTTTAGAGGGTGGGGATTCCTCTTACACCTATGACTGTGTGCTAGGATGTGCTAAAAATGGTGGGAATCTGAATAAAATCCAGGTTGTGTATGCAAATATATTCATTAATATGCAGGTGCTAAGTAGTAATAGTGCCAGAGCATTAGTGCTTGGATGTGATTCATAATTAGGGTGGAAAAGGTACAGTAAAAATCAGTGTTTGCATCTAGACAACACATTAATCAACCCTGTAAGCAGCCAGCTAGAGCGGGATCCGTGGAGGAAAAGCCTTACACATTTTGTTTAAAGATTAAAGTTCTTCATGTGTTTAATCAGTTTTAGAGTGTGAAGGAAAACAGGATTAATTACAGTCCCTCCCATCAGTCTCCCATACCGGCAGAGTCACAAACTATGCATCTCTACAGCAAAATGGCCACCATCAGCAGCAGGCGCAGGGAACGCTAATTGTAATTAAAGAGTTTATTTGGAATCAGGGAGCTGAGTTTTAATCAGGAGGAGAATGGAGCCTTGCTGTGGGAGCCTTCAGAAAGTGGTTACTGAGCAGAATGGGCCTTTTTTTAACAGAGAGGGGTCGTCAAACTTCTGGAGTGGGTTTCCAGCTTGATTATCTCCCCAGTGGGACGTGGATGAAAATCCTTGCGGGGCCAATTATTGGTATTATTTTGCAGTTATGTGGTGTTTTCATGGCACATGTCCCTTAATGCTCTCAGAGGACATTGCAAGGGGCAGGCAGAATCATCAAATCACGGAATGGTTTGGGTTGGAAGGGACCTTAAAAATCATCTCATTCCATCCCCNCTAAAGGGGGCTAAGGATGCTGGGTGAAATGATTCTGCAAGAAGGCAGAGTGGAAGTGGTGGACACAGAGCTGCACACTGAGCCACCCCAGATTTCTGCAGCACAGTTCACTACATCCATCCTGGAAAGGAATCACACAACTGGGACCACCATCACCTCAACCTGAGTTGCAGATCTCAGTGAAAGTCACAACTCATGGCTCAAATGTCTGCATGACTTTGCAAATACTCCTGCCAGCACAGGGGCACTTACCGGCTTCGGAGTAGAACTGTGTCCATTCAAATTCTGACTTTGGGAAAACAGAGACAGGTGGTTCTAGATCCAGGAGACCTCCATCCAAATCCTTGAAAAGGGCTTTCCTTGAGCCTTTGCAACTCTTTTTGGGGAGCATGGAATCTTCAGAGGTTTGTACACTGATAGGTAGGGAAGGCGATGTTATTATCAGTGGCTTGGAAGAGCAGAAAAGCCTATAAATTTCTATGTAGGTCATTAAAGACTGGCTGCCACAGAGGTAGGTACCTGTAACAGGACAGGATTGTTGAGGGGAACTCATCTCATCTGAGACAAATGTAGGACAGTTGAGATGAATCATTTCCTAAACAAGGGTCTATATCGACTACAGAAGGTCAGTGTGTTTAGATCACATGCCTAATTTTTGGATCACTAAAGTGTAGTGAGCTGAACTGCTTTTAATTGCAGATTGACTAAAGGTTCAACACAGCTTAAAGGAACTGGTGATCTGAGCATCTCACACCCATGGCAGAATTCAATACAGTAAAAGGCTTGTACTCCAGAGAAGTTCATGGAGACATTTTCAGATTGCTACACGGATTCACATTAAACCTTGAAGAAAATGCAGAATATTTTGGTCTCAGGCTGAGAAAACCCGATTGCTGGTACCTTGAATGGGGCAAACAGGTATAGGCAGAGATTTGCAGTAAGGGCAGAGGAACAAAAAGGCCAATTCCCCCAGTCAACCCAGCTCAAAAGAGGCAGAGAACAAAGCCCTCCTCTGATCCTGACAGTTCAGTTCTTGACCATCTCTCAGCAGATCCAGCATTTCTGCTGGTTAGGTCTACCAGTGGGACAAGCAAAGTGCTTCATGGATTTGATATATTCCCTGATGTTTCTATTTCCTCTCTTGCTCCAAGGCAATGCACATCTTCTCTTTGACGGGACATATCCATCAAATATCCCTTCAGGATGCTGAAGCAGAACAATGCAGCCAAAGCCTGGATCAAGCTCAGCAGCTGCAAAGGTGGATTAAATAAATGCGTGCAGATATTGCATGAGGAGCACTGGGAGATGCAACCACCCTCAGAGGCTCAGCAGCCTCCCAAGGAAGCATTCAGTAATCCATGTGCATTCCTCATATCTGAAAACCACCAGCTCTTGCACTGGACTGGGTATTCAGCAGCCCACTACCAGCAGAATATTTTGGGATGGATACAAGAGTGAAACATAATGGGAGCTGACAAGCTGGACAGGGCTCAGAAATCTACACGCAAACTAATGCCCAGAGCAAAAAGCAAAAATATAGAATAAAATAAGAAATTCTGGCAGAAGGCTGGAGGGGCTCTAAACATAGCAGTGTGGGACACCTCCAATTATTTTTGACTGGCAAGTGGAGTCCATGCTGGAATTTTTTTGCTACTTCAAGGCTTTCCTGACATAGCCTCTATATTGTGTTCAGCAACTACAATAAATAAATAGGCATGTGGTTTCCATTGGATGTGGTATGTAAAAACCACTGCAACCAGCAGTGACTTAAGGTTACAGATGAAGTTCTCCCCTCCCTCCTCAACACTCACAGATGATATTCTCCCTGGGCAGGAGCAGTTCTGGCAATCATTTGACATCTCACAGCCTGCCTGGTACTGATCAACATTTCTGATGTGATCTCGCAGGCACAAATCAAGCCACGCTTTCCCGACCAAAAGGACATTCCCTGTCTCAGGGTTTTTTCCTGGAGGTCCTGACATTTTCTGTAGCCTGAGGCTGAGAAGTCAGAGATGCTCAGGATAAGGGTTTAAGAAATGGGATATGTGAGGCTTGTTTTGCTACACAAATGTCAGGAAAAGGAGAAATCCAAGAGGATTGGTCTGGAGATGCACCTCAACGGAATTTGAAACTCAAATTATAAAAGATTGCCCTAAACTAAATTTGGTGGTGTTTTTCTGTTTCTTTTTTTTTTTTTTTCCTGTATTTGAGTTTTTCTGTGCATGCTTGTTTGATGTCGGAGCTTGTTCATTTTTGTCAGACAGGAGCAGTACAAGAACAGAGATGAGGAGAGGATAGTTCCAAAGGTGTAGGTGTTTGGGGGTTTTTTTTGAATAAAGGTAGCTCAGAATGAAGCATTTTACCTTGTTGGATGAAAGTAGAACTTGTCCTTCTCACTGACATGTAACATCCTTGATGTCTCTGCTGTGATGAGAGGCATGATGCCTAAATGATCAGCATTTGACATGATACAGACATCCCTGTCTTCACTGTAGCAGCTCTTTGTAAAACCAGTAAAGGTGACTTCTGCCAGGGATTAAGAGAAGATCAAGCAAGGAAAAGTGGTTAAAAGAGTGCCATATCTAGAGATAAGAAAGTTGGGGTTTTTTCCATGTTTTTCATGTTAAATTGCTCCCATATATATCTGTTCAAATTATTTTTAAATCAGACTAATAGCATTGTTCATAGGTCTTCATGTGGCTTTAGAATACTCTGTAGCCAAGTTATATCCTAAGTTGACACAAACCAAGTCATACCCATAGGAAACAAAATCAAAGGAAATAGTAACTGAGAAAGAAAAGAAAAAGCAAGAGTATTTAATACATTTTCATTTGAATAAGTAAGAGCCAGTTAAATAACAACCTGCCTTGGATGGTTTTTCTACTTGACAAAGATTAATATAAAACAAGCTGGGTGTAATGACACATGCTTGGCTCTGGCACTCAACTCCTGCACAGCTCCCAAATCTGTATTTTGCCATGAATTTTTTGTGAGACTTTGCGCAAGTCTGTTTGTCTTAATCTCTCTTATTCTTCAGTAAAAAGGGGATAATGAATTTTCTAGCAAAAGTAAGTAGCAGTGAGGAATAAAGACATGAAAAACAGTGAGGTATTTAGATGCCACCCCTGTAACCAGCTATTAAGTTTCTCCTATATGCAAATATTGCTCAGGACTGAAAAATTCATTTGAAACAAAGATCCAGGATACATAACAGACCTCCGCTGCTCTTGTGCAATCCCTTATAACAATAAAGGTCATAACTGCTTCTGTGAGCTGTAGTTATTATGTTCTGTGAAATTTCTGTACCAAGTGTGATATTCACTTCTCAGATTTGGTATCTTTATTTAGGTAGAGGTAACCGTGGATCAGAGAGATGACTCAATTGGAAAAGTAACACAGAAGGCAGGTATGTGTGAGGCAGAATAAGCATTATCACAGGACATAATTATAATTTAATCATAGAATCCAAGAGTGGTTTTGGTTGGAAGGGACCTTAAAGATCATCTCATTTCAACCCACTGCCATGGCCAGGGACAGCTTCCACTAGACCAGGTTGCTCCAAGCCCTGTCCAACCTGTCCCTGAACACCTCCAGGGATGGGACAGCCACAGCTTCTCTGGGCAGTAATTACCTTGCAGTAGATTCAGGAAGTGAAAAATATAACTTTATTTTTTTTAATTAAACTGTATCAAGTTGTAGAAGAATTCTGTTACCAATTTCACTGAGGCTCTGATTTCTCTACCGTGTCCATTTGTTGACAAGGGGAAGAAGGCTGCAACTTTAACTGGAAAAATGAAATTAGTGAAGAAAAACAGTGACAGAACAGTCTGGTCAGTGGAGGCAGAAGACCAACCTTTCAGCTTCATGATTCCCAGGGCTTTTGGACAATGTCCAGTTTTGTGCCAGGGATCCTCTGGCCTTTGGCTGGGAACGGTAGTAAATGTGGGCCATAAAATCCCGACACGGCCTCTTAAAGGGTAGCGTGGGGGTCGGTCCTGGGCTGTTGGATCAGCTGAGTGAGGCTTGATCCTGTCTCTGAGGCAGTCAAAGGTCGAGCTTGTTGCGACAATGATGGAGTTTTTAAGTTCTATGAATTTTTCCCCCATGTAGCATTGCTCGGCATAGACACAGTGCACCACTGCCAGGAGTCCCACGGTGTTGTCCACCAGCACCACGTTTTCCACGATAACGCTGCCTCCAAGGTGGAGCATGACACCATAGTCATAGTTCTTATAGGACAGAAAACCTCTGATTCTAGTGCAGGTCTGAAATCCATCTTCCTGGTAGAGATGAATGCCATGGAGACTCGAATGGGCCACATTTCCACTGCAACATTCTCCATCTAGTGAACACTCCTGGCCCCTGACATGGAAGCCAATTCTCTCAGATCCTGCTACAGCATTGCCACGAAGGGAGACATCAGTGGCCAGGTTGACCTTGATGCCGGCAACCCAGTTTAATGAACCTGCTGGCTGCCTGCTCAGAATAACAAGGTTCCTGATGAGAGAGTGATTTTTCCCTTCCAAATCAATGCCTGGTCCAGTGGTGTTGAACACCACATTATCGTGCAACAGGATCCCACTGCTCATGACTGCTTTAATGCCAACTCCACAGCTGCCACTAATGCTGGATGACACCACTGAGGACTCCTGAGATACGTTCCTGAATTCAATGGCAGAAAGCTGAGGAGGCCCAAAGTTCAAAAATTGAATATTTAAGAGTTGAAGAGCACCTGAAATGAGATAATTGGAGTGAAATAAAAGCTTATATTACCTAAGAACTGGTAAGGACAACCACGTTAACAGCACTCAGACATAAAATAGCAGGTACCTTCTCAGTGTATTGTAGTGATGGGTATTTGTTAATAAATATATACAAAGTCATAGTAAAACCTCACAAAACACAGAGCAGCCCCTCCTAAAATATCTTCCATATTTATGAATTTTTAGTGTTGCTCATGTTTCATACTTGCTGACAGTCAATTTGTTCTGACTTTCATGGCACATGTGAATGGATACACGTGTTCCTGCACCTCTTTCTTGGGCAAAACTCGTGTGGTTGATGAGCACAGGTGAATCTCAACTACCTTCAAACTCCATCCCACTGGAGTCTGTGAAGTGCCCCACCAGCATCCTCCCAGCACAAGCCACATCCGACTGGATCTGCACGTTCCGTGTTAGGAGCCCAACCTCAGCAGCCAAAGGGATGCGTCTGCCGTCTTCTGTGTCATGGGGATACCCTGGGGAGTTTCAAGAAAGCAAATGTGATAAGTGTCTATCATACCTATAAACCAGCGCTTTGAGGGACATAAATCCTGACAGCTCCTCTGCAGAATCTGCACTGACATTCAGGTGTGTTTCACCCCCAGCACAATCTGCGTGCATCAACACAAAGCCAGAAAGGCCACCTGCCCATCAAATATTCACTGTGTGCTTATATTTTACCAAGATATCTCATTTTTAGAACAAGAAGGCGCTAAACCTTTCCCCTGCGGTGGGCAGGTGCCAAAGCAATGAACAGGTTCACACTTCATTTTTTACAAGCTCTGTGTGTTGGAGTTACTCATCAGCACACTGCAGAGTTGATCTCCATGAATCTTCCTCAGGATCAGACTAATGTTGGTGCCAAAAACCTCCTTGCTACAGAGTCTTGCTTGTGTGTGTTTTCCAAAAGGATTTTAAAATACTTTTTCTCAATCCCTTCCTAAAGGAGTCTTTTGCACAAGTTTGTGCAGCTGTCTAGTTTGGATTAATCTCAGGTGAATTCAGACATCTGCAGATGTGATTTAGTTATCCAAATTGGTTTTATGCACGGTGGAGAGCAACAGGCGAGTCTCAAGTGCAGTTTGTTGTGTATTTTATGTACCTGTTTTAGGGGCAGATGAAATACGAGTGAGAAGTACATATTGTATGTATTTTTCTGCTTTAATTATCAAGGGAGCAGGAAGTGACTGGCTCATGTGTGAACATTTCTGCAGATATCTACATTTACCCCAGTGAAACACAGTATTTACCTCTTAACTGTCCCATCAGTCCTCTTTTTTTCAGCTGTATCTAACAACTGCTGCATTACTCAGAGTGTAAGCAGTAATTTCACCTCATGATGCATTATTATATCTACATCAGCTAAAAAGGAAGGCCTAAAATGCATAAACTACTGGATATGAAGTCCAGATGTGCTGTGCTTTGAACTGCACATTTTGTTTGAAAAATGCTATTGTCATAAAAAACTGTGCCATGGAGGCTACTGTTGATTAATACTGTGGATAATTGCAGAACAGAGCTCAGTTCCAAGTGAAGCTTTGATTACTGGCACAGCCATTTAAACATTTGCCATTTAAAACATGATATTTCTGGATCTTTTTATCCATTATACTCATTTCTGTGCCTACCGGCTGGAGTAAAGATCAAATTAAAAAAATTTTGATATGCACAAGAAAAATCCTCAGTTTGAAGGTCCAGATTTTGACCTCTTAATAAAATTCTTTTGTTTTTTGTTAAATAGTTGGTAATAAATTTATTCTATAGGCAGAAATAAAAGTAAATAAGTATCAATACTGCATCCCTCTTTCCACATAAACATAGATCCTATGCAATCCACACAGAAAATAGAGCTATATGCAGATTTTATGTTTATTTAGATATTAGTTTATAAATAATTAGTTTCATGCCATGGTATTGACAAAATTTTCTACTTGAAACTTTATGAACATAATTATTTTGAAATTTGAGAAAAGGATGGGGTTTAATTCTTTTCCAGGTTTTTTACATGTCATAGAAATTGTGCAAAGGGCCTAAAATCCTACATTTCTTTTTTCCTTTAAAATTTCATTTACTTTCTCTCCCTGTGAACCAGTTCAACTTGAAACACCAGAAAGTTTTCCCAAACAATTCAGCACTGAGTTGATTCTATTCACAGAAATTCACATTAGAATCAGCAAGGAAAAAAGTATGCAGACAGAGAAATTAGGATACTTCAAGGAAGTAAAATTGATCCTGTTGAGATATGAAATGGAAAGTCAATACTTCAGAAGAAAACTCTCAGAAAAAGGAAAGAAAAATTCCTTACCAATGTGCCTGTGCAGAAGTGGTTTGTGAATTCTTATATTATGACCATGGACTTCTTTAAGTGTAACTACTTCAGCCTGGTGGGCTTCATAGGAGGAAGAGCTGATCACAAAATCTCCACCTTGATCCCAATCTACTTCATCCTCCACAAAAATCCTGTAACTCCATGATATAAACTTAATGTCATTACACTTATGAGAGTTATGCTCACAAATTTCATCAAAAAATTAACAGTTTTGCTCAGGGAGATCTCAAAAAAAAAAAAAATCCACAGGCTATGCTGTAGGAAAAGCTGCTCTAGGGCTTTCTGCAAAAACAGATGTCTGAAATATGTGGGAGGAAATTAATCCTGAAGCATCTATTTCACACCATTGATTAACAACATATACAATACCAGTACAGCATTTCAGGGCTCAAATTGCCTCCAAAAGACATGTCAGACCATTTTTGGTGCAAGGAATACTTTACAGAGCTGAAAGTCAGCTTTGGATTTAGACAACAACCATGTGCAGGGTAATGTGGCTTTCTGCACTTGGCATCTGAGCTTCCACTCAAGTTGGTGCAGTCAGCAGTGGGTGGAAGGCAATTCAGTTCTCTGAAATGGGCACTTGGGGCAGGATTTGATTCCCTAAACAAGAGCACTGCTTGCTATCTGAGATATCCCAGGATATCTAAGGCATCAGCTGGCAGATGTGACAGGACTGGTTCCTGGAGCATTCCTGGAGACAAAGGAGGCAAGCATGCAAGCCATGGAGGGGACTCGGACACCTCAGGTAGAAACAAACCCTCTGTTTTGTTACCTGAATCCTGCCCTTGGTAGCTGAACACTCTCTAGGCACCAGCACTTAAAACTGCTGGCTACTGAACACTGCACAGAGTCCTACATTTATTTGTTTTAATCTTGAACTGAAGATCTCCTTTTACAGTCAGAGTTGTATTAGTAGTTCAGGGGATTTTTAGCTTCACATAAAGAAAACAAAAGCATTTAGTGACAGCAAAAATGGATAATGATCAGTGTTTATATCTGTGTGATAAACACCTTGCCTGTTGCAGGGTGACTGCTGCTGGCCAGGTGACCATCTAAATTCCTCAGGGAATTACTGAGAAAGGAGAGCACTGAGTGAATTCAGAGAATGCTTCACATGCAGTCTAAAGTGACAGAAATGCAGAGAGAAAGGAGATTCCTAAAGGGATGTTGTCAAGTTTTTCCAGAGTCTCTTTTCACAATATTTTTCAAATATGAGTAGGCTCCAGGTGAGCATTTACAGTATACAGCACCTGTGAATACTCAGTAGAGAAATCCACCAAAATTTTTTTTTGGCTTAGAGGAATCACTGCATATCTTCTGAAATGGTAGGAAAGTCCCTCCTTTACTCATGTGCTGATTCATGCTGGAAAAGGATATAAAGTAGCTCCTCTCCTTCAATAAAATCCACTTGCTTCAGCTTTCATACTCCAGCACTGACTTACCTATTTCCTGTATCCAGCCACATGAACTCTTAGCTGGCTGTTGGTAGACTTTTAATGAAGAACATGGGGGTTTTTTTTCCCTTTCTTTTAATAACTGAAACAATTCTTTCTTCTGTATTTAATGTGCATGAATTAACTCCAAACACGTGTATCTTAGCACCTCATGATATTTCATATCNACTCAGCTTCATTCATCCTTGGAATCTGGATTTCTTTAGAATTGAAGTTAATCCGGGTTGGAGGGGGCCGTAGAGATCATCAGCCTCCCCATCACGGTGCAATTTTCTGTAACCTAGGTGTTTTTTTCCTATCTAGACATAATTTAAACAGAGCCCATCACAAATGAAAAGAATAATGCAACTCATAGGAACATTAAATACAAGTCATAGGAACAGGAGCCAAAATTTAATATTTGAAAGCATATTTGGGCAAAATACCACCTTTCATTGCCAGGAGCAACATTAGTTCCCAGATGTGTCCAAGGCATCTTAGGATAAGCACTATAAATTTGCACCNAAAATATCTGGGCAGCAGGACACATCTAGCCTGGATCCATTTCGTCCAAGTGTTTAACTGGCATGCTTCAGTCAAGAATCTGCTTACTCCGAGCTCCCATCCTAGTCAGGGAAGGAGAAGAATTTCGAGAGGGTGATCCTAATGTTGCAGGGTTTGGATCAGGATCAGCTACACAGCAATTTCTAAACAATGAATCTGCACTGAACACACAACTCTGAGAGAGCTCACAACAGATGAGTCCTGCTGGTGAGGTCTTTGTGCTTCCACTGCTCATCTTCACAATCATTTCCCAAATAATTCCTTCCCTAAATGCTGATATTCCACCTCTACCCAGATGGGAACTCTTCCAATGAGGCTTTGTTAGGCCTGGCTGAAAGGGATGGAGGAGGGGAAGG